>JAECXO010000022.1:0-207449 GCA_018152825.1 Scaptomyza hsui | reverse complement strand
TTGAAGATCGTTCTGTGGGTTGGGTATATGAATCGGATTTATAAAAGAATACACGGTCGATTATATATTATGAGATATGCTTTTATTGGTGCGCGACAGCGTCTTACTTCGATCGTACGTTTATAGAGAGTATACAGAGAAGCTGCAGTGTGACCAACTGCAAGTATTTATAGTTGCCCGAAAATGTTAGTTTACATTTACAACACTCCTTCTCAACTATTACATACTTTGAACTTAAGTACTAATAACAATTCATTTCTTGTATACATTTGACATGTTTAATCTTCTGTAAATTCTTCGTTAACACGTCTGATACCATATTATCAGTACTTATATATTGAACATCAATCTCCTTTCTATCATATAATTCACGAACATGATGATATTTGATGTCGATATGCTTACTACGATTATGCAAAATTGGATTTTTGGCTAAACATTGAGCGCTTTGATTATCGCAATACAACAAAACTGACTTAATTTTCCCAAAACCCATTTCCTGTAGTAGCTTCTTTAAATAGATATTCAGCTTCTGTGCTGCTTAATGCTACCAGATTCTGCTTCTTGGATTCCCATGATACAGGACCAGCTGCAGCTAAGAAGACATATCCGCTGTATGACTTTCGATCTGATGTATCGTTCGCCCAGTCTGCGTCGACGTATC
The DNA here is from genome assembly GCA_018152825.1 of Scaptomyza hsui. Lineage (NCBI taxonomy): Eukaryota > Metazoa > Arthropoda > Insecta > Diptera > Drosophilidae > Scaptomyza > Scaptomyza hsui. Next base: position 206,785 of record JAECXO010000022.1, on the reverse strand, counting down.
CATGAATCGGTCTACCAGTTTGCCGATAATGGAGTCTCATATCTGCTGTGCCTCGCAAATATCGCAGTATCCGCTTTGCTGCGATCTCATGCTCCTTGTGTGGATTGACGTTCCTTTGCGCCAACTTTGCCACCGAATGCAATATATCTGGCCTGGTAGTTACAGCCAAATACATCAAAGACCCGATTAATGACTGGTAACTTTTCTCATTAATGGTCTCACAGTTGATGTCGTCACATTTGACTTGATGCCCAGCCTCCAAGGGTGTTGCTACCGGTCTGCACGTCGACATGCCCCACGTATATAGCATCTGCTCTATATACTGCTTGTGCCCGAGGCTTATGCTGCCAGTCTCGCCCTTGCGCTCTATTTCCATCGAACTCATTTGCAATGGACGCCTTGATCTCAAGCATTTCGTCCTTCGATGTACTTGCAAATAAAAGATCGTCTACATAAATAGCAATTATATTCATATTACCTTTCCCATTGCGTACATAAACGCATGGCTCGCTAACACATGGAAGAAAGTCCAGTCTTCTTAGAACCATGTCCAGTTTAGCGTTCCATTCTCTGCCGCTTTGCTTCAGCCCATACAGAGATTTCTTCAGCCTCATTACCTTCTCTGGATGCTCGTCGCTTATGAAGCCTTCAGGCTGCTTCATATATACCTCCTCTGACAGCTCACTGTTGAGGTATGCCGACGACACGTCCATCTGATGCAGAAACATTTTATGCTCCACAGCCAGTGCAATAATCATCCTCACTGATGAGTATCTCACAACCGGCGAAAACGTTTCGTAGTAATCTATGCCGAATCGTTGCGCGCATCCCTTGGCAACTAGCCTTGCCTTGAAACGCTCCACATAGCCATTCTGGTCTACTTTTGTGCCGATTGCAGCCAATAGCTTTTTTACCCTTTGGCAAGTTGGTAAGCTCCCATGTCCCATTAGCATGTAGTGCATCCAACTCCTTCTGAATTGCGGCTGACCAATCAGAACTCCATTCCGATTTTGTGGCTTCTTGAACATTTGCAGGAATTGACACATCCTCCGCCTTAAACATATTCACAATGTTATACTGCTTGCGTGGTCGTCCTCGATTTCCTGTCCTTATTTTCTTCGGCCTCCCTGGCCCACGTATTTCAGCCACTGCTGACGGACTCGCTTCGTTGCTCTCAGCACTCTCATAGTCACCATTACTCTCAGAATCCTCAGATTCGACATTTGGGTCTACCTGTAAATTCTCAATATTCTCTTCGATATTATTTACCAAGTTTCTTGCCCCTAATGGTGAGCTATCAACATTCAAGGATACCGTCTCCTTCTCAATGCTTGCTGTACCGCACAAATCATTTTCCAAGAAAATAACGTCTCTGCATTATATGACTTTATGTGTTTCTGGACATAACAGTCTATATGCCTTAGCGGTCAACGAATAACCGATCATTGTATATTCGATGCCCTTTGCATCAAATTTCCTCTTGTGCGCTTTATTCAGGGCTACTGCCTTTGACCCAAATATTCTCAAGTGTGATACTATTGGTCTCGTTCCAGTCCACATCTCAAACGGCGTTTTATCTTTCAAGGCTCTCGATACTGACCTGTTTCTTATGTACGCTGCAGTTCGTACAGCTTCGCCCCATAGATTCTCATCCAGTCCCGAGTGCACCAGCATGCTTCTGGCCATCTCCACAAGCGTTCGGTTGCAACGCTCAGCAACTCCGTTTTGCTGCGGGGTATATGGAACTGTCAGCTGCCTTTTAATACCATTCTCGTTAAGGTATTTTACGAATTCTGCACTTATGTATTCGCGCCCGTTGTCGCTGCGCACAGCTTTGACCTTTTTACCGGACTGCCTCTCCGCGAATACTACAAAGTCTTTAAACGCGTTTAATATTTGATCACGACTTTTTAATATACACACAAATGTATAACGCGAGAAATCATCGATAAACGTCGCGAAATATCTTGCACCGCCAGCCGAGGCTATGTTCATTGGTCCGCAAATATCTGTGTGTTCTAACCCTAATGCTTCGCGAGCACGGTTCTCTGCCGCCACAAACGGCATTACACATATTTTGCACTTTGCACACGTTTTGCATACCTCGTTAATTACCTTTTTGCTGAACGGTTTTAGTCCACGCACAATATTGTCACAAGCCATTTTCTTAAGGCTTGCCATATTTAAGTGAGCAAAACGACAATGCCACTTCCACAGTTCACTACTGTTTGTCTTTACATACATGCACTTTTCGTTTTTTGCCTCAACAACAAACAAATTATTGTTCTTCGTCGCATGTAATATTTTCACATTGTTCTTGTTCTTTATAACTGCACTTTCCTTGTCAAAATACACTTTCATGCCTTTATCTACGGCTTTTGACACAGAAATAAAGTTCGCTTGCAATTCGCCGACATACAATACGTTTAATAACACTATACTAGAGTTTCCCGATTTTAAACGCACATTTCCAATGCCGCTTGCATACACAAAATTGTCTCCCGCGAGAGATATTTTTTCTTTATACTCTTTTATAAAGGCAAACTTCGACTTGTCACAACAGATGTGAGCAGTCGCGCCACTATCCAAATACCACTTTGTCTTTGATAGCTGGTCCGTTTCACGCATATTCGCAAGTATAGAAAAATGACTCTCTTCGTCTTTTTTCTCTTCGTCATTCTTCTTTTTGCACTGAGCAATTAAATGATCTTCACTGCCGCATCTATAACACTTCTTCTTGTACATAGATACCGTTTTTTCTTGCGCGCACTTTTTGCCTTTATTCTTCGTACGTGATACATACACTTGCTGTACTTCGCTGCTTGAGCTCGCTTTGCCCGTTAATTGTCTCTCTCCCTCTTCCATAATCTTGACCTTCAAATCAGATAAGGTCGGCAATACCTCACGTGTTTTAATCGCTACCACAAAATTCTCGAATGTTCCACTCAATCCCGACAATAGCACAATTATTAAAATGTCTTCTTGAATATTCATTTCAATTTCTTTTAACTTGTCCACTATGTCTGCGAATTCACTTATATATTCTTGCACACGCGTGACGTCACCAAGACTCAAACGCAGCAACTTTCTGAACAACTGAATTTTTCTTGCAGGTCCACGCGGTTGATACACACTTGCGAGCCTCTCCCAAGCCTCTTTTGCTGTCGTACAGTTCTTTATAAATTGATCTGCGACGCCTTTACACCCAGCAACAAAGTTGCCAATGCCTTTTCGTCGCGCGTATCGAAATCTGTCTTTTGCTGTGGCGTGTCACTCTCACTTTTCACAAGTCTACCACACACAACCGGCCAATTATCATTGTGTATCAATATGCTCTTCATTTGCACTGACCACGCCGCATAATTCTCGCCGTCCAACTTGTCGATCGCGTATAACCCTTGTGCACTCATGTTTCTTTTTTTATTTTCTTAATCACATACGAAAGTTCACTTATTAAGATCGTTCTGGGCCCATAACCTGTTGAAGATCGTTCTGTGGGTTGGGTATATGAATCGGATTTATAAAAGAATACACGGTCGATTATATATTATGAGATATGCTTTTATTGGTGCGCGACAGCGTCTTACTTCGATCGTACGTTTATAGAGAGTATACAGAGAAGCTGCAGTGTGACCAACTGCAAGTATTTATAGTTGCCCGAAAATGTTAGTTTACATTTACAACAGTTAAATTTATTTTTTTTATGTTGTACTAGTTTAGGGGTTTATACAGTTATAGTAGCTGGTTGATCTTCTAATTCTAATTATGCTTTATTAGGGGGTTTACGGGCGGTTGCTCAAACTATTTCTTATGAAGTAAGATTAGCATTAATTTTATTATCTTTTGTGTTTTTAATTGGGGGGATAATTATTTTTTAAATTTTTATTATTACCAAGCTTATATATGATTTTTAGTAATTTTATTTCCTATAGCTTTAGTTTGGTTAACTATTTCTTTAGCTGAAACTAATCGAACTCCTTTTGATTTTGCTGAAGGGGAATCGGAATTAGTTTCAGGGTTTAATGTAGAATATAGAAGAGGGGGTTTTGCTTTAATTTTTTTGGCTGAATATGCTAGTATTTTATTTATAAGAATATTATTTTGTGTAATTTTTTTAGGATGTGATGTTTTTAATTTATTATTTTATTTAAAATTAATATTTATTTCATTTGTTTTTATTTGGGTTCGGGGTACTTTACCTCGATTTCGTTATGATAAATTAATATATTTAGCTTGAAAATGTTTTTTATCTTTTTCGTTAAATTATTTATTATTTTTTATTGGGTTTAAAATTCTGTTATTTTCTTTTTTATTATGAATTAATTTTAGTAAAGTTAATAGAAAATAATATTTCTATCTTATGTTTTCAAAACATATGCTTAATTCAAGCTCATTAACTAATTTAATAAATTATCTCACCATTTATTGATAATTGGGTTAATTAAGTAGTAGAAAAAATATACAACAGTTAAAATTTGACCTAAAAGTACATAAGGTTCTTCTACAGGTCGGGCTCCAATTCAAGTTAATAAAATTACAGTTACTACTATAATTCAAAATAAAATTTGATTAATTGGGTAAAATTGGATTCCTCGAAATTTTCTTAAATTATAAAAAGGTAAAATTGCTAGAATTGCAATTGATAAAACTAATGCGATAACTCCTCCTAATTTATTAGGGATTGAACGTAAAATTGCGTAAGCAAATAAAAAATATCATTCGGGTTGGATATGGGCAGGAGTAACAAGAGGGTTTGCTGGGATAAAATTATCTGGGTCTCCTAGAAGATTTGGGTTAATTAGAACTAAAGAAATTAATAGGAATGTTATAATTATAAATCCTACAATATCTTTGTAAGTAAAATATGGGTGGAATGGAATTTTATCAATATTTGAATTTAACCCAATTGGGTTATTTGAGCCAGTTTGGTGTAGAAATAATAGGTGAATTATTGTTATAGCTAGAACAATAAAAGGTAAAATAAAATGGAATGTAAAAAATCGAGTTAAGGTTGCGTTATCAACTGCAAATCCCCCTCATACTCATTGTACTAAATCAATTCCTAAATAAGGTACTGCGGATAGTAAATTTGTAATTACAGTGGCACCCCAGAAAGATATTTGTCCTCAAGGTAAAACGTAACCTATAAATGCTGTTCCTATTACTAAGAATAATAAGATGACTCCGATTATTCATGTTGGGGTGAATAAATAAGATCCATAATATATTCCTCGTCCAATATGTAAATAAATGCAAATAAAAAAGAATGATGCTCCGTTAGCGTGTAATGTACGAAGTAATCAACCGTAATTGACATCTCGGCAGATATGGTTAACTCTATGAAAGGCTAATCTAACATCTGCGGTGTAATGTATAGCTAAAAATAAACCAGTTAAAATTTGGATAATTAAACAAAGTCCTAAAAGAGAGCCAAAATTTCATCATCTTGAAATATTAATAGGTGCTGGTAAATCTACTAATGCGTTGTTAGCAATTTTAAATAAAGGGTGGGAAGTTCGTAATGGTTTATTCATTAATTTATAATTCGAAGAGGGCCTTTAAATATCTTAGTAATTTTTACAACAACAATTAAAGTAATCAGTAGATAATTTATTAACAAAATTGTTATTAAATTTGTTGGGAAGTTGTATAATTTATTTAAAGATAAAGAATTTTCTGAAATATACGTTTGTAATTTAGTAATATTTTCTATTTCGTTATTTATAAAAAAAAAAAAATTGAAGAATTTTTATCAATAATTAGTGAAATTAGTAATAAAGTAAAAATTATTGAAATAGAAATTAATGTTAATTTTATTGATAAATTAAATATTTCATTTGAAGCTAAAGATGTTACATAAATAAATAGCACTAACATTCCCCCTAGAAAAATTAAGAATAAAATATAGGAAAATCAAAATGTTTTGTTTATTATTCCTGAAATTAAACAAATTAAAATTGTTTGGATTAATAATGTTAAACCTATGGCTAACGGGTGAACTATATTAATAAAAATAATTGAAGTTGTGAAAATTAAAATATATAGGGTTAATTGAAGGATATCAAGAGGTAGTTTATGTAAAATATTAATTTTGGGGATTAATGAAAAGAAAATTTTTTTTTCTCTTGAAGTTTTAAAAGATTTAATCTTATTTTTGATTTACAAGACCAATGTTTTTGTTAAACTATTAAAACTAATGATTATAATTTTATATTGAAGTCTTCCGATAGTTTTATTTATTATAGGTTTATTTTGTTTTGTTTCTAATCGAAAACATTTACTTTCTATACTTTTAAGTTTAGAATTTATTGTTTTAGTTCTATTTTTTTTTTTATTTATTTATTTAAGTTTGTTAAATTATGAAAATTATTTTAGAATAATATTTTTAACTTTCAGAGTATGTGAAGGAGCTTTAGGGTTATCAATTTTAGTTTCGATAATTCGAACACATGGGAATGATTATTTTCAATCTTTTAGAATTATATAATGTTGAAAATAATTTTTTTTTTATTGTTTTTAAGTCCAGTTTGTTTTATTAACAATATGTATTGAACGGTGCAAATTTTTATATTTTTTATTAGATTTATTTATTTATTAATAAATAATTATTCAAATTATTTTTCAGAAATTTCTTATTTTTTAGGTTGTGATATATTATCTTATGGGTTGATTTTATTAAGATTATGAATTTGTTCTTTAATATTATTAGCAAGAGAAAGTATTAATAAATATAATAATTACAAAAATTTATTTTTATTAAATATTGTAATTTTGTTATTATTACTTGTTCTAACTTTTAGAAGAATAAGATTATTTATATTTTATTTATTTTTTGAAAGAAGATTAATTCCTACTTTATTTTTAATTTTGGGGTGGGGGTATCAGCCAGAACGTTTACAAGCTGGAATTTATTTATTATTTTATACTTTATTGGTTTCATTACCCATATTAATTGGTATTTTTTATTTAATAAATAATATAGGAACTGTAAATTTTTATTTAATGAATAATTTTATATTTAATTATGATTTATTGTATTTTTGTTTAATATCTGCTTTTTTAGTAAAAATACCTATATTTTTAGTTCATTTATGGTTGCCTAAAGCTCATGTTGAAGCTCCTGTTTCAGGTTCTATAATTTTAGCCGGGATTATACTAAAGTTAGGAGGTTATGGGATATTACGGGTTATTTCATTACTGCAGTTAATAAATTTAAAATATGGGTTTGTTTGGGTTAGAATTAGATTAGTAGGGGGAGTTTTAGTGAGATTAATTTGTTTGCGACAAACAGATTTAAAAGCTTTAATTGCGTATTCTTCAGTAGCTCATATAGGAATTGTGTTGGCTGGTCTTTTGACTATAAGTTATTGAGGATTATGTGGTTCCTACAGATTAATAATTGCCCATGGTTTGTGTTCTTCAGGTTTATTTTGTTTAGCTAATGTTTCGTACGAACGTTTAGGGAGTCGAAGATTATTAATTAATAAGGGTTTATTAAATTTTATACCTGCTATAGCTTTATGGTGATTTTTATTAAGTTCAGCTAATATAGCTGCTCCTCCTACTTTAAATTTATTAGGGGAAATTTCGTTATTAAATAGAATTGTTTCTTGGTCATGAATTTCTATAATTATATTGTCTTTTTTATCATTTTTTAGAGCTGCTTATACTTTATATTTGTATTCTTTTAGACAACATGGGAAAATTTTTTCTGGTGTGTATTCTTTTAGAGGGGGTAAAATTCGTGAATATTTATTAATAATTTTACATTGATTACCTTTAAATTTATTAATTATAAAAAGTGATATATGTTTATTGTGATTATATTTAAATAGTTTAATAAAAATACTAATTTGTGGTGTTAGTGATATGAGAAATTCATTTTAAATCGTGAAATATTTATCAATTTGTAGAATTAGATTTTTAAATTTATTTTTTATTAGAGTGATGTGTTTTTTTTTAAGTTTGTATTTTTTGTTAAATAATATAATTTATTTTATTGAATGAGAAGTTGTGTCTTTAAATTCAGTATCTATTGTTATAACATTTTTGTTCGATTGAATGAGTTTATTATTTATATCATTTGTTTTATTAATTGCTTCTTTAGTAATTTATTACAGAAAAGAGTATATAAGATCTGATTTAAATATCAATCGATTTATTATATTAGTTTTAACATTTGTTTTATCTATAATATTGTTGATTATTAGACCTAATTTGGTAAGAATTTTATTAGGATGAGATGGATTAGGATTGGTTTCTTATTGTTTAGTAATCTATTTTCAAAATGTAAAATCTTATAACGCTGGTATATTAACAGCTTTGTCTAATCGTATTGGTGATGTGGCTTTACTTTTAGCTATTGCTTGGATATTAAATTATGGAGGGTGAAATTATATTTTTTATTTAGAAGTTATACAAAATGAATTTGAAATATTAGTAATTGGTTCATTGGTAGTATTAGCTGCTATAACAAAAAGAGCTCAAATTCCTTTTTCTTCCTGGTTGCCGGCGGCAATAGCTGCTCCTACTCCTGTTTCTGCGTTAGTTCATTCTTCAACTTTAGTAACAGCTGGAGTTTATTTATTAATTCGGTTTAATATTTTGTTGTCAAATTCTTGACTTGGGCAGTTATTATTGTTATTATCGGGTTTAACAATATTTATGGCAGGGTTAGGGGCTAATTTTGAATTTGATTTAAAAAAAATTATTGCTTTATCTACTTTGAGACAGTTGGGGTTAATAATAAGAATTTTGTCTATAGGATTTTATAAATTAGCTATATTTCATTTGTTAACACATGCTTTATTTAAAGCTTTGTTATTTATATGTGCAGGGGCGATTATTCATAATATAAATAATTCTCAAGATATCCGTTTAATAGGGGGTTTAAGAATTCATATACCTTTAACTTCAGCTTGTTTTAATGTTTCTAATTTAGCTTTATGTGGAATGCCTTTTTTGGCTGGGTTTTATTCTAAGGATATAATTTTAGAAGTTGTAATAATTAGAAATGTAAATATATTTTCATTTTTTCTATTTTTTTTTCTACTGGTTTAACTGTTTGTTATTCATTTCGTTTAGTCTTTTATTCTATAACGGGGGATTTAAACTGTATAAGTTTAAATATACTTAACGATGAAGGTTGAGTTATGTTGCGTGGGATAATAGGATTGTTAATTATAAGAATTATTGGGGGTAGAATGTTAAATTGATTAATTTTTCCTTCTTGTTATATAATTTGTTTACCTTTATATATAAAATTATTAACTTTATTTGTGTGTATTACAGGGGGTTTATTTGGTTATTTAATTTCTTTAACAAAATTGTATACTTTAAATAAGTCTTTAATTTTTTACAACTTAATTAATTTTTTGGGTTCTATATGATTTATACCTTTTGTAAGAACTTACGGGGTTATTTTTTACCCTTTGAATTTGGGCCAAATTGTTAACAAGAGATTTGATCAAGGTTGGTCGGAGTATTTTGGTGGTCAACATTTGTACCAAAAATTAGTAAAATATTCACAAGTGTTATTTTTAATACATAATAATAATTTAAAAATTTATTTACTTTTATTTGTATTCTGAATTTTAATTTTATTAAATTTTTTACTATTTTTATATTCAAATAGCTTATAATTAGAGTATGACACTGAAGATGTTATGGAGATTTGTTAATCTTTGAATAATGTTATGAATTAATTATAGTAATTTATAAAAAAATTATTTTATTTTTACAATGAAAATGTAAAGTTTTATTTTAAACTATATAAATAGAAGTATAAATGGAGTTTAACCATTAAAAGAAAAAAGTTAGCAGCTTTTACTTGAACCTCATACTTCCTTAATTGGAGTTTGTACTCAATTTTATCATTAACAGTGATAGGCCTCTATTTTGGCTTCAATTAAAAGAATAAGGGTAAATTTACCTAAAATTAGGTCGAAACTAATTGCAATTTATCGCTTCATATTCTTTAAGGTAGATTGAAAAATCAATACTTTTTAGATGCAAACCAAATGTTATAATTAACTACAACCCTATTAATTTGATCAATTTAATATTCCTTGGTTTCATTCATGGTATAACCCGATTAATAAAATTAAAATAAAAATTGTTGATGTAATAGTTCAAATTATTATATTCGAAAATTTAAAAATAATAATTATTGGGAGGATTAAAGCAATTTCTACGTCAAAAATTAAAAAAATAATTGTGATTAAAAAAAATCGGAGAGAAAAAGGTAAACGAGAAGATGATTTAGGGTCAAATCCGCATTCAAATGGTGAACTTTTTTCTCGGTCAATTAAAGTTTTTTTTGATAAAATTGAGGCTAAAATTATAACAATAAATGAAATTATTATAATGATTGAAGTGATAAAAATTATTGAAAAAATTATCTACACTATTATTAATAGACCTTATGATTGGAAGTCAAATATACTTTTATACTATATAGATATAAATTAATTACCCTCCTCATCAGTAGATTGTGATATACAAAAATAATCAAACTACATCAACAAAATGTCAGTATCAAGCTGCTGCTTCAAATCCAAAATGGTGATTTTTGGAAAAATGATTATTTAAATGTCGTAATAAACAAATTAATAAAAATGTTGTTCCAATTAAAACGTGAAGTCCGTGGAATCCTGTTGCTATATAAAATGTTGAGCCGTAAACTGAGTCAGCAATTGTGAAAGAAGCTTCAATATATTCATAAGCTTGTAAAATAGTAAAATAAATTCCAAGTAACACTGTAAAAAATAATCCTTGTGTTGTTTGTGAATGATTTCTTTCTATTATTCTATGATGGGCCCAAGTGACTGTAACTCCTGAAGCTAGTAAAATCGCTGTATTTAATAAAGGAATTTGGAATGGGTTAAAAGAGATAATCCCTATAGGGGGCCATGAAGCTCCTAATTCTACTGCAGGGGATAAACTTCTGTGGAAAAAAGCTCAAAAAAAACTTACAAAAAATAAGATTTCAGAAACAATAAATAAAATTATACCTCATCGTAACCCAATTGTTACAGCGTGTGTGTGTAACCCTTGGTAAGTTCCTTCACGAGATACATCTCGTCATCATTGGTAAACAGTTAAAATTGTAATAATATTACCTAAAAAAAATAAAGAAGTATCATATTGGTGAAATCATTTAATTATACCTGAAACAGTTGTTATAGCTCCAATTGCTCCGGTTAATGGCCAAGGACTATAATCAACTAAATGGAAGGGGTGATTTGCGTGTGTAGACATTATTTATAAATTAATTTACTTCTCTAGAGTATAAAGTTCTTAAAACTGCGAATACATATGATTGAATTATTGCTACTGCTGATTCTAAAACTAATAAAGCAATTTGTCCAATTAATAAAAAAGTTACTAGTATGTACGATATTGAAGGTCCTGTATTTCCTAAAAGAGTTAATAGTAAATGTCCAGCAATTATATTGGCAGTTAATCGTACGGCTAACGTTCCGGGTCGGATGATATTTCTAATAGTTTCGATACAAACTATAAATGGTATTAAAACAGCTGGGGTTCCTTGGGGCACTAAGTGAGCAAACATATGTTGTGTGTGGTTAATTCACCCGTAAATTATAAAAGATAATCATAAAGGTAGAGCTAATGTTAATGTTAGAGTTAAATGACTTGTTCTTGTGAAAATATAGGGGAATAGCCCTATAAAATTATTAAACAAAATAAGAGAGAATAAAGAAATAAAAATAAATGTAGATCCGTTATGTCCTGAGGGCCCCAAAAGAGTTTTGAATTCTTTATGAAGGGCTAAAAGAATTGAATTTCAAAAGATGTTATAACGGGAAGGCATTAATCAATAAATTGAGGGAATTATTAAAAGTCCTAAAAATGTGCTTAATCAGTTTATTGAAAGACCAAATATTGCTGAAGGGTCGAATACAGAGAATAAATTTGTTATCATTTTCAATTTATTGAATTTAAATTTATATTTTTTAATTCGTTAGATTTAGGTGAGGAAGGTATATAGGCGTAGTAATTAATTGAACAAAATAGAATAAAAATTATTGAGAATAGAAAAAATAAAAATAATCATCTAATAGGAGCTATTTGTGGGATTAAAAAATATTAATAATTTAATAATTTTAGTTTGACATACTAATGTTATATATTTAACTAATTTTTTCATTAGAAGTAATTGCTAATTTACTATAAAATGGTTTAAGAGACCAGTACTTGCTTTCAGTCATCTAATGAAGAATTTACATTATTTGAAATTCATTTAATAAAATAATTTACAGGAACACTTTCAATTACGATTGGCATAAAACTGTGATTTGCACCGCAAATTTCTGAACATTGGCCGTAAAATAGTCCAGGTCGGTTAATAAAAAAATTTGTTTGGTTTAGTCGACCAGGGGTCCCGTCTACCTTAACACCTAAAGCAGGAATTGTTCATGAATGAATTACATCTGCTGCTGTCACTAAAATTCGAATTTGAGAATTTATTGGTAAAATAATTCGGTTATCAACATCTAACAAGCGAAATCCATCATTTGTTAATTCATTTGTTGGGATTATATATGAATCAAATTCTACATTATTAAAGTCTGAATATTCATATCTTCAATACCATTGGTGTCCAATTCTTTTTAAAGTTACTGAAGGTTCGTTAATTTCATCTAAAAGGTATAAAAGACGGAGAGAAGGCAGGGCGATAAATAATAAAATAATAGCTGGTAAGATAGTTCAAATTATTTCAATTAATTGGCCATGTAAAAGAAACCGGTTGATGTAACTATTAAAAAATAGTATAAATATTAAGTATCCTACTAAAACTGTAATTATAACTAAAATTAATAATGCATGATCGTGAAAAAAAATAAGTTGTTCTATTAAGGGTGAAGCTCTATCTTGAAGACCTAAATTAGCTCATGTTGACATTAATTTTCTAACAAAAGTAAAATACTTCATATATGGAGCTTAAATCCATTGCACTAATCTGCCATATTAGAAGTTAATTAGTTAATAAAGGTAACTCAGAATAGCTGTGTTCAGCAGGGGGCGTATTTTGGTATCATTCAATAGAAGAATTTAATTGTATTGGGTAAATTACTTGACGTTGTGAAACTAGACTTTCTCAAATAATGTAAAAAAAGAATAAAATTCCTAGTAAAGAAATTGATGACCCAATTGTAGAGATTACATTTCAAGTAGTATAAGCATCTGGGTAATCTGAGTAACGTCGTGGTATCCCGGCAAGGCCAAGAAAATGTTGAGGGAAAAATGTTAAATTTACTCCGATAAATATAATAACAAATTGACTTTTTAGTCATTTATTATTTAAAGTAAGTCCTGTAAATAAGGGGTATCAGTGGACAAATCCTGCTATAATAGCAAATACTGCTCCTATTGATAAAACATAATGAAAATGAGCTACTACATAATAAGTGTCATGTAAAATAATATCTACAGAAGAGTTAGCTAAAACAACTCCTGTAAGTCCTCCTACTGTGAATAAAAATACAAATCCTAAAGCTCATATAATAGCTGGGGAGTAGGAAAGTTGAGTTCCGTGTAGTGTAGCTAGTCATCTAAAAATTTTAATTCCTGTTGGTACAGCAATAATTATTGTAGCTGAAGTAAAATAGGCTCGGGTATCTACGTCTATTCCTACTGTGAATATATGATGTGCTCAAACAATAAATCCTAGAAGTCCAATTGCTAGTATTGCGTAAATTATTCCTAAAGATCCGAAAGTTTCTTTTTTACCTGATTCTTGACTAATAATATGAGAAATTATTCCAAACCCGGGTAAAATTAAAATATAAACTTCTGGGTGGCCAAAAAATCAAAATAAATGTTGGTATAAAATTGGGTCTCCTCCTCCTGCGGGGTCAAAAAATGATGTATTAAGATTTCGGTCTGTTAATAATATAGTAATAGCTCCAGCTAATACAGGTAAAGAAAGTAGAAGTAGTAAAGCTGTAATTACAACTGATCACACAAATAAAGGTATACGGTCTAAAGTAATTCCAGAAGATCGTATATTAATTACCGTTGTGATAAAGTTTACAGCCCCTAAAATTGATGAAATACCGGCTAAATGTAAAGAGAAAATTGCTAAATCGACAGAAGCTCCTCCATGAGCAATTCCTGAGGATAAAGGAGGGTAAACAGTTCAACCAGTCCCAGCTCCGTTTTCAACCATTCTTCTTACTAAAAGTAGGGTTAAAGCTGGGGGTAAAAGTCAAAAACTCATATTATTTATTCGGGGAAAAGCTATATCAGGGGCTCCTAGTATAAGGGGTACTAATCAATTTCCAAATCCTCCAATTATAATTGGTATTACTATAAAAAAAATTATAACAAAAGCATGCGCTGTAACAATTACGTTATAAATTTGATCATCTCCAATTAAGGCTCCTGGATGTCCTAATTCTGCTCGGATTAAAATACTTAAAGATGTCCCTACTATTCCAGCTCATGCTCCGAAAATAAAATATAAAGTTCCAATATCTTTATGATTTGTTGAGAATAACCATTGTCGCGATTAAGTGGCTGAAATTTAGGCGATAGATTGTAAATCTATTTATAAGAATTATTCTTCTTAATCATTTTAATGGGCTGGCTTTATAGTCAACAATGATATTAAACTGCAATTTTAAAGGAGTAAAAATTTACTAAGGCTTAAAGAATTTTCTATATTTACAGCTTTGAAGGCTATTAGTTTGTTTAACTTAAAGCCTTTAGTTAAAATATAAAGTAAAATATAGAAATTATGAATAAACCAAAAATTGATAGAAATGTAAAAATTAAGTATAGATTTATGGAGAAATTATTTATTTGAGAATTTATAATTCAATTAATTTCTGAATAATTTAGTATAAACGCTGAATAGCAAATTCGTAGATAAAAAAATAATGTAATTAATGTTGATATTAGTAAAATTATTAATTGAAAATATTGGTTACAAAAAGTTAATTGTTGAATTACGATTCATTTTGGGAGGAACCCTAAAAATGGGGGAGTCCCCCTAAAGATAAAAAATTTATAAATAGGGTAAATTTTAAAATTTTATTTTGTAAAAATCAGGAAAATAATTGGTTTAGATGAAATAATTTAAAAATATTAAATATAAAAATTAAAACAACTGATAGAAATGAATAGAATATAAAATAAATTAATCAAATTGATTCTCTGATTATTAAAGCTCTTAACATTCATCCAAGATGGTTAATTGATGAAAAAGCTATTAATTTTCGTAAAGAAGTTTGATTTAACCCCCCGATCGCCCCTACAATGACTGATAAAATTATTCTAATTATTAATAAATTATTTAAATTTAAATAAGAAATAAGTATAAGGGGTGCAATTTTTTGTCAGGTTATTAATAGTAACGCATTTATTCAGGTTAATCCTTCTATTAAATTAGGGAATCAAAAATGAAAAGGTGCGGCTCCTCTTTTTAATAACAAAGTTGAAAGTATAATTATTGAAGTAAAAGATTCGTTAATTTCGTTATTTATATTATTTTTTAATATAAGTAAAATAACAGAAAATAACAAAACAGTTGAAGCTAAAGCTTGGGTTAAGAAATATTTTAAAGAAGCTTCTGTTGATTTAAAATTATTGTTATCTCTTATTAGGGGAATAAAAGATAACAGATTAATTTCTAAACCTATCCAAGCTCCTAACCAAGAGTTAGAAGTTACCGTAATTAATGTTCTAATAATTATTATTATAATAAATAAAATTTTTGAAGAATTATTAAAAATTAAAAAGAAAAGGATTAAAACCTTTATAAATGGGGTATGAACCCAGTAGCTTAATTAGCTTACCTTTTTATATTTTGGTGTACGATGCACAAAAGTTTTTGATACTTTTAGAAATAGTTTAATTCTATTAAATATAATTTCATTATAAAAAAAACATAAAAACTTGATAATGAATGTGAAATATCACATAATCTACCCTATCAAGGTAGCCCTTTTATCAGGCAATTCATTATTAATCAAGTTTTCATGTGTTTTTTTTTTTTTTTTTATCTATTGTAATTTTTTTAAAATTATGAAAAATAAAAAAATTGATTAATTTTTTTATAAATAATACATTTTAGTAATGTAAAAAAGTAAATATGGTTTTTTTTAAAAATAATTAAAATTCTCTATATAGATATATATTATAATGTAAATCTACAACTATATATAAATATATAAATATATAAAAGTTTATAATATTTATATTCATTTATATAAATTTGAAGAATAATTAGATAAAACTTTAAAATATAGATTTTTTTTACTATAAAGAAATTTTACTATAAATGTACGTATTTTTGGATTGCGAAATTTTTTATTTAAATTGTTAACTATATAATAATATATTAAACATTTATATATATATATATTATCTATTAATCTAGACCTAGTATACAAAAATTTTTTAAAAAAAAAATTAATTTATAAAATTGATACATTTTCTTTATAACTAATTTTTTGTAAATTGCAAAAAAAAAAAAAAAAATAGAAAGATTTTTTAATAGTTAAAAAATTTTCTTTAATTTAATTACATTATTGATGTTATATTTTTGATAAAATTTATTTATTTAAATAGAATTTTAATTTTTTTAATATTATAAAATTATAAATTATTTAAATTAAATTTTTAATTAATTTTTTAAAAAAAAATTCTTGAAATTTTTTAATTTTGAACTTTTTTAAGATTATAGATAATGTTAATTATTTGTTATTTTGATTTACTAAATTGTATTATTTTTATAAAAAATAAATTAATTTTTAAAAATGTGTTTTTTTAAATTTAAATTTTATAAATGTATAAAATAAAAATAGAGTGTAATTTCTTTTAAAATTTAAAAAGAAATTTATTCTATTAGGGGTTTATTTTTATTTTTTTCAGATTTAGTAATTAACTGTAATTATTTAAATTTAAAAAAATAAATTTTAAAAAATTTATTAAAATTAATTATAAAAAATAATTTAAGTTAATATTTTTTTGTAAAAAATTATTAAAATTAAATTTTTAAAGTTTTATTTTGGCTTAAAAATTTGTTATTAATTTGATTTATATGTAAATTTTTGTGTGAATTTATATTAATTTTAAAAATTGGTATAATTTTTTAATCGCAGTAATTAATTTTATTAATTAAAGAGATTTAGAAATAGCAATATTAAAGAGTACGGATTAAATTGGTGCCAGCAATCGCGGTTATACTAATCGTGCGAATAAATTTTTTTAGTAAAAGTTAAGTTGGGTAAAATTTAAATATAATTAAATTTATTAAGTGAAATTTTAAATTTAAATTATTTATTAAATAAGAGTTACTGAAGCTTGAAAATTTTAATAAAAAACTAGGATTAGATACCCTATTATTTAAAATGTATATATAAGTACTAAAGTAGTAATAGTTATGTTCTTGAAACTTAAAAAATTTGGCGGTATTTTAGTCTATCCAGAGGAACTTGTTTTGTAATCGATAATCCACGATGGACCTTACTTAAATTTGTAATCAGTTTATATACCGTCGTTATCAGAATATTTTATAAGAATAATAATATTCAATAATTTTAATTAAAATTTATATCAGATCAAGGTGTAGCTTATATTTAAGTAATAATGAGTTACAATAAATTTATTTATTACGAATAAAATTATGAAAAAATTTTTGAAGGTGGATTTGGTAGTAAAATTATAGAGATTAATAATTTGATTTTAGCTCTAAAATATGTACACATCGCCCGTCGCTCTTATTATTAAGGTAAGATAAGTCGTAACATAGTAGATGTACTGGAAAGTGTATCTAGAATGACAATTTAAAGCTTATACAGTAAAGCATTTCATTTACATTGAAAAGATTTTTGTGCAAATCAATATAAATTGATTAGATTTTATTTATTAATTTTGTTTATTTTGTTTTAATTTATTAAAAATAATTATATAATAAAAAGTTTTAGTATTGTTTAAAGAAAAAATAAATTTAATAATAGTTTAATAGTATTGTAAAAGAAAATTGAAATATTTTGAAAAATTTTTATTTTAAAAGAAAATTTAATTTATTGTACCTTGTGTATCAGCGTTTATTAAATAAAAAATATTTATAAATATTTTTCTCGATTTTAAAAGAGTTAATATAATATTAAAGTTAATGTAATAAAATTATTTTTCATATTATATTAGAAATGAAATGTTATTCGTTTTTAAAGGTATCTAGTTTTTCAAGAAATAAATTTAATTTAGAAATTGTAAATTTATTTAATAAATTTTATTAATTAAATAATTTATAATTTTAATATTTTATGGGATAAGCTATAAAATAAATTTTTAAAAATAATAAATAAATTTAATAAATATATGTTTAGAATTAGCAATTGTTTATAATTATGTTATAATTTATTTTATAAATAAAATTATTTATTAAATTTTAAATATTTATTGAAATATTAATTTTAATTTTTAAAATTAAAAAATAATGATAAAATTAGTATATATTTTTGTAAAAATAAATTTAAATGAAAAGTTTATGTAAAGAATTCGGCAAAAATAATATCCGCCTGTTTAACAAAAACATGTCTTTTTGAAATTAATTTAAAGTCTAACCTGCCCACTGAAAATTTAAATGGCCGCAGTATTCTAACTGTGCAAAGGTAGCATAATCATTAGTCTTTTAATTGAAGGCTGGAATGAATGGTTGGACGAGATATTAACTGTTTCATTTAAATTTTTTATAGAATTTTATTTTTTAGTCAAAAAGCTAAAATTTATTTAAAAGACGAGAAGACCCTATAAATCTTTATATTTTGTTTATTTTAATTATAAAGATTACTTTTATTATAATAAATTAAAATATTTTATTGGGGTGATATTAAAATTTAAAAAACTTTTAATTTTTAAAACCATTAATATATGATTAGTTGATCCATTTATAATGATTAAAAATTTAAGTTACTTTAGGGATAACAGCGTAATTTTTTTGGAGAGTTCATATCGATAAAAAAGATTGCGACCTCGATGTTGGATTAAGATATAATTTTGGGTGTAGCCGTTCAAATTTTAAGTCTGTTCGACTTTTAAATTCTTACATGATCTGAGTTCAAACCGGCGTAAGCCAGGTTGGTTTCTATCTTTAAAAAATTATAATATTTTAGTACGAAAGGACCAAGTATTAAAATAATTTATTTTCAATAAGAATGTTATTAATTTAAAACTATTTTGGCAGATTAGTGCAATAAATTTAGAATTTATATATGTGATTTTTATTACAAATAGTACTTGTTTTATATAGAATTAATTATGTCGTTAATTGGAAGTTTATTATTAATTATTTGTGTGTTATTAAGAGTAGCTTTTTTAACTTTGTTAGAACGTAAAGTTTTGGGTTATATTCAGATTCGTAAAGGTCCGAATAAAGTTGGTTTAATAGGAATTCCTCAACCTTTTTGTGATGCGATTAAATTATTTACCAAGGAACAAACTTATCCTTTATTGTCAAATTATTTAAGATATTATATTTCTCCGATTTTGTCTTTATTTTTATCTTTAATTGTTTGGCTTTGTATGCCATTTTTTGTTAAATTGTATTCTTTTAATTTAGGAGGTTTATTTTTTTTATGTTGTACTAGTTTAGGGGTTTATACAGTTATAGTAGCTGGTTGATCTTCTAATTCTAATTATGCTTTATTAGGGGGTTTACGGGCGGTTGCTCAAACTATTTCTTATGAAGTAAGATTAGCATTAATTTTATTATCTTTTGTGTTTTTAATTGGGGGGTATAATTTTTTAAATTTTTATTATTATCAAGCTTATATATGATTTTTAGTAATTTTATTTCCTATAGCTTTAGTTTGGTTAACTATTTCTTTAGCTGAAACTAATCGAACTCCTTTTGATTTTGCTGAAGGGGAATCGGAATTAGTTTCAGGGTTTAATGTAGAATATAGAAGAGGGGGTTTTGCTTTAATTTTTTTGGCTGAATATGCTAGTATTTTATTTATAAGAATATTATTTTGTGTAATTTTTTTAGGATGTGATGTTTTTAATTTATTATTTTATTTAAAATTAATATTTATTTCATTTGTTTTTATTTGGGTTCGGGGTACTTTACCTCGATTTCGTTATGATAAATTAATATATTTAGCTTGAAAATGTTTTTTATCTTTTTCGTTAAATTATTTATTATTTTTTATTGGGTTTAAAATTCTGTTATTTTCTTTTTTATTATGAATTAATTTTAGTAAAGTTAATAGAAAATAATATTTCTATCTTATGTTTTCAAAACATATGCTTAATTCAAGCTCATTAACTAATTTAATAAATTATCTCACCATTTATTGATAATTGGGTTAATTAAGTAGTAGAAAAAATATACAACAGTTAAAATTTGACCTAAAAGTACATAAGGTTCTTCTACAGGTCGGGCTCCAATTCAAGTTAATAAAATTACAGTTACTACTATAATTCAAAATAAAATTTGATTAATTGGGTAAAATTGGATTCCTCGAAATTTTCTTAAATTATAAAAAGGTAAAATTGCTAGAATTGCAATTGATAAAACTAATGCGATAACTCCTCCTAATTTATTAGGGATTGAACGTAAAATTGCGTAAGCAAATAAAAAATATCATTCGGGTTGGATATGGGCAGGAGTAACAAGAGGGTTTGCTGGGATAAAATTATCTGGGTCTCCTAGAAGATTTGGGTTAATTAGAACTAAAGAAATTAATAGGAATGTTATAATTATAAATCCTACAATATCTTTGTAAGTAAAATATGGGTGGAATGGAATTTTATCAATATTTGAATTTAACCCAATTGGGTTATTTGAGCCAGTTTGGTGTAGAAATAATAGGTGAATTATTGTTATAGCTAGAACAATAAAAGGTAAAATAAAATGGAATGTAAAAAAATTGTTTAGTTTTTTTTTTTAATTTTTAATCCCCCTCTTTTTTTTTTTTTTAAATTATTTTTTAAATAAGGTAATAAGGATAGTTAAATTTGTAATTACAGTGGCACCCCAGAAAGATATTTGTCCTCAAGGTAAAACGTAACCTATAAATGCTGTTCCTATTACTAAGAATAATAAGATGACTCCGATTATTCATGTTGGGGTGAATAAATAAGATCCATAATATATTCCTCGTCCAATATGTAAATAAATGCAAATAAAAAAGAATGATGCTCCGTTAGCGTGTAATGTACGAAGTAATCAACCGTAATTGACATCTCGGCAGATATGGTTAACTCTATGAAAGGCTAATCTAACATCTGCGGTGTAATGTATAGCTAAAAATAAACCAGTTAAAATTTGGATAATTAAACAAAGTCCTAAAAGAGAGCCAAAATTTCATCATCTTGAAATATTAATAGGTGCTGGTAAATCTACTAATGCGTTGTTAGCAATTTTAAATAAAGGGTGGGAAGTTCGTAATGGTTTATTCATTAATTTATAATTCGAAGAGGGCCTTTAAATATCTTAGTAATTTTTACAACAACAATTAAAGTAATCAGTAGATAATTTAATTAACAAAATTGTTATTAAATTTGTTGGGAAGTTGTATAATTTATTTAAAGATAAAGAATTTTCTGAAATATACGTTTGTAATTTAGTAATATTTTCTATTTCGTTATTTATAAAAAAAAAAATTGAAGAATTTTTATCAAATAATTAGTGAAATTAGTAATAAAGTAATAAATTATTGAAATAGAAATTAATGTTAATTTTATTGATAAATTAAATATTTCATTTGAAGCTAAAAATGTTACATAAATAAATAGCACTAACATTCCCCCTAGAAAAATTAAGAATAAAATATAGGAAAATCAAAATGTTTTGTTTATTATTCCAAATTATTAACAAATTGGTGGCTCCTATAAATTTACTAAGTTAAATTGGAGGCTAAAGAAATTAATAGGAATGTTATAATTATAAATCCTACAATATCTTTGTAAGTAAAATATGGGTGGAATGGAATTTTATCAATATTTGAATTTAACCCAATTGGGTTATTTGAGCCAGTTTGGTGTAGAAATAATAGGTGAATTATTGTTTTTTTTTAAAAAAAAAAAAAGGAAAAAAAAAAGGAATTTAAAAAATCGAGTTAAGGTTGCGTTATCAACTGCAAATCCCCCTCATACTCATTGTACTAAATCAATTCCTAAATAAGGTACTGCGGATAGTAAATTTGTAATTACAGTGGCACCCCAGAAAGATATTTGTCCTCAAGGTAAAACGTAACCTATAAATGCTGTTCCTATTACTAAGAATAATAAGATGACTCCGATTATTCATGTTGGGGTGAATAAATAAGATCCATAATATATTCCTCGTCCAATATGTAAATAAATGCAAATAAAAAAGAATGATGCTCCGTTAGCGTGTAATGTACGAAGTAATCAACCGTAATTGACATCTCGGCAGATATGGTTAACTCTATGAAAGGCTAATCTAACATCTGCGGTGTAATGTATAGCTAAAAATAAACCAGTTAAAATTTGGATAATTAAACAAAGTCCTAAAAGAGAGCCAAAATTTCATCATCTTGAAATATTAATAGGTGCTGGTAAATCTACTAATGCGTTGTTAGCAATTTTAAATAAAGGGTGGGAAGTTCGTAATGGTTTATTCATTAATTTATAATTCGAAGAGGGCCTTTAAATATCTTAGTAATTTTTACAACAACAATTAAAGTAATCAGTAGATAATTTATTAACAAAATTGTTATTAAATTTGTTGGGAAGTTGTATAATTTATTTAAAGATAAAGAATTTTCTGAAATATACGTTTGTAATTTAGTAATATTTTCTATTTCGTTATTTATAAAAAAAAAAATTGAAGAATTTTTATCAATAATTAGTGAAATTAGTAATAAAGTAAAAATTATTGAAATAGAAATTAATGTTAATTTTATTGATAAATTAAATATTTCATTTGAAGCTAAAGATGTTACATAAATAAATAGCACTAACATTCCCCCTAGAAAAATTAAGAATAAAATATAGGAAAATCAAAATGTTTTGTTTATTATTCCTGAAATTAAACAAATTAAAATTGTTTGGATTAATAATGTTAAACCTATGGCTAACGGGTGAACTATATTAATAAAAATAATTGAAGTTGTGAAAATTAAAATATATAGGGTTAATTGAAGGATATCAAGAGGTAGTTTATGTAAAATATTAATTTTGGGGATTAATGAAAAGAAAATTTTTTTTTCTCTTGAAGTTTTAAAAGATTTAATCTTATTTTTGATTTACAAGACCAATGTTTTTGTTAAACTATTAAAACTAATGATTATAATTTTATATTGAAGTCTTCCGATAGTTTTATTTATTATAGGTTTATTTTGTTTTGTTTCTAATCGAAAACATTTACTTTCTATACTTTTAAGTTTAGAATTTATTGTTTTAGTTCTATTTTTTTTTTTATTTATTTATTTAAGTTTGTTAAATTATGAAAATTATTTTAGAATAATATTTTTAACTTTCAGAGTATGTGAAGGAGCTTTAGGGTTATCAATTTTAGTTTCGATAATTCGAACACATGGGAATGATTATTTTCAATCTTTTAGAATTATATAATGTTGAAAATAATTTTTTTTTTATTGTTTTTAAGTCCAGTTTGTTTTATTAACAATATGTATTGAACGGTGCAAATTTTTATATTTTTTATTAGATTTATTTATTTATTAATAAATAATTATTCAAATTATTTTTCAGAAATTTCTTATTTTTTAGGTTGTGATATATTATCTTATGGGTTGATTTTATTAAGATTATGAATTTGTTCTTTAATATTATTAGCAAGAGAAAGTATTAATAAATATAATAATTACAAAAATTTATTTTTATTAAATATTGTAATTTTGTTATTATTACTTGTTCTAACTTTTAGAAGAATAAGATTATTTATATTTTATTTATTTTTTGAAAGAAGATTAATTCCTACTTTATTTTTAATTTTGGGGTGGGGGTATCAGCCAGAACGTTTACAAGCTGGAATTTATTTATTATTTTATACTTTATTGGTTTCATTACCCATATTAATTGGTATTTTTTATTTAATAAATAATATAGGAACTGTAAATTTTTATTTAATGAATAATTTTATATTTAATTATGATTTATTGTATTTTTGTTTAATATCTGCTTTTTTAGTAAAAATACCTATATTTTTAGTTCATTTATGGTTGCCTAAAGCTCATGTTGAAGCTCCTGTTTCAGGTTCTATAATTTTAGCCGGGATTATACTAAAGTTAGGAGGTTATGGGATATTACGGGTTATTTCATTACTGCAGTTAATAAATTTAAAATATGGGTTTGTTTGGGTTAGAATTAGATTAGTAGGGGGAGTTTTAGTGAGATTAATTTGTTTGCGACAAACAGATTTAAAAGCTTTAATTGCGTATTCTTCAGTAGCTCATATAGGAATTGTGTTGGCTGGTCTTTTGACTATAAGTTATTGAGGATTATGTGGTTCCTACAGATTAATAATTGCCCATGGTTTGTGTTCTTCAGGTTTATTTTGTTTAGCTAATGTTTCGTACGAACGTTTAGGGAGTCGAAGATTATTAATTAATAAGGGTTTATTAAATTTTATACCTGCTATAGCTTTATGGTGATTTTTATTAAGTTCAGCTAATATAGCTGCTCCTCCTACTTTAAATTTATTAGGGGAAATTTCGTTATTAAATAGAATTGTTTCTTGGTCATGAATTTCTATAATTATATTGTCTTTTTTATCATTTTTTAGAGCTGCTTATACTTTATATTTGTATTCTTTTAGACAACATGGGAAAATTTTTTCTGGTGTGTATTCTTTTAGAGGGGGTAAAATTCGTGAATATTTATTAATAATTTTACATTGATTACCTTTAAATTTATTAATTATAAAAAGTGATATATGTTTATTGTGATTATATTTAAATAGTTTAATAAAAATACTAATTTGTGGTGTTAGTGATATGAGAAATTCATTTTAAATCGTGAAATATTTATCAATTTGTAGAATTAGATTTTTAAATTTATTTTTTATTAGAGTGATGTGTTTTTTTTTAAGTTTGTATTTTTTGTTAAATAATATAATTTATTTTATTGAATGAGAAGTTGTGTCTTTAAATTCAGTATCTATTGTTATAACATTTTTGTTCGATTGAATGAGTTTATTATTTATATCATTTGTTTTATTAATTGCTTCTTTAGTAATTTATTACAGAAAAGAGTATATAAGATCTGATTTAAATATCAATCGATTTATTATATTAGTTTTAACATTTGTTTTATCTATAATATTGTTGATTATTAGACCTAATTTGGTAAGAATTTTATTAGGATGAGATGGATTAGGATTGGTTTCTTATTGTTTAGTAATCTATTTTCAAAATGTAAAATCTTATAACGCTGGTATATTAACAGCTTTGTCTAATCGTATTGGTGATGTGGCTTTACTTTTAGCTATTGCTTGGATATTAAATTATGGAGGGTGAAATTATATTTTTTATTTAGAAGTTATACAAAATGAATTTGAAATATTAGTAATTGGTTCATTGGTAGTATTAGCTGCTATAACAAAAAGAGCTCAAATTCCTTTTTCTTCCTGGTTGCCGGCGGCAATAGCTGCTCCTACTCCTGTTTCTGCGTTAGTTCATTCTTCAACTTTAGTAACAGCTGGAGTTTATTTATTAATTCGGTTTAATATTTTGTTGTCAAATTCTTGACTTGGGCAGTTATTATTGTTATTATCGGGTTTAACAATATTTATGGCAGGGTTAGGGGCTAATTTTGAATTTGATTTAAAAAAAAATTATTGCTTTATCTACTTTGAGACAGTTGGGGTTAATAATAAGAATTTTGTCTATAGGATTTTATAAATTAGCTATATTTCATTTGTTAACACATGCTTTATTTAAAGCTTTGTTATTTATATGTGCAGGGGCGATTATTCATAATATAAATAATTCTCAAGATATCCGTTTAATAGGGGGTTTAAGAATTCATATACCTTTAACTTCAGCTTGTTTTAATGTTTCTAATTTAGCTTTATGTGGAATGCCTTTTTTGGCTGGGTTTTATTCTAAGGATATAATTTTAGAAGTTGTAATAATTAGAAATGTAAATATATTTTCATTTTTTCTATTTTTTTTTCTACTGGTTTAACTGTTTGTTATTCATTTCGTTTAGTCTTTTATTCTATAACGGGGGATTTAAACTGTATAAGTTTAAATATACTTAACGATGAAGGTTGAGTTATGTTGCGTGGGATAATAGGATTGTTAATTATAAGAATTATTGGGGGTAGAATGTTAAATTGATTAATTTTTCCTTCTTGTTATATAATTTGTTTACCTTTATATATAAAATTATTAACTTTATTTGTGTGTATTACAGGGGGTTTATTTGGTTATTTAATTTCTTTAACAAAATTGTATACTTTAAATAAGTCTTTAATTTTTTACAACTTAATTAATTTTTTGGGTTCTATATGATTTATACCTTTTGTAAGAACTTACGGGGTTATTTTTTACCCTTTGAATTTGGGCCAAATTGTTAACAAGAGATTTGATCAAGGTTGGTCGGAGTATTTTGGTGGTCAACATTTGTACCAAAAATTAGTAAAATATTCACAAGTGTTATTTTTAATACATAATAATAATTTAAAAATTTATTTACTTTTATTTGTATTCTGAATTTTAATTTTATTAAATTTTTTACTATTTTTATATTCAAATAGCTTATAATTAGAGTATGACACTGAAGATGTTATGGAGATTTGTTAATCTTTGAATAATGTTATGAATTAATTATAGTAATTTATAAAAAAATTATTTTATTTTTACAATGAAAATGTAAAGTTTTATTTTAAACTATATAAATAGAAGTATAAATGGAGTTTAACCATTAAAAGAAAAAAGTTAGCAGCTTTTACTTGAACCTCATACTTCCTTAATTGGAGTTTGTACTCAATTTTATCATTAACAGTGATAGGCCTCTATTTTGGCTTCAATTAAAAGAATAAGGGTAAATTTACCTAAAATTAGGTCGAAACTAATTGCAATTTATCGCTTCATATTCTTTAAGGTAGATTGAAAAATCAATACTTTTTAGATGCAAACCAAATGTTATAATTAACTACAACCCTATTAATTTGATCAATTTAATATTCCTTGGTTTCATTCATGGTATAACCCGATTAATAAAATTAAAATAAAAATTGTTGATGTAATAGTTCAAATTATTATATTCGAAAATTTAAAAATAATAATTATTGGGAGGATTAAAGCAATTTCTACGTCAAAAATTAAAAAAATAATTGTGATTAAAAAAAATCGGAGAGAAAAAGGTAAACGAGAAGATGATTTAGGGTCAAATCCGCATTCAAATGGTGAACTTTTTTCTCGGTCAATTAAAGTTTTTTTTGATAAAATTGAGGCTAAAATTATAACAATAAATGAAATTATTATAATGATTGAAGTGATAAAAATTATTGAAAAAATTATCTACACTATTATTAATAGACCTTATGATTGGAAGTCAAATATACTTTTATACTATATAGATATAAATTAATTACCCTCCTCATCAGTAGATTGTGATATACAAAAATAATCAAACTACATCAACAAAATGTCAGTATCAAGCTGCTGCTTCAAATCCAAAATGGTGATTTTTGGAAAAATGATTATTTAAATGTCGTAATAAACAAATTAATAAAAATGTTGTTCCAATTAAAACGTGAAGTCCGTGGAATCCTGTTGCTATATAAAATGTTGAGCCGTAAACTGAGTCAGCAATTGTGAAAGAAGCTTCAATATATTCATAAGCTTGTAAAATAGTAAAATAAATTCCAAGTAACACTGTAAAAAATAATCCTTGTGTTGTTTGTGAATGATTTCTTTCTATTATTCTATGATGGGCCCAAGTGACTGTAACTCCTGAAGCTAGTAAAATCGCTGTATTTAATAAAGGAATTTGGAATGGGTTAAAAGAGATAATCCCTATAGGGGGCCATGAAGCTCCTAATTCTACTGCAGGGGATAAACTTCTGTGGAAAAAAGCTCAAAAAAAACTTACAAAAAATAAGATTTCAGAAACAATAAATAAAATTATACCTCATCGTAACCCAATTGTTACAGCGTGTGTGTGTAACCCTTGGTAAGTTCCTTCACGAGATACATCTCGTCATCATTGGTAAACAGTTAAAATTGTAATAATATTACCTAAAAAAATAAAAGAAGTATCATATTGGTGAAATCATTTAATTATACCTGAAACAGTTGTTATAGCTCCAATTGCTCCGGTTAATGGCCAAGGACTATAATCAACTAAATGGAAGGGGTGATTTGCGTGTGTAGACATTATTTATAAATTAATTTACTTCTCTAGAGTATAAAGTTCTTAAAACTGCGAATACATATGATTGAATTATTGCTACTGCTGATTCTAAAACTAATAAAGCAATTTGTCCAATTAATAAAAAAGTTACTAGTATGTACGATATTGAAGGTCCTGTATTTCCTAAAAGAGTTAATAGTAAATGTCCAGCAATTATATTGGCAGTTAATCGTACGGCTAACGTTCCGGGTCGGATGATATTTCTAATAGTTTCGATACAAACTATAAATGGTATTAAAACAGCTGGGGTTCCTTGGGGCACTAAGTGAGCAAACATATGTTGTGTGTGGTTAATTCACCCGTAAATTATAAAAGATAATCATAAAGGTAGAGCTAATGTTAATGTTAGAGTTAAATGACTTGTTCTTGTGAAAATATAGGGGAATAGCCCTATAAAATTATTAAACAAAATAAGAGAGAATAAAGAAATAAAAATAAATAATTAAGCAATTAGAACCGCTGTAAGCATCCATACATATCAGGCCCCAAAGAGAGTTTTGAATTCTTTATAGAAGGGAACACTAAAAGAATTGAATATTCAATAAGCTACATGCATTTCTTTCAATTTAAGCCAAGCGATTTTACAAATTCATTTTGTTTCTGTTTTCCTAAACCTTTTGTTAAAATATCTGCAACGTTTTCATGAGTTGATACATATTTCAACTCGATCTCATTATTCTCAACTTTCTCTCTTATAAAGTGATATTTTAGATCTATGTGATTAGTGCGCTTATGATGTATAGGATTCTGCGCTATATGCTGCGCACTAATGTTGTCGCCGAATATAAGAATTTTATCTGTATCCGAACAGCCAATTTCGCCAAGTAATCTGCGAATGTACACCGCTTCTTTTGCAGCAGTAGACAAAGCTACATACTCAGCTTCAGTGCTGCTTTGGGCCACAACGCTTTGCTTTGAAGATGACCAGGAGAATGCGGAGCCTCCCAACATAAATGCATATCCTGAGTATGATTTACGATCCTTGTTGTCATTTGCCCAATCAGCGTCGGTGTAACCTTTGACTCGTTCACCAGTTTTTCTATATGTGATGCTCAGATTCACAGGTGCTCTATGTGAGGGTCTACGTTTCGTTGAGATAACTTGCAAGTAGCGTGCAATATATCTGGTCGGCTCAGAACTGCTAAATACATAAGAGACCCTATTAGCGATTGATATTCAGTTTTATTTACCTTGGCACATTTGTCATCTTGGCAGGAAACTTGAAATCCTGGCTCAAGTGGTGTAGATGCAGATCGACAAGTCTGCATTCCGTAACAGGCTAACAGCTCTTCTGTATACTTTTTCTGCGACATGATTACAGATCCTCGGGCACCCTCTCGCTTTACTTCCACTCCAAGGAAATATTTCAGGGGACCACTATCATGTATCTCGAACTTTTCTGCGATTTTTCGCTTAACGGCTTCGATGTCTTTTTCAGTTGGGCTTATGATGATTAAATCATCAACGTAGACTGCAATGTATTGCTCTTCCTTTGGCTTTACATAAAGGCACGGCTCGCTTTTGCATCGAGTGTAATGCAAACTCTTCAAAACTTCATCCAGTGTATTGTTCCATGCTCGCCCTGATTGCTTTAGGCCATACAACGCCTTTTGCAATCTTAATACCTTAGATGGATGATCCTTGTCCACAAAGTTTTCTGGCTGCTTCATATAAACAGCATCCTCGAGACTACTATTCAGGTATGCATTAGAGATGTCTACCTGATGCATAAGCAACTCCTTCTCAGCGGCAATTGCAAATAGCATCCGAATAGTTTCGTAGCGGATTACAGGTGAAAATGTTTCCCAGTAATTTACACCTAGCTGCTGCCCACATCCTTTGGCAACTAGCCTAGACTTAAACCGCTCGATCTCGCCGATTTCGTTCCGTTTCACTCTGAAAACCCATTTTGATCCAATGGCCTTCTGCCCAGGGGGCAAATCTTCTAGGATCCATGTGTTGTTTTTCTTCAATGCATCCAGTTCAGCTTGCATTGATTCTTGCCAATTACGTGCATGCTGTCCGTTCAATGCTTCTGCAACTGATTGCGGTGTTTCGATGTCATCAGTACTACCCAGACTATTTAGTACATGATACTGCTTCTTTGGTCTGCCTGGTTGGCCTGTCCGTATGATTTGTGGTCTACCAGGTCCACGGCGTGGGGGATTTTCTGCCTCCTCCATTTCCTGTTCATCTGTATCGCTGGCACTCACAAAATCTTCCCCTCCTTCGTCTGAGTCACTGGTTGCAACGTCTTGCACCTGTGAATCTGTATGCTCTGGTTGCATATCAGTGGCTTGTGGCTCGAGACGAATTATGTTTGTAGTGTAATCGATGTTTGAGCTCGATGTAGTTATTTTAAACTCACCCTCTAGAAACTTGACGTCACGTCGCGCTATTACTGATCGTTTTTCGGGATCGTATAGTCGGTACGCCTTTGACTCGAAAGAATAACCAACGAAAATGTATTCTTTTCCTTTTGCCTGGAACTTTCCTTTTGTGGTCTTATCCAGTGCGAAAACTCTTGATCCAAAGATGCGTAGATGCTTAACAGATGGTTTCCGGCCTTTCCATAACTCAAACGGAGTGCGTCCATCAACAGCTTTAGATGGGCATCTATTTCGTAGATATACTGCAGTATGCACAGCTTCAGCCCATAAAAACTCAGGCAATTTTGCATGTACAAGTAGACTTTTGGCCATTTCAATCAGCGTGCGGTTTGCCCGCTCAGCAACACCGTTTTGCTGGGGTGTGTACGGCACCGTAAATTGTCGTTTTATACCACACTTATTTAAATAGTCATCAAATTGTTTGTTTTTGTATTCGGTGCCATTGTCGCTCCGTAATACTTTTATTTTCTTGTCTGTTTGGCATTCTACATAGTTCTTAAACAACTTGAACTTTTCAAACACTTCACTTTTCTGGCGCATAAAGTAAACAAAGTTCTTTCTGGTGAAATCATCGATAAAGTTCACCACGTATCGATTTCCTGCAATCGAGTTCACGTTCATAGGGCCGCATACATCACTATGAACTAGTTCCAAAACACTTTTTGTCACTCGTTCCGCTTTTTGTGGGAATGGTAACGCGCATATTTTTGACTTGTTGCAAGTGTCACAATTTGTTTTTATGTTAATATTTTTAATATTCATTCCATGCACAAGTTCTTTCTCACTTAGGTCTTTTAGGTTTTTAAAATTTAAATGACCGTATCGATTATGCCACATCGATGCCAATGATAAGTCTTGCGACATAAAGACTTTATCTTGTTTAAATTCGCTCACGTAAATGTACAAGTTGTTTTCTTGTTTCGCACGTAACACTATTTCTCCGTTACCGTTTGTTATTATCGCTTCGTTCTTTTTGAACTCTGTTTGGTTGCCGTATTTTGCTGCTTTGCTTATGGACACAAAATTCATTTTTAATGATGGGACATACAAAACATCATTCATTGTTATTTGTCGATTTTTCGTTTGCAAAATTACTGTTCCAACACCGGGCGATTCAACTGATTTGTCTCCTGCTAACATCACTGTTACCTTTCTCTCACTTAGAGAAACAAATTTACTTTTATCACAACATATATGCGATGTAGCACCACTATCAAGACACCATGTATTTTCTTTGTTTATAGTTGTCTGGCTATGCATCAAAAAATTCGATTGTTCACTTTTATGTTCATTTTCCGATTCTTTCTTTTTATTTCTGCATTCGTTTGCGCGATGACCCGTTTTGTCACAATTGAAACATTTTCCTTTAAATTTTCGTTTATCCACACACTTTTTATCGCGGCATTCGTTGTTTTGCTGCTTACTACTTTTCTGCTTAGTGTAAGCATACACACTTTGCGCTTCGCCGTTATGTTCTTCTTTGTTCTCTTTTCTGGCGCCTTCTTCCAGAAATTTTATTTTCACCGTTTCAAACGGCGGCAAATTGTCGCGTGTCTCGATCGCGACAACAAAGTTCTCCCATGAATCAGGCAAACTGCTCAGAAACATAATTACTTTTAGTTCGTCATTTATAATTATTTCTAGCTCTGCCAATTTATCACTTATGTTCGCAAATGAATTAACATATTGAGATGCCTTTTCACCAGGTTGCATTCTCAATCGCACTAATTTCTGATACAGTTGGACTTTTTTGATCGGACCCGCTGGCAAATGGATATTTCGCAACTTTTTCCACGCTTCTGCCGATGTTGTGCACGACTTTATGTGCATCAACTGCGTTGGCTTGACATTTAATATCAAACTCGCTAACGCCTTCTGATCAGTTACGTCCCAGCGCGCTGCTGCTGCTTCTTCTTCGGGCTTGACCTGCTTTTCACACACGACGTTCCATAAATCCGCTGTGATTAACAAACTGCGCATTGACAAACTCCACAAATCATAATTTGCTTCATCAAGTTTTTCGATTTGAATCGACAAACTCATGATTACTTTTTATTTCGACGTTTTCTAGTCTCTACACAATTCACAAGGCATCTGGGCCCATAACCTTTGTTGGTTGTATTTTATTGTAATACCAGAGTGCACAATGTTGAACTGTGTTACAGCAATTCAGAACAGCGACTGTGTACCCAACTTAAGCATACATGTACATATCAGAATATAACGTTGCCAGACAGTTAGTATTTAGCTTACATAGTAACAGCGATAGTTAACACAAAATATCGATATTCAACAATTATTATTATTATTATTATTATTATTATTATTATTATTATTATTATTATTATTATTATTATTATTATTATTATTATTATTATTATTATTATTATTATTATTATTATTATTATTATTATTATTATTATTATTATTATTATTATTATTATTATTATTATTATTATTATTTTATTATTATTATTATTATTATTATTATTATTATTATTATTATTATTATTATTATTATTATTATTATTATTATTATTATTATTATTATTATTATTATTATTATTATTATTATTATTATTATTATTATTATTATTATTATTATTATTATTATTATTATTATTATTATTATTATTATTATTATTATTATTATTATTATTATTATTATTATTATTATTATTATTATTATTATTATTATTATTATTATTATTATTATTATTATTATTATTATTATTATTATTATTATTATTATTATTATTATTATTATTATTATTATTATTATTATTATTATTATTATTATTATTATACACCAAACGGAAGTGAGCCAAACATTTGAGAAGTACTCTAATGACGAGATCACCAACTGATCAAAGAACAAAACAGCTGTTAGACGAAGAATCGGCACATGGTAGCCCTTATTGCAGAAATGGTAAGACCCAACCGTCCCCTATCTGCCATGACACGCAGCAGACATTGGCGACTCCGCAACCGGTACCTGAAGTAGAAAACGCCCCAGAAACCGCAGCTACACCAGCAGCCCAGCCACGAGGCCGTTTGATGACGCCAACTCAGGTGTTCATCGCAAAAATGCGGGCAAATGAGGAAGCAGCTGTAGCTGAGTGCAGACGAGTTCTGCGGAAAATCAAGGCGGCCACGATGAAACAGCGGAACATAAGCATGGATGTCAAGGATGGCGTATCTGAGCTTGGGGAAATCCTTACTATCCTCGAGACCTGTAGGTCAGGCTGGCTCAAAGCCGAGACAGCTACGAGAGAAGCCAGAGAAACTGCCCATGTAGATGTAGCGATGGGGACGCCCACAACAAGCAAACGACTAGTGGAAACGCTTCCTACAAGCAAGCGAGCAGCTACGAGTCCTGCCGAGGTGGGGATGCCTCAAAAAAGGGGCGGGGTGATGGTCCTGGGAAGTGGCAAACAATCACTAGCAAGAAAGCCAAGAAGACGCAAAAGCAGCAAACCAAAGCGCAACCTCCGAAAGAACGCGAGGTTAAGGCGAGAACCGGAAATAAAGAGAAGAGCGAGCGAAGCAGAATAAACCGCACCTCCAACCGGAAATCAGACGCGGTAATAATAAAACCAGCAGAGGGACACAGCTACGCGGATGTCCTTAAAAGTCTGCGAGAAAATGCCAAGTTTGACGAAGACGTCAAAATAAAGGGAGTCCGCAAAACGAAGACCGGTGCTCTCCTCCTCGAGTTGGAGAAAGGCGAGAAGCTAAAGCCGGAACTCTGTGCACAGCTACAGACAGTGCTCCAAAACACTGCTGATGTGGCTAGCGCCAGGCCCATGGCCACAATAGTCATAAGGGACCTCGATGCGCTGACAGTACAAGAAGATGTGCTTAAGGCTGTCAAAGACGTACTTCCTGAGGTATCGAGTGGTATCAAGGTGACAGTGTCCGTCCCAAATAACCGGGAACAGACACAGGCCTTCGTCACGCTTCCAGAAGACAATGCCGAAAAGCTCCTTGCAATAGACAAAATTAAGATTGGTTGGCTGAAAGTCAAAATGAAGCGATGGGACAACATCAAGAGGTGCTACAAATGCCTGGGTATTGGTCACATGCAGTATGACTGCAAGGGACCCAACCGGAAAGGAGATGGCATGTGCTTCCGGTGCGGCGAAACCGGTCACAAAATGGCACAGTGCCAAGAGACTCCCAAATGCTGGGCGTGCATCGACGCAAAGCTGTCCCCCGTGGATCACATGACGGGTTCCGGCAGATGCTCAGCGCGCAAGCAGCAGAATGCAAGAAAAAAAAATAACAAATGAGAGTCCTCCAGGCAAATATGCACCGGAGTAGAACTGCGGACAACCTTCTAGAACAGCTTCTGCTGGAGAAGGGGATAGGCGCAGTTGTCATCAGCGAGCAGTACTCACAAGTTAGGAATAGAGACTGGTTTCAGGACGACACTGGGACCGCAGCTTTATGGATTCTGTCCGGCGAAATGGCCCCAATAATCAGCAGCGGCAGAGGAAGAGGCTTTGTTTGGGTTAAGGGCAGAAACTACTCACTAATGAGTTGTTACTTAACACCAAGCGACACAATCGCGGAATTCGAGACCAAACTCGATGGCATCGAAGACTCAGCGAGAGAAATTGGAGGACCCCTGGTCATTGCGGGAGACTTCAACTCCAAGGCTCTGGAATGGGGATCGAGCACTACGGATTCGAGAGGCCGGCGGATACTTGATATGGCTTCCAGATTGGGACTAACAGTCGCAAACTCAGAGACTAGCACGTTTCGAAGAGCTGGTTGCACAGCCACTGCACCAGATATAACTCTTGTGTCTGACAGTCTTGGAAGAGCGCTCAAGAACTGGAGAGTACTCGAGGACTATACTGGCAGCGACCACCAGTACATCGAGTTTGAGATCAAATTGACAAGGCACCCGGACCCGACCAGGATCCTCAGAGGGACGCGAAGGTGGAAGAGTGAGCACCTTAACATTCCAGCGTTACTGGCAGCCCTTGATAGCAGCCCCGCCCAACAGACCACAGCACAAGACTCACAGACTCTTGTCCAGCGGACTATGCAAATCATTGCTCGGGCTTGTGATACAGCTATGCCGAGGATCAGACAAGCAAACCAAAGAAAGGCGACATACTGGTGGACAGGCGAGATAGCCGAGCTAAGAAGCACTTGTCTTCGTTGTAGGAGGAAGCTCACCAGAGCTCGAAGAAGAAGCCCTGCGGAAGCAGAAGCAGTTGCCTACAAAATAGCCAGGCAGGCTTTAAAGGCAGCCATAAACAGCAGCAAAAAGGCCAAGTGGGAGGAACTCAGAAATGACATCAATAGTAACCCTTGGGGCATGGGCTATAAAATTGTCATGAAGAAGTTGGGAGCAAACCCATCGCCTCCACTTCTAGACTCCAGCAAAATGGCGGACATAGTCGATACGCTATTCCCGACACATGAGCCGCTGCCAATACGGTCTGAAGAATTGCCAGATGAAGCGATACCATTGTTCACTCTTGAAGAGCTTGCATCCGCTGCAAGCGCGTTGAAGAACAATAAAGCGCCGGGACCGGATGGGATCCCGTCTGAGGTGCTAAAAGCCATCGCAGCAAATCGCCCACAAGTGCTGCTAGGCATGTATAACGCCTGTCTGGTAGAAGGAAACTTCCCTGCAGTCTGGAAGCAGCAGAAGTTGACACTTATTAGTAAAGGCAAGGGGAATCCAGAGCGCGCCGAAGCGTACCGACCACTGTGTATGCTAGACACATCCGGAAAGCTACTGGAGAGGCTGATTAAGCCCCGACTTGCTGCTGCGGTCGAAAACGCTGGTGGACTGTCTATAAGACAGCACGGTTTCAGAAGCAGCTACTCCACAATAGGAGCAATCCAAGACGTAATCGACACCGTCAAGGCAGCACAGAGCGGCAACCATCACTCCCGCAGAATAGTACTGCTGGCGACGCTAGATGTCCGCAATGCTTTCAACAGCATCAAATGGAGTGACATAATCAAAACGTTGGAGACCAGGTTCCGAACGCCGCAGTACCTAATGGGAATGGTTAGGAGTTACCTGAAGGATCGTGTCCTCACATACGACACTAGAGACGGCAGTAGAACACGAGTGATTACGTGCGGCGCAGCGCAAGGGTCAATCCTCGGACCCGACCTATGGAACGATACGTACGATGGTATCCTATGTATGGAAACGCCAGATGACACTCATTTGGTGGCATTTGCTGATGACGCCGCTGCAGTAATTGTCGCGAGAACCCCCACTGAAGCTCAGCGCAAGCTGAACGTTGTGATGCTCCAGGTTCAAGCATGGCTAGGCGAACATGGCCTTAAACTAGCTTCGGAGAAAACGGAGTTGCTTTTCCTTACAAGAAGCCACATGCGGCTGGAAATCCCGATGCAGGTCTGTGGCCACGCCACAAGTACTCAGAAGAGTGCAAAGTACCTGGGGCTGCAGCTAGACTCCAGGCTTAACTTCTGGGCACAAACTAAATACGCAGCTGAGAAAGCCAGCAGGGCCACAGCATCGCTAGGCAGACTGATGGCAAACATCGGAGGCCCCACGCAGAGCAAGCGGCAACTGCTCCTGAGCATCACTAACAACATTTTACTTTATGGATGCGAAGTGTGGGCAGAAGCCTTAAAAGCGGATTGCCGACGCAAGGTGTACGCGGCGGTGCAGCGCACCGCGGCACTCAGGATAGCTTCT
The DNA here is from genome assembly GCA_018152825.1 of Scaptomyza hsui. Taxonomy (NCBI): domain Eukaryota; kingdom Metazoa; phylum Arthropoda; class Insecta; order Diptera; family Drosophilidae; genus Scaptomyza; species Scaptomyza hsui. The sequence goes on along the minus strand of JAECXO010000022.1, from coordinate 169,312 downwards.
GCGTACCGGACAGTGTCTGAGGCTGCAGTATTGGTTATTAGCAGCTGTATACCTATCGATTTGCTTGCCATGGAGCGTAGGAAACGCTGGGTAGCAAAGGGAGAAGGAAGGCTTATCCCCTTCCAAGAGGTTAGACAGCAGTCAATGCAGCATTGGCAAGAACGCTGGAGCGCACATACCAGAGGCAGATGGACGGCGAGACTTATACCCAACTTAACAAATTGGATAACGAGAAAACATGGAGAGGTTAACTACTACCTTACGCAGCTGCTGTCCGGGCATGGGTATTTCCGCAAATATCTCTTCCGCATGGGTAAAACAGAAGGCGGCTGCTGTATCTACGGTGATGCGGCTGTAGACGATGTCGAACACACATTTTTCCACTGCCAAAAGTGGAATGAGAATAGATGCGCACTAGAAACTGCGATAGGGCACATTGACCCCGGAAACATAGTGGCCAAAATGATTTTGAAACAGGAGTCGTGGGATGCTGTAATGAGCTTTGCTGGCATTGTATTACAGGAGAAGAAACGCGATCTGGATGCGTTTATAATAGTCGAGCGACGCATCGCGCAGACTAATGCACAATAGCACGATGCGGTGCTTTGGCAAAGCGGGATCCGGACGCGGATCAATTTGAAGAAGTCTTAATGACCTAGTGCCCCCTGCTTTGAAGTAGAACCACAGGAGTACCAGAGCAGGAAAGAGCACAGAGGGGGAATGGTTTTAGTCCACGTGACACTCACACTTATGACGATAAGAAGTGGTTAGTGCAATAGGCATTTCCAACCCCTCCTCGACCGCAAAATAATAAAAAAAAAAAAAAAAAAAAATTATTATTATTATTATTATTATTATTATTATTATTATTATTATTATTATTATTATTATTATTATTATTATTATTATTATTATTATTATTATTATTATTATTATTATTATTATTATTATTATTATTATTATTATTATTATTATTATTATTATTATTATTATTATTATTATTATTATTATTATTATTATTATTATTATTATTATTATTATTATTATTATTATTATTATTATTATTATTATTATTATTATTATTATTATTATTATTATTATTATTAGGTTATTATTATTATTATTATTATTATTATTATTATTATTATTAACATGGCAAAGCTCAGCATAACACATACAAGCGACCTTCAAGCAGCTCATCGCCTCCCCGTGGCGACCCCGGACACTGATACTCCGGTCTCCCGACAGAGTACCTGCTAAGATGAGAAGGCGTCCCAGCTGATCCTTGACGCAAGAAAGGACCACCGTGGAAAAATCCAGGACGCGACTGCACCCGAATCGGGCGGCATCCTGGTTAGCGTCTGACCCATAGTGGGCGGCTACCTTTGAGGTCTTTCTCCGAATCGGTAGACAAAAAAGAAGATCCGTCGCCGATGACTAAGGCATTCCAACACCTGAGTACCCAGACTGAACACCTGATGAAATGGCTGATGGGCTAATGCTGCAGTCACCGCCGTCCTATTAAAACCTGGCGAGTCTTGAAGTACGTTCAAATCGCATCACCGTTGAATTGGTGGTACAGGTGCAGTTGAGAAAACTCCTGCTTAGCGTCCGTCCTGGCTCTGAACAAAGGCACTCATAAGGTCCTTTGTCAACCCTTGCGCGGACCTCACTGCTTGCAAAGGGACCCACGGGGACATTACGGATGACTGTACATGTGCGACAGATAGCCTTAATACAACAGTGCGACACAAAAGACACCAACCAACAAACGAGGAAACGAAGCGAAAAAGAGGGCTATTCGGCAGAAGTAGCATGATCCAACCCAATCAAAAGCGCTTGAACAGGGAGGCCAGCAGCGTCAAAAGCGCTTGGGAGCCAGCCATTGCAATGCTAGTAGATGAGCAATCGCCATCGCGGAGCCAAAGCGAGCTGCCAATTCACAGCTCACCCCGGCAGGCATTGATAAGTAAGATGAGAGCGCTAGAGGATGAGTCACTGGCACAGTGCAGATCCGTACTTAGAAAGATGAAACATGCCATGCAAAGGCAGCGAAACATAAGCATGGATGTTAAAGACGGCATCTCAGAGCTTAGCGAGCTCTTTGATGTAATGCAAAATTACAGAAAAAGCTGGATTATTGCCGAAAAGGAGAGATTGGTGGAGGCCAACAAGGCTCCGATGAAGAAACCAGTTGCTGAGGGAAACGAAACTCAGTTGTCAGTACCTAAGAGAGCCGCTACAAGCCCAGCAGCGCAAGACTCCAGCAAAAAGAAAAAAATATGAAGGATGACGACGAATTTCAGATTGTCTCTCACAAAAAGGGAAAGCCTAAGAGCGACAAACCGAAGGAGACCGCATTATCAAGCAATAGGGCAACTGCTCAAGGCGTGGCGAATCCAAGGACAAGGACACGGCCCAGGCTCGATTCACTGTTAGTCAAACCTGCGGAAGGCAAGAGCTTCGTTGACTCAAGAGCAGAAGAGTGGGGCATGCCCTCGACCAACTCAAGAGGCCGCAGAGTTCTAGACATGGCAGCAAGATTGGGACTTGTGGTCGCAAACGTCGGTTCAGCACCAACATTTAGACGGACAGGAACCATTGGTACAATCCCGGATATCACGCTTGTTTCAGAAGGACTCGCGGGACAAATCGCAGATTGGAAGCTCCTAGATACCTACAATGGAAGCGATCATGAGTATATATGAGTATATGAGTATACTTAAAGAAAGACGAACACTCAACGTCAATAAGATGATAAGGAGACGCAGATGGAATGTCAATCGACGACCCTAATAAATGAAATAGATAGGCGAGCAAGTGTAGCACGTGAGTTAGACATTGTCAACCAAACGATGTCGATAATTAAAAAAGCCTGCGATGTCGCAATGCCTAGAACAGGCAATCCACACAGAGCGGGACAAGAGGTCTACTGGTGGACGGATGAAATAAAAGCACTTAGGGAGACTTGCATCAAGAATAGGCGCAAGGTCACCAGGGCAAGACGGAGAGAAAATTTTGCAATACAGGAGGAACAGTATAAGAGATCAAAGAAAGACCTTAACATTGCCATACGCAACAGTAAGAAAGAAAAATGGAAAGCACTATGCGACGATGTGAATATCGACCCATGGGGGCTGGGATACAAAATCGTGATGAAAAAACTACGGAATAAAAGCGCAACGCCAAATATTGAGGATGGACAGATGGACAACATAGTCAAAACTTTGTTTCCCACGCATGTCGCAAGACCCGTCAGGGCAATAAGACGGACGACGGAAGCGCAAATAGAGCTCTTCACCAATGAGGAACTGGCTAGGGCAGCGAAAAGCTTAAAGAACAAGAAAGCGCCAGGACCCGATAACATCCCTTCGGAAGTGCTGAAAGTAATTGCAGAAAGTCGGCCAAATATTCTGCTCGACATGTACAACGCGTGTATTTTAAATGGGAGTTTTCACGATACCTGGAAAGTACAGCGACTAGTATTGATAGGAAAAGGAAAAGGAGACCCTACGACTCCATCCGCATACCGCCCCCTTTGCATGCTAGACACAGCTGGGAAACTTTTAGAAAAGCTGATTAAGCCCCGATTAGCAGCGGCAGTAGAAAGTGCTGGAGGCCTCTCCTAGGCAATACGGTTTAAGACCAGGTAAGTCTACAATAGGAGCTATCCAAGAGGTGGTTCATGAGGCTCTCAAGACGCAACGAGGAAACCACTACTCGAGACCCATAACTCTGCTTGCAACGTTGGATGTGAAAAACGCATTCAACAGCGTCAGATGGACAGATATGATGGCAGCACTTGAGAGACGATCTCACATCCCGGAATATCTGATGTGTATTATTGATAGCTACCTCAGCAACAGAAAATTAATTTACCAGACTAGCTTAGGCGAAAAGTGTATAAATATAAATTCAGGAGCTGCACAAGGTTCCATTCTGGGGCCGGAACTCTGGAACATAAGCTACGATGAAATCCTCCGTATAAAAATGCCTGACGACACTTTTCTAGTGGGGTACGCAGACGACATAGTAGCAGTGATCACGGCGCGCAACACGGAGTACGCACAGAGACAACTCACTCAGGTGATGTTAAGAGTCAAGGACTGGCTAGACGCACATGGATTGCAACTAGCGACTCAAAAAACAGAACTTATTCTAATTACCGGTAGACAAATCCCGGTAGAAGTGGATATGAGGGTCAACAATAGTTATATAAGGACACAAAAGGTGATCAAATATCTGGGCGTTAGACTAGATTCCAAATTGACCTTCGGGGCACATCTACAGTATGCAAAAAACAGAGCAGCCGAGGCGATAAGAAACCTCAGCAGGCTTATGGCAAATATCGGCGGACCAACCCAATCAAGGAGAAAACTCTTAATGGAGATCAACAACTCCATTCTGCTATATGGATGCGAAGTCTGGGCAGACACTTTAGGAATCAAATGTAGGCTGAAGCCACTACTTGCAATGCAGAGGACAAGCGCACTGAGGATAACTAGTGCATACAGAACGGTGTCCGGCGCTGCCGCACTAGTTATAGCAGGTGTGATACCGATAGATCTCCTAGCTAAAGAACGAAAGGCAATCTACGAGCTACGACAACTAGGACAATTTTCTAGGCAAACCGCATACACATGTAGACAGACAACGTTAGCACTATGGCAAGAAAGATGGGCAGACGAGAGTACAGGAAGATGGACAGCCAGGCTCATACCAAACCTGAAGGCATGGGCCCAACGGCAGCATGGGGACGTAGACTACTACGTCACACAAATGTTGACAGGACACGTATATTTTAGTGCCTTTCTACACCAAATAAGAAAAAGCGCAGTTGCTAGCTGTGTATATGGTGACGCCGAGACCGACAATGCGGAGCACACAATATTTTACTGTGCGCGATTCACATTGGAACGAAGACGACTCACACAAGCGATCGGACAAATAAAACCGGAGAACCTGGTATCAAAGATGACCGTCAGGGACGACGATTGGAAGAAAGTAGCGGCATTCTTTGGCGAAATATTTAGAAGCAAGAAAAAAGATCTAGATGAGAGGTCGGAATTGGGTATCTGGACGCAGATTAGTGCTTAGCGCGTAGATGTTTCATCTACTCACTGAGGGCTCATGCTTACAAGAAGAAGGCGCTTTACGCTAAAAGGCCCCACTTCGAAGTATTGCGAAAGCGTTTCCGAAGTGGAAATAGGCCCAACGGGGAGGGGTTGTTAGTGGGTATTATACTATGTAGAGAGCCCCACACTCCCTTACTAAGACGTTAGTAGGAAGTGCGTAAACGCATTTTCCCCTCCATTATTATTATTATTATTATTATTATTATTATTATTATTATTATTATTATTATTATTATTATTATTATTATTATTATTATTATTATTATTATTATTATTATTATTATTATTATTATTATTATTATTATTATTATTATTATTATTATTATTATTATTATTATTATTATTATTATTATTATTATTATTATTATTATTATTATTATTATTATTATTATTATTATTATTATTATTATTATTATTATTATTATTATTATTATTATTATTATTATTATTATTATTATTATTATTATTATTATTATTATTATTATTATTATTATTATTATGATAATTTTTATTATTATTATTATTATTATTATTATTATTATTATTATTATTATTATTATGGGGTCGGAAGGCTCGATTGTATGGCAACGTGTCTGATAGCTTTAACATGGCAAAGCTCAGCATAACACATACAAGCGACCTTCAAGCAGCTCATCGCCTCCCCGTGGCGACCCCGACACTGATACTCCGGTCTCCCGACAGAGTACCTGCTAAGATGAGAAGGCGTCCCAGCTGATCCTTGACGCAAGAAAGGACCACCGTGGAAAAATCCAGGACGCGACTGCACCCGAATCGGGCGGCATCCTGGTTAGCGTCTGACCCATAGTGGGCGGGTACCTTTGAGGTCTTTCTCCGAATCGGTAGACAAAAAAGAAGATCCGTCGCCGATGACTAAGGCATTCCAACACCTGAGTACCCAGACTGAACACCTGATGAAATGGCTGATGGGCTAATGCTGCAGTCACCGCCGTCCTATTAAAACCTGGCGAGTCTTGAAGTACGTTCAAATCGCATCACCGTTGAATTGGTGGTACAGGTGCAGTTGAGATAACGCCTGCTTAGCGTCCGTCCTGGCTCTGAACAAAGGCACTCATAAGGTCCTTTGTCAACCCTTGCGCGGACCTCACTGCTTGCAAAGGGACCCACGGGGGATCGCAAGGTCGCCAATACAAAGTGCGACACTCATAGAACCTACGCCGCAGGGCACCCCGCATGCATCAAAAGCGCTTGGGAGCCATGCTACACCCATTGCAATGCTAGTAGATGAGCAATCGCCATCGCGGAGCCAAAGCGAGCTGCCAATTCACAGCTCACCCCGGCAGGCATTGATAAGTAAGGTGAGAGCGCTAGAGGATGAGTCACTGGCACAGTGCAGATCCGTACTTAGAAAGATGAAACATGCCATGCAAAGGCAGCGAAACATAAGCATGGATGTTAAAGACGGCATCTCAGAGCTTAGCGAGCTCTTTGATGTAATGCAAAATTACAGAAAAAGCTGGATTATTGCCGAAAAGGAGAGATTGGTGGAGGCCAACAAGGCTCCGATGAAGAAACCAGTTGCTGAGGGAAACGAAACTCCGTTGTCAGTACCTAAGAGAGCCGCTACAAGCCCAGCAGCGCAAGACTCCAGCAAAAAGAAAAAAATATGAAGGATGACGACGAATTTCAGATTGTCTCTCACAAAAGGGGAGAAAAGCCTAAGAGCGACAAACCGAAGGAGACCGCATTATCAAGCAATAGGGCAACTGCTCAAGGCGTGGCGAATCCAAGGACAAGGACACGGCCCAGGCTCGATACACTGTTAGTCAAACCTGCGGAAGGCAAGGCAGCTTCGTTGACTCAAAAAGCAGAAGAGTGGGGCATGCCCTCGACCAACTCAAGAGGCCGCAGAGTTCTAGACATGGCAGCAAGATTGGGACTTGTGGTCGCAAACGTCGGTTCAGCACCAACATTTAGACGGACAGGAACCATTGGTACAATCCCGGATATCACGCTTGTTTCAGAAGGACTCGCGGGACAAATCGCAGATTGGAAGCTCCTAGATACCTACAATGGAAGCGATCATGAGTATATCTCCTTCGTACTTAAAGAAAGACGAACACTCAACGTCAATAAGATGATAAGGAGACGCAGATGGAATGTCAATCGACGACCCTAATAAATGAAATAGATAGGCGAGCAAGTGTAGCACGTGAGTTAGACATTGTCAACCAAACGATGTCGATAATTAAAAAAGCCTGCGATGTCGCAATGCCTAGAACAGGCAATCCACACAGAGCGGGACAAGAGGTCTACTGGTGGACGGATGAAATAAAAGCACTTAGGGAGACTTGCATCAAGAATAGGCGCAAGCTCACCAGGGCAAGACGGAGAGAAAATTTTGCAATACAGGAGGAACAGTATAAGAGATCAAAGAAAGACCTTAACATTGCCATACGCAACAGTAAGAAAGAAAAATGGAAAGCACTATGCGACGATGTGAATATCGACCCATGGGGGCTGGGATACAAAATCGTGATGAAAAAACTACGGAATAAAAGCGCAACGCCAAATATTGAGGATGGACAGATGGACAACATAGTCAAAACTTTGTTTCCCACGCATGTCGCAAGACCCGTCAGGGCAATAAGACGGACGACGGAAGCGCAAATAGAGCTCTTCACCAATGAGGAACTGGCTAGGGCAGCGAAAAGCTTAAAGAACAAGAAAGCGCCAGGACCCGATAACATCCCTTCGGAAGTGCTGAAAGTAATTGCAGAAAGTCGGCCAAATATTCTGCTCGACATGTACAACGCGTGTATTTTAAATGGGAGTTTTCACGATACCTGGAAAGTACAGCGACTAGTATTGATAGGAAAAGGAAAAGGAGACCCTACGACTCCATCCGCATACCGCCCCCTTTGCATGCTAGACACAGCTGGGAAACTTTTAGAAAAGCTGATTAAGCCCCGATTAGCAGCGGCAGTAGAAAGTGCTGGAGGCCTCTCCTAGGCAATACGGTTTAAGACCAGGTAAGTCTACAATAGGAGCTATCCAAGAGGTGGTTCATGAGGCTCTCAAGACGCAACGAGGAAACCACTACTCGAGACCCATAACTCTGCTTGCAACGTTGGATGTGAAAAACGCATTCAACAGCGTCAGATGGACAGATATGATGGCAGCACTTGAGAGACGATCTCACATCCCGGAATATCTGATGTGTATTATTGATAGCTACCTCAGCAACAGAAAATTAATTTACCAGACTAGCTTAGGCGAAAAGTGTATAAATATAAATTCAGGAGCTGCACAAGGTTCCATTCTGGGGCCGGAACTCTGGAACATAAGCTACGATGAAATCCTCCGTATAAAAATGCCTGACGACACTTTTCTAGTGGGGTACGCAGACGACATAGTAGCAGTGATCACGGCGCGCAACACGGAGTACGCACAGAGACAACTCACTCAGGTGATGTTAAGAGTCAAGGACTGGCTAGACGCACATGGATTGCAACTAGCGACTCAAAAAACAGAACTTATTCTAATTACCGGTAGACAAATCCCGGTAGAAGTGGATATGAGGGTCAACAATAGTTATATAAGGACACAAAAGGTGATCAAATATCTGGGCGTTAGACTAGATTCCAAATTGACCTTCGGGGCACATCTACAGTATGCAAAAAACAGAGCAGCCGAGGCGATAAGAAACCTCAGCAGGCTTATGGCAAATATCGGCGGACCAACCCAATCAAGGAGAAAACTCTTAATGGAGATCAACAACTCCATTCTGCTATATGGATGCGAAGTCTGGGCAGACACTTTAGGAATCAAATGTAGGCTGAAGCCACTACTTGCAATGCAGAGGACAAGCGCACTGAGGATAACTAGTGCATACAGAACGGTGTCCGGCGCTGCCGCACTAGTTATAGCAGGTGTGATACCGATAGATCTCCTAGCTAAAGAACGAAAGGCAATCTACGAGCTACGACAACTAGGACAATTTTCTAGGCAAACCGCATACACATGTAGACAGACAACGTTAGCACTATGGCAAGAAAGATGGGCAGACGAGAGTACAGGAAGATGGACAGCCAGGCTCATACCAAACCTGAAGGCATGGGCCCAACGGCAGCATGGGGACGTAGACTACTACGTCACACAAATGTTGACAGGACACGGATATTTTAGTGCCTTTCTACACCAAATAGGAAAAAGCGCAGTTGCTAGCTGTGTATATGGTGACGCCGAGACCGACAATGCGGAGCACACAATATTTTACTGTGCGCGATTCACATTGGAACGAAGACGACTCACACAAGCGATCGGACAAATAACACCGGAGAACCTGGTATCAAAGATGACCGTCAGGGACGACGATTGGAAGAAAGTAGCGGCATTCTTTGGCGAAATACTTAGAAGCAAGAAAAAAGATCTAGATGAGAGGTCGGAATTGGGTATCTGGACGCAGATTAGTGCTTAGCGCGTAGATGTTTCATCTACTCACTGAGGGCTCATGCTTACAAGAAGAAGGCGCTTTACGCTAAAAGGCCCCACTTCGAAGTATTGCGAAAGCGTTTCCGAAGTGGAAATAGGCCCAACGGGGAGGGGTTGTTAGTGGGTATTATACTATGTAGAGAGCCCCACACTCCCTTACTAAGACGTTAGTAGGAAGTGCGTAAACGCATTTTCCCCTATTATTATTATTATTATTATTATTATTATTATTATTATTATTATTATTATTATTATTATTATTATTATTATTATTATTATTATTATTATTATTATTATTATTATTATTATTATTATTATTATTATTATTATTATTATTATTATTATTATTATTATTATTATTATTATTATTATTATTATTATTATTATTATTATTATTATTATTATTATTATTATTATTATTATTATTATTATTATTATTATTATTATTATTATTATTATTATTATTATTATTATTATTATTATTATTATTATTATTATTATTATTATTATTATTATTATTATTATTATTATTATTATGGGGTCGGAAGGCTCGATTGTATGGCAACGTGTCTGATAGCTTTAACATGGCAAAGCTCAGCATAACACATACAAGCGACCTTCAAGCAGCTCATCGCCTCCCCGTGGCGACCCCGGACACTGATACTCCGGTCTCCCGACAGAGTACCTGCTAAGATGAGAAGGCGTCCCAGCTGATCCTTGACGCAAGAAAGGACCACCGTGGAAAAATCCAGGACGCGACTGCACCCGAATCGGGCGGCATCCTGGTTAGCGTCTGACCCATAGTGGGCGGGTACCTTTGAGGTCTTTCTCCGAATCGGTAGACAAAAAGAAGATCCGTCGCCGATGACTAAGGCATTCCAACACCTGAGTACCCAGACTGAACACCTGATGAAATGGCTGATGGGCTAATGCTGCAGTCACCGCCGTCCTATTAAAACCTGGCGAGTCTTGAAGTACGTTCAAATCGCATCACCGTTGAATTGGTGGTACAGGTGCAGTTGAGAAAACGCCTGCTTAGCGTCCGTCCTGGCTCTGAACAAAGGCACTCATAAGGTCCTTTGTCAACCCTTGCGCGGACCTCACTGCTTGCAAAGGGACCCACGGGGGATTACGGAAGGTCGCCAATACAGAAGTTGGGACCCACACATGAACAAAACCTACGCCACAAAAGGCACCCCGCAAAGAGCAAAAAAAAGCGCTTGGGAGCCATGCATACATCCACCATATAGCAATGCTAGTAGATGAGCAATCGCCATCGCGGAGCCAAAGCGAGCTGCCAATTCACAGCTCACCCCGGCAGGCATTGATAAGTAAGGTGAGAGCGCTAGAGGATGAGTCACTGGCACAGTGCAGATCCGTACTTAGAAAGATGAAACATGCCATGCAAAGGCAGCGAAACATAAGCATGGATGTTAAAGACGGCATCTCAGAGCTTAGCGAGCTCTTTGATGTAATGCAAAATTACAGAAAAAGCTGGATTATTGCCGAAAAGGAGAGATTGGTGGAGGCCAACAAGGCTCCGATGAAGAAACCAGTTGCTGAGGGAAACGAAACTCAGTTGTCAGTACCTAAGAGAGCCGCTACAAGCCCAGCAGCGCAAGACTCCAGCAAAAAGAAAAAAAATATGAAGGATGACGACGAATTTCAGATTGTCTCTCACAAAAAGGGAAAGCCTAAGAGCGACAAACCGAAGGAGACCGCATTATCAAGCAATAGGGCAACTGCTCAAGGCGTGGCGAATCCAAGGACAAGGACACGGCCCAGGCTCGATACACTGTTAGTCAAACCTGCGGAAGGCAAGAGCTTCGTTGACTCAAGAGCAGAAGAGTGGGGCATGCCCTCGACCAACTCAAGAGGCCGCAGAGTTCTAGACATGGCAGCAAGATTGGGACTTGTGGTCGCAAACGTCGGTTCAGCACCAACATTTAGACGGACAGGAACCATTGGTACAATCCCGGATATCACGCTTGTTTCAGAAGGACTCGCGGGACAAATCGCAGATTGGAAGCTCCTAGATACCTACAATGGAAGCGATCATGAGTATATCTCCTTCGTACTTAAAGAAAGACGAACACTCAACGTCAATAAGATGATTAGGAGACGCAGATGGAATGTCAATCGGCTTAATAAGACGACCCTAATAAATGAAATAGATAGGCGAGCAAGTGTAGCACGTGAGTTAGACATTGTCAACCAAACGATGTCGATAATTAAAAAAGCCTGCGATGTCGCAATGCCTAGAACAGGCAATCCACACAGAGCGGGACAAGAGGTCTACTGGTGGACGGATGAAATAAAAGCACTTAGGGAGACTTGCATCAAGAATAGGCGCAAGCTCACCAGGGCAAGACGGAGAGAAAATTTTGCAATACAGGAGGAACAGTATAAGAGATCAAAGAAAGACCTTAACATTGCCATACGCAACAGTAAGAAAGAAAAATGGAAAGCACTATGCGACGATGTGAATATCGACCCATGGGGGCTGGGATACAAAATCGTGATGAAAAAACTACGGAATAAAAGCGCAACGCCAAATATTGAGGATGGACAGATGGACAACATAGTCAAAACTTTGTTTCCCACGCATGTCGCAAGACCCGTCAGGGCAATAAGACGGACGACGGAAGCGCAAATAGAGCTCTTCACCAATGAGGAACTGGCTAGGGCAGCGAAAAGCTTAAAGAACAAGAAAGCCCCAGGACCCGATAACATCCCTTCGGAAGTGCTGAAAGTAATTGCAGAAAGTCGGCCAAATATTCTGCTCGACATGTACAACGCGTGTATTTTAAATGGGAGTTTTCACGATACCTGGAAAGTACAGCGACTAGTATTGATAGGAAAAGGAAAAGGAGACCCTACGACTCCATCCGCATACCGCCCCCTTTGCATGCTAGACACAGCTGGGAAACTTTTAGAAAAGCTGATTAAGCCCCGATTAGCAGCGGCAGTAGAAAGTGCTGGAGGCCTCTCTCCTAGGCAATACGGTTTTAGACCAGGCAAGTCTACAATAGGAGCTATCCAAGAGGTGGTTCATGAGGCTCTCAAGACGCAACGAGGAAACCACTACTCGAGACCCATAACTCTGCTTGCAACGTTGGATGTGAAAAACGCATTCAACAGCGTCAGATGGACAGATATGATGGCAGCACTTGAGAGACGATCTCACATCCCGGAATATCTGATGTGTATTATTGATAGCTACCTCAGCAACAGGAAATTAATTTACCAGACTAGCTTAGGCGAAAAGTGTATAAATATAAATTCAGGAGCTGCACAAGGTTCCATTCTGGGGCCGGAACTCTGGAACATAAGCTACGATGAAATCCTCCGTATAGAAATGCCTGACGACACTTTTCTAGTGGGGTACGCAGACGACATAGTAGCAGTGATCACGGCGCGCAACACGGAGTACGCACAGAGACAACTCACTCAGGTGATGTTAAGAGTCAAGGACTGGCTAGACGCACATGGATTGCAACTAGCGACTCAAAAAACAGAACTAATTCTAATTACCGGTAGACAAATCCCGGTAGAAGTGGATATGAGGGTCAACAATAGTTATATAAGGACACAAAAGGTGATCAAATATCTGGGCGTTAGACTAGATTCCAAATTGACTTTCGGGGCACATCTACAGTATGCAAAAAACAGAGCAGCCGAGGCGATAAGAAACCTCAGCAGGCTTATGGCAAATATCGGCGGACCAACCCAATCAAGGAGAAAACTCTTAATGGAGATCAACAACTCCATTCTGCTATATGGATGCGAAGTCTGGGCAGACACTTTAGGAATCAAATGTAGGCTGAAGCCACTACTTGCAATGCAGAGGACAAGCGCACTGAGGATAACTAGTGCATACAGAACGGTGTCCGGCGCTGCCGCACTAGTTATAGCAGGTGTGATACCGATAGATCTCCTAGCTAAAGAACGAAAGGCAATCTACGAGCTACGACAACTAGGACAATTTTCTAGGCAAACCGCATACACATGTAGACAGACAACGTTAGCACTATGGCAAGAAAGATGGGCAGACGAGAGTACAGGAAGATGGACAGCCAGGCTCATACCAAACCTGAAGGCATGGGCCCAACGGCAGCATGGGGACGTAGACTACTACGTCACACAAATGTTGACAGGACACGGATATTTTAGTGCCTTTCTACACCAAATAGGAAAAAGCGCAGTTGCTAGCTGTGTATATGGTGACGCCGAGACCGACAATGCGGAGCACACAATATTTTACTGTGCGCGATTCACATTGGAACGAAGACGACTCACACAAGCGATCGGACAAATAACACCGGAGAACCTGGTATCAAAGATGACCGTCAGGGACGACGATTGGAAGAAAGTAGCGGCATTCTTTGGCGAAATACTTAGAAGCAAGAAAAAAGATCTAGATGAGAGGTCGGAATTGGGTATCTGGACGCAGATTAGTGCTTAGCGCGTAGATGTTTCATCTACTCACTGAGGGCTCATGCTTACAAGAAGAAGGCGCTTTACGCTAAAAGGCCCCACTTCGAAGTATTGCGAAAGCGTTTCCGAAGTGGAAATAGGCCCAACGGGGAGGGGTTGTTAGTGGGTATTATACTATGTAGAGAGCCCCACACTCCCTTACTAAGACGTTAGTAGGAAGTGCGTAAACGCATTTTCCCCTCCCAATTATTAAAAAAAAATTATTATTATTATTATTATTATTATTATTATTATTATTATTATTATTATTATTATTATTATTATTATTATTATTATTATTATTATTATTATTATTATTATTATTATTATTATTATTATTATTATTATTATTATTATTATTATTATTATTATTATTATTATTATTATTATTATTATTATTATTATTATTATTATTATTATTATTATTATTATTATTATTATTATTATTATTATTATTATTATTATTATTATTATTATTATTATTATTATTATTATTATTATTATTATTATTATTATTATTATTATTATTATTATTATTATTATTATTATTATTATTATTATTATTATTATTATTATTATTATTATTATTATTATTATTATTATTATTATTATTATTATTATTATTATTATTATTATTATTATTATTATTATTAAAATTATTATTATTATTATTATTATTATTATTATTATTATTATTATTATTATTATTATTATTATTATTATTATTATTATTATTATTATTATTATTATTATTATTATTATTATTATTATTATTATTATTATGGCTTATCGACACACTACGATTATGGACACGATTATTATTATTACCCTTATGCTGACGACTATTATTATTATTATTATTATTATTATTATTATTATTATTATTATTATTATTATTATTATTATTATTATTATTATTATTATTATTATTATTATTATTATTATTATTATTATCCTAATGCTATTATTATCCTACGTCCCTAAAACTGTGGCTAGTCTCAATTACGTTCTTAGCACGACTACCATTGAATTGGCGGTATTGGTCTTATTGAGATTACTCCAAGTTAGCGTCCGATCCTGGCTCTGAACAGAAGCACCCATAAGGACTCCTGTCAACCCTTATGTATTATCCCTGTTGGCGTTATTGCCATCACAGACAACTACGAGGATTATTATGGACGACGGTTCTTTCGTGTGAGGATAGCGGACTGGAGCGGGGACCCATTTAGTATTATGAACAACAATCTCCAACAACACCAAACGGAAGTGAGCCAAACATTTGGCAGAAGTACTCTAATGACGAGATCACCAACTGATCAAAGAACAAAACAGCTGTTAGACGAAGAATCGGCACATGGTAGCCCTTATTGCAGAAATGGTAAGACCCAACAGTCCCCTATCTGCCATGACACGCAGCAGACATTGGCGACTCCGCAACCGGTACCTGAAGTAGAAAACGCCCCAGAAACCGCAGCTACACCAGCAGCCCAGCCACGAGGCCGTTTGATGACGCCAACTCAGGTGTTCATCGCAAAAATGCGGGCAAATGAGGAAGCAGCTGTAGCTGAGTGCAGACGAGTTCTGCGGAAAATCAAGGCGGCCACGATGAAACAGCGGAACATAAGCATGGATGTCAAGGATGGCGTATCTGAGCTTGGGGAAATCCTTACTATCCTCGAGACCTGTAGGTCAGGCTGGCTCAAAGCCGAGACAGCTACGAGAGAAGCCAGAGAAACTGCCCATGTAGATGTAGCGATGGGGACGCCCACAACAAGCAAACGACTAGTGGAAACGCTTCCTACAAGCAAGCGAGCAGCTACGAGTCCTGCCGAGGTGGGGATGCCTCAAAAAAAGGGGCGGGGTGATGGTCCTGGGAAGTGGCAAACAATCACTAGCAAGAAAGCCAAGAAGACGCAAAAGCAGCAAACCAAAGCGCAACCTCCGAAAGAACGCGAGGTTAAGGCGAGAACCGGAAATAAAGAGAAGAGCGAGCGAAGCAGAATAAACCGCACCTCCAACCGGAAATCAGACGCGGTAATAATAAAACCAGCAGAGGGACACAGCTACGCGGATGTCCTTAAAAGTCTGCGAGAAAATGCCAAGTTTGACGAAGACGTCAAAATAAAGGGAGTCCGCAAAACGAAGACCGGTGCTCTCCTCCTCGAGTTGGAGAAAGGCGAGAAGCTAAAGCCGGAACTCTGTGCACAGCTACAGACAGTGCTCCAAAACACTGCTGATGTGGCTAGCGCCAGGCCCATGGCCACAATAGTCATAAGGGACCTCGATGCGCTGACAGTACAAGAAGATGTGCTTAAGGCTGTCAAAGACGTACTTCCTGAGGTATCGAGTGGTATCAAGGTGACAGTGTCCGTCCCAAATAACCGGGAACAGACACAGGCCTTCGTCACGCTTCCAGAAGACAATGCCGAAAAGCTCCTTGCAATAGACAAAATTAAGATTGGTTGGCTGAAAGTCAAAATGAAGCGATGGGACAACATCAAGAGGTGCTACAAATGCCTGGGTATTGGTCACATGCAGTATGACTGCAAGGGACCCAACCGGAAAGGAGATGGCATGTGCTTCCGGTGCGGCGAAACCGGTCACAAAATGGCACAGTGCCAAGAGACTCCCAAATGCTGGGCGTGCATCGACGCAAAGCTGTCCCCCGTGGATCACATGACGGGTTCCGGCAGATGCTCAGCGCGCAAGCAACAGAATGCAAGAAAAAAATATATCAAATGAGAGTCCTCCAGGCAAATATACACCGGAGTAGAACTGCAGACAACCTTCTAGAACAGTTACTGCTGGAGAAGGGGATAGGCGCAGTTGTCATCAGCGAGCAGTACTCACAAGTCAGGAATAGAGACTGGTTTCAGGACGACACTGGGACCGCAGCTTTATGGATTCTATCCGGCGAAATGGCCCCAATAATCAGCAGCGGCAGAGGAAGAGGCTTTGTTTGGGTTAAGGGCAGAAACTACTCACTAATGAGTTGTTACTTAACACCAAGCGACACAATCGCGGAATTCGAGACCAAACTCGATGGCATCGAAGACTCAGCGAGAGAAATTGGAGGACCCCTGGTCATTGCGGGAGACTTCAACTCCAAGGCTCTGGAATGGGGATCGAGCACTACGGATTCGAGAGGCCGGCGGATACTTGATATGGCTTCCAGATTGGGACTAACAGTCGCAAACTCAGAGACTAGCACGTTTCGAAGAGCTGGTTGCACAGCCACTGCACCAGATATAACTCTTGTGTCTGACAGTCTTGGAAGAGCGCTCAAGAACTGGAGAGTACTCGAGGACTATACTGGCAGCGACCACCAGTACATCGAGTTTGAGATCAAATTGACAAGGCACCCGGACCCGACCAGGATCCTCAGAGGGACGCGAAGGTGGAAGAGTGAGCACCTTAACATTCCAGCGTTACTGGCAGCCCTTGATAGCAGCCCCGCCCAACAGACCACAGCACAAGACTCACAGACTCTTGTCCAGCGGACTATGCAAATCATTGCTCGGGCTTGTGATACAGCTATGCCGAGGATCAGACAAGCAAACCAAAGAAAGGCGACATACTGGTGGACAGGCGAGATAGCCGAGCTAAGAAGCACTTGTCTTCGTTGTAGGAGGAAGCTCACCAGAGCTCGAAGAAGAAGCCCTGCGGAAGCAGAAGCAGTTGCCTACAAAATAGCCAGGCAGGCTTTAAAGGCAGCCATAAACAGCAGCAAAAAGGCCAAGTGGGAGGAACTCAGAAATGACATCAATAGTAACCCTTGGGGCATGGGCTATAAAATTGTCATGAAGAAGTTGGGAGCAAACCCATCGCCTCCACTTCTAGACTCCAGCAAAATGGCGGACATAGTCGATACGCTATTCCCGACACATGAGCCGCTGCCAATACGGTCTGAAGAATTGCCAGATGAAGCGATACCATTGTTCACTCTTGAAGAGCTTGCATCCGCTGCAAGCGCGTTGAAGAACAATAAAGCGCCGGGACCGGATGGGATCCCGTCTGAGGTGCTAAAAGCCATCGCAGCAAATCGCCCACAAGTGCTGCTAGGCATGTATAACGCCTGTCTGGTAGAAGGAAACTTCCTGCAGTCTGGAAGCAGAAAGTTGACACTTATTAGTAAAGGCAAGGGGAATCCAGAGCGCGCCGAAGCGTACCGACCACTGTGTATGCTAGACACATCCGGAAAGCTACTGGAGAGGCTGATTAAGCCCCGACTTGCTGCTGCGGTCGAAAACGCTGGTGGACTGTCTATAAGACAGCACGGTTTCAGAAGCAGCTACTCCACAATAGGAGCAATCCAAGACGTAATCGACACCGTCAAGGCAGCACAGAGCGGCAACCATCACTCCCGCAGAATAGTACTGCTGGCGACGCTAGATGTCCGCAATGCTTTCAACAGCATCAAATGGAGTGACATAATCAAAACGTTGGAGACCAGGTTCCGAACGCCGCAGTACCTAATGGGAATGGTTAGGAGTTACCTGAAGGATCGTGTCCTCACATACGACACTAGAGACGGCAGTAGAACACGAGTGATTACGTGCGGCGCAGCGCAAGGGTCAATCCTCGGACCCGACCTATGGAACGATACGTACGATGGTATCCTATGTATGGAAACGCCAGATGACACTCATTTGGTGGCATTTGCTGATGACGCCGCTGCAGTAATTGTCGCGAGAACCCCCACTGAAGCTCAGCGCAAGCTGAACGTTGTGATGCTCCAGGTTCAAGCATGGCTAGGCGAACATGGCCTTAAACTAGCTTTTGAGAAAACGGAGTTGCTTTTCGTTAACAAAAGCCACATGCGGCTGGACATCCCGATGCAGGTCTGTGGCCACGCCACAAGTACTCAGAAGAGTGCAAAGTACCTGGGGCTGCAGCTAGACTCAGGCTTAACTTCTGGGCACAAACTAAATACGCAGCTGAGAAAGCCAGCAGGGCCACAGCATCGCTAGGCAGACTGATGGCAAACATCGGAGGCCCCACGCAGAGCAAGCGGCAACTGCTCCTGAGCATCACTAACAACATTTTACTTTATGGATGCGAAGTGTGGGCAGAAGCCTTAAAAGCGGATTGCCGACGCAAGGTGTACGCGGCGGTGCAGCGCACCGCGGCACTCAGGATAGCTTCTGCGTACCGGACAGTGTCTGAGGCTGCAGTATTGGTTATTAGCAGCTGTATACCTATCGATTTGCTTGCCATGGAGCGTAGGAAACGCTGGGTAGCAAAGGGAGAAGGAAGGCTTATCCCCTTCCAAGAGGTTAGACAGCAGTCAATGCAGCATTGGCAAGAACGCTGGAGCGCACATACCAGAGGCAGATGGACGGCGAGACTTATACCCAACTTAACAAATTGGATAACGAGAAAACATGGAGAGGTTAACTACTACCTTACGCAGCTGCTGTCCGGGCATGGGTATTTCCGCAAATATCTCTTCCGCATGGGTAAAACAGAAGGCGGCTGCTGTATCTATGGTGATGCGGCTGTAGACGATGTCGAACACACATTTTTCCACTGCCAAAAGTGGAATGAGAATAGATGCGCACTAGAAACTGCGATAGGGCACATTGACCCCGGAAACATAGTGGCCAAAATGATTTTGAAACAGGAGTCGTGGGATGCTGTAATGAGCTTTGCTGGCATTGTATTACAGGAGAAGAAACGCGATCTGGATGCGTTTATAATAGTCGAGCGACGCATCGCGCAGACTAATGCACAATAGTAGAAGTCTTAATGACCTAGTGCCCCCTGCTTTGAAGTACAACCACAGGAGTACCAGAGCAGGAAAGGGCACAGAGGGGGAATGGTTTTAGTCCACGTGACACTCACACTTATAACGATAAGAAGTGGTTAGTGCAATAGGCATTTACAACCCCTCCTCTACCGCAAAAAAATAAAAAAAAAAAAAAAAAAAAATTATTATTATTACTACTATTATTATTATTATTATTACTATTATTATTATTATTATTATTATTATTATTATTATTAATTTATTATTATTTTTCTATGTATTGTATATTAGTTATTTTTATTATTTTTTATTATTATTAAACTTTTTTTTAACTCGTTCCAAATATTAATATTATTATTATTATTAAATTATTATTATTATTATTATTATTATTATTATTATTATTGGATGTATTATTATTATTATGTTATTAAGCGCCACCTTTAATTTGTATTGACTGGCTAAACTGCCTTTTCTTAGCAATATTTAATACCATACATTAGGATATGTATAATCATTGTCTTAGCAATAGTTGTCTTAATGTTGACTGACGAAAAAAACGCTGGTTTAAAGAAAGTTTCCTTAGAGCACCATAGACTTTTCCAACAGTTTTATTGACTTGATCTGTCCAAGAAAGTGTTTTGTTTAATCTTATTCCTAAATTATCAGTCTTGTCTACATAATTAATTTCTACATTATCTATATTAAGCTTGTTCAAGTTATTTGTGCTCAAATGTTTCTTATAAATTACAAGGCATTTCGATTTTGCTGGATTTAGGGCCAATCCATTTTCTCGTGCCCATTGACTAACACATATTAAATCATTATTACACATATTAATACATTCATTTAGTTGACATAATGGGTCTGTATTCATGGCCTCCCTTAGGGATTGGAATAATTTTAGCCTCATTCCACTGCACTATGGGGAAAATTACCACATTATCTGGCATTTGCATGTTTTTTTTTAAAAGTTTTCTAATTAGCACAAATTTGCTGTTAACGCATTAAGAAAACATCAGACTGTTATGCCCCAAACTCAAAATGTTAAATTTAACAGTCCCATGTGAGAATAACAGCTGTTAAGTCAGCTGTTGCAATCGATAGCACGAGCGGCTAAGTTTTGTACATTTTTCCATTGAGTTTTGTTCTTAATATTTTGTGATTAAGGCCTGTACGCAGATGCCCGTACAGCTTCCGTCCCATAATGCACAGATTTTACTTTCGTAACGACTAATGTTGAAAAATTCTTAAATTGTGGTGGTGGATGTTAACTTTTAATAAATTAATCGAAAAAGGCACCTCTGTTTGGCTAACGTATCAAATAAATTAAATGATTTTAATTATGAATAGGGATGCCAAAATATTTTTATTTTTATTTTCAAATTAAAAATTTAATTATTTTGATGTGAAAAAAGAAATTTAATACAAAATGAAATTAAATACAAAACAAAATTTAATACACAAATCAGTGATTTAACCATGACTGCAGGAATAAAAGTTTTCCCAAACGTTTTGTGGTTAATCTGTTTCTTTTAAGAGTAGCTGTTGGTTACTGATGTTCCCATTAAATGGCAATATTTGTTGGCAAGAGTGTAAAGCTTTGGGTAGACTGATCTCATTTCGTCCCAAGCATCAATGACATTGCGCTTTAGTTCCAGAATTTGAGCATTTAGAAAGAAAGCCAATTCATCTTGTGGCATGTCATCATTTTTCTTCCCTCTTTTATGAATTAAAGACTTATGCGTAGCCCAGAGGTCAAAATCTTCTTCAATTGATCCCACTGAGGTCTCGCTACTGCTTTCAATACTGTCTTCAATGTTTTTCATTTCAGCTCGCAAGTGCTTCATAACTGCAGCAAGAGCTAAAGGGACACTGAAATGAATTTTTTTGAGTCTGGGGTCTAATAGAGTCGACGCTGCCAGAAGAAACATGTGCTCCGTAGATCCAAACCTACGATCAAACTCATTTAAAATCGTACTTTTTAGTTTTACTGCGGCAGGATGAATGATGATTGTTTTCACCAATTGTTGACGGCCACAATGCACAAGCGGGATTACTTGGCTGAGAGATGCACACTTTTCACCACTTATTTGGACTGTCATTGCTTCTAATGGACGTAAAATGTTTAACATTTCAAGAATTGCATTTTTATCTTGCGGTGATATCATTGGCGGAGATTCATTAAATTCAAAAATAATAGAACTTATATATGAAACAAGTTTTATGAAGCGTTCGTACTATTCATTATGCTGTTGTCAGTGGATTGATTGCTGTTGTCAGTGGATTGAGTGCTGATTTCTTCATCCATTAGATTAATAAAATCTTCTTTGGATTTAGATTTTTCTGCTGAAATATATTTAAATTTATTTTATGAGGCGTTCAAAATGGTGCTCAAATGTTTGCGACTTACAAGATCATCAGCTTCTTTCCGATGTTTATATTTAATATGCTGAAGCATATTTGTTGTGTTATTGGAAAATGTTAAATTCTTTCCACACAATAGGCATTTTACCAAAATGGTTTTATCCACTTTGGAAAAATATTTCCACACTTCACTCTTGTTAGGTGCCATTTTGTAATAGAAAACTCGTCCGGTTTATTCACTTTTTTCACTCTTTGTGAAATAGCGCGCTTCTTCCGGGTCGCTTTTATCGTTTACAGTGTGTCCGTGTTACATATTGCTTAAGGTTGGTATGCTGTTTAGGTGTATGGTATGTGTATGGCGGTACAAATGGTAGGCAGAATGAGACAGTGGTGTAAGTAACTATCAAATAATAGAGTTACCAACAAACAAATAATAATTTCAGAGCCTAATACTATCTCAGTTTGCAAAAAATTTTGCTAAAAAGTATAATTATTCTTGGCCAAAATTAATCGATTATTTCCTTTCATTCGATTAATCTTGCCATCCCTAATTATGAATCACGAATCAAACAAACACCTTGCTGTTGGCGGCAATTAAAAAAGAAGGCAGACTGCAAAAAATCAAAAGACGCATTTGGGTGAACCCATATTTGATGGGAAGGGCTGAAAATGGGCGATTCTCAAGAGATTTTGAAAATTTGTACCAGCAACCGGGTGCTTTTTATGAGAATTTTCGTATGACCTCAAAAAATTTTATGGATTTATTTGGAATGTTGGAACAGTACTTGGTACCTAAACGGCTTACACGGCCAGATGCAATACCAAGTAAAGCCAAGTTTGCGATTGTGTTGAAGTAAGTTAATTGTAAGGTGCATAGCATTTTTAAAGCAAATTGCCATCCAGATATTTAGCTTCTGGTGATCTGCAAAGGCACATAGGGTCGTCCTACCGTGTGAGCAAGCAGCATATGGGAGCAACAATTGAATTGGTTTGTAATGGCATAATCCAGGCCTTATCTGGCGAATTCCCAAAATGAAATAATGAGTCCATGCTGCAGTTTGCTAAGGGATTCGAAGAGAAGCGGGACTTACCAAACTGCATCTTATTGCAGATGTGGAGCCGTGGATCAAAAGGAAGCACGGTGAGGTAGATTACTACCTTACACAGCTGCTCTCGGGACACGGCTACTTTCGCCACTATCTCCACCGAATGGGAAAGGCAGCATCACCCGACTGTTTTTACTGCCCGCAAGCAGAGACAACGCGGAACACACATTTTTTGTATGTCGCAAATGGGACTGGAGCAAGAGACGTAGAGCACAATCACACCGGACAATATAGTTGCGGTGATGCTACAGAGGGAGGGCAACTGGGACCTTGTGGCACGTGCAGAGGATCTTGAGGGCCAAGAAGACCGATCTTGATCTGAATCAAGATCACAGTAATGTCGAGCTCGTATAAATGGAGAAAGAGGAGCTTGCAAGAAGCCTTGGAAGAAGTAGATGGCATTAAAAGCTACAAGGAAGGATCTAGCCCGATGTAATGTGTTAAACGGTCCCGGACTAGATGACGAAATATGGCAGAAGGAACTGGATGAGATCACTGGGTAGTCTGGACGCAGACCAAGAAGAGAGAGCTTTTCCGAAGTGGAAGAGGCCCAGAGAGGCGGGGTTGTTAGTGGGTGCAAGCCCCACATACCACATTGCGACGGCAACGTAAGATGCAGAAGGCATTTTCCCCGCATCTGCCCAAAAAAAAAAAAAAAATAAATAAAATTATTATTATTATTAACATTATTACTACTATTATCATCATTATCATTACTATTATCATTATTATCATTATTATTATTATTATTTTAATTTATTATTATTTTTATGTATTGTATATAAGTTATTTTTACATTCTTACTCTATAGTGTGCTTTTAACTTATTACTAAATTGAGATGCGCTTCTAATGGTCTTTAATTGAGTTGGTAACTCGTTCCAGAGGCGAACAGCCCATATGTAAAACTGCCTTTCAGAACAGGCAAGTTTTGTTCTTATACAAACAATATAATAGGTTCTTTGGGATGTGCTAAATCTTAGATTGTTAAAAAGATACTCAGGCTGCTTGGTATAGATAATTTTATGGAGAAGTATCAGGATCTTATGGTTAATTAGGTTAGTTAGATCTAAGTCAAATAATTTATTGGCATGGCTTGTTATATGGTCGTTTCTTTTAAGATTAAATACATAGCGAACTATGTTATTAAGCGCCACCTTTAATTTGTATTGACTGGCTAAACTGCCTTTGCCATATATTTCAATACCATACATTAGGATATGTACAATCATTGTCTTAGCAATAGTTGTCTTAATGTTGAATGGCAAAAAACCCTGGGTTAAAGAAAGTTGCCTTAGAGCACCATAGACTTTTCCAACAGTTTTATTGACTTGATCTGTCCAAGAAAGTGTTTTGTTTAATCTTATTCCTAAATTATCAGTCTTGTCTACATAATTAATTTCTACATTATCTATATTAAGCTTGTTCAAGTTATTTGTGCTCAAATGTTTCTTATAAATTACAAGGCATTTCGATTTTGCTGGATTTAGGGCCAATCCATTTTCTCGTGCCCATTGACTAACACATATTAAATCATTATTACACATATTAATACATTCATTTAGTTGACATAATGGGTCTGTATTCATGGCCTCCCTTAGGGATTGGAATAATTTTAGCCTCTTTCCACTGCACTATGGGGAAAATTACCACTTTATCTGGCATTTGCATATTTTTTTTTAAAAGTTTTCTAATTAGCACAAATTTGCTGTTAACGCATTAAGAAAACATCAGACTGTTATGCCCCAAACTCAAAATGTTAAATTTAACAGTCCCATGTGAGAATAACAGCTGTTAAGTCAGCTGTTGCAATCGATAGCACGAGCGGCTAAGTTTTGTACATTTTTCCATTGAGTTTTGTTCTTAATATTTTGTGATGGCAACACAATTATACGCAGATGCCTGTACAGCTTCCGTACCATAATGCACAGATTTTACTTTCGTAACGACTAATGTTGAAAAATGCTTAAATTGTGGTGGTGGATGATTACTTTTAATAAATTAATCGATAAAGGCTCCTCTGTTTGGCTAACGTATCAAATAAATTAACTAATTTTAATTATGAATAGGGATGGCAAAACTTTTGAAATAATCGATTAATCTATCAAATGATTAATCGCAAGAAAAATCATTTGAAAAATTGAGTAATTACTCGATTAATTTTTTTTCATATTTGTTTATGTTTTACATATATTTATTTAATTTTTAAATAATAGAGTACACTAAAATCAACATTTTACAAAAATTAAATGTGATTTTCAAATTAAAAATTTAATTATTTTGATGTGAAAAAAGAAATTTAATACAAAATGAAATTAAATACAAAACAAAATTTAATACACAAATCAGTGATTTAACCATGACTGCAGGAATTAATGTTTTCCCAATCGTTTTGTGGTTAATCTGTTTCTTTCTGTTGGGTACTGATGTTCCCATTAAATGGCAATATTTGTTGGCAAGAGTGTAAAGCTTTGGGTAGACTGATCTCATTTCGTCCCAAGCATCAATGACATTGCGCATTAGTTCCAGAATTTGAGCATTTAGAAAGAAAGCCAATTCATCTTGTGGCATGTCATCATTTTTCTTCCTTCTTTTATGAATTAAAGACTTATGCGTAGCCCAGAGCTCAAAATCTTCTTCAATTGATCCCAAATTCATATCTGCAGCAAGCGCTAAAGGGACACTGAAATGAATTTTTTTGAATCTGGGGTCTAATAGAGTCGACGCTGCCAGAAGAAGCATGTGCT
Source organism: Scaptomyza hsui (assembly GCA_018152825.1). NCBI lineage: Eukaryota > Metazoa > Arthropoda > Insecta > Diptera > Drosophilidae > Scaptomyza > Scaptomyza hsui. Next base: position 143,261 of record JAECXO010000022.1, on the reverse strand, counting down.
CCGTAGATCCAAACTCATTTAAAATCGTACTTTTTAGTTTTACGGCGGCAGGATGAATGATAATTGTTTTCACCAATTGTTGACGGCCACAATGCACAAGCGGGATTACTTGGCTGAGAGATGCACACTTTTCACAACTTATTTGGACTGTCATTGCTTCTAATGAACGTAAAATGTTTAACATTTCAAGAATTGCATTTTTATCTTGCGGTGATATCATTGGCGGAGAGTCATTAAATTCAAAAAGAATAGAACTTATATATGAAACAAGTTTTATGAAGCGTTCGAGCATATAATACGTTGAGTTCCACCTAGTTTTAACATCAAGAATACATTTCTGCATTTTGCCCTCGCTCACTCCAGCGTTTGATTGATCCTCTCGAAGCTGGTCACTTGCTTTTACGCTGCGCTTGAACCATTTCACAATTTCTCGACATTTCGAAATAATTGCGGTAATTTCTGTTATATTCAAAGAATTCTCACACACCAGATTCAAAGTGTGAGCGAAGCAAGGAATGTGCCGCTTTTTGCCGAAGGTGTTATGTATAGCTTTAACCACATTCGCTGCATTGTCTGTCGCAACAGAAATAATATGTTTTTCATCTATCGAAAAATCGTTTAAAGCAGCTATTAAGACATCAGATATATGTCCAGCTGTATGCGCTTCTGTTAAAGGAAAAACTCCGATGGCTATATTCATTTGTTCATTTTTATATACGCCATGAACGGTAATTCCAAGCATGCTCTTCATTGCAGTGTCTATCCAAGCGTCTGTTGTAATACATAAACATGTTGATTTACGAAATATCTCCTAACATTTTTCTTTTTCAGTCGCATATAAAGAATCTATGAGCGCTTTGATTGTGTTTCTTGATGGAACTTTAAACAAAGGAACATGGTTTTTCATAAAGTCCAAAAAGCCTTTACCTGTTGAAATAATTTAAAAATAAGTACATTTACAAATGAATCACTTAAGAGAAGTCAAAGTGCCACTTTAAAAGTCTACTTCTTCAGTGACATTATAGCAGTGATGGGCATGCACACATATCGGCACAGTTTTCACACGCATACAAGCACAATATTTTCAATGCTTATAGCGTACGTCTGATGTTGTGCAATCGGCCGCGGCAGAGGGCCTATGCACATTCGGCAGCGCGCTGCCTAACGTCGCGACGCGCCCAACACTGCATTAATAATAATTCCGTTATTACTTACCTTCAACAAAATCAAAAGGCAAATTGTCTTTGACTATCATGCCTACGATGTCATTGGTAAGCTTTTCTTTTTGTGACCTTCCAGTTGCAAAGCTTTGAATTTTATTGAAAAAATTCAATATGAGAGGTTGACGATTGTTACTACTGCAACTAGGTTCGTTGTCGTTGTTGTTGCTGGAAAAACTGCTGCCGCTGCTGCCTTTGTTATTGTTGTTGCTGCTGGCTTTTTTGTTGAACATACTATTCATTATGCTGTTGTCAGTGGATTGATTGCTGTTGTCAGTGGATTGAGTGCTGATTTCTTCATCCATTAGATTAATAAAATCTTCTTTGGATTTAGATTTTTTCTGCTGAAATATATTTAAATTTATTTTATGAGGCGTTCAAAATGGTGCTCAAATGTTTGCGACTTACAAGATCATCAGCTTCTTTCCGATGTTTCAATTTAATATGCTGAAACATATTTGTTGTGTTATTGGAAAATTTTAAATTCTTTCCACACAATAGGCATTTTACCAAAATGGTTTTATCCACTTTGGAAAAATATTTCCACACTTCACTCTTGTTAGGTGCCATTTTGTAATAGAAAAGTCGTCCGGTTTATTCACTTTTTTCACTCTTTGTGAAATAGCGCGCTTCTTCCGCGTCGCTTTTAACATTTACAGAGTGACCGTGTTACATATTGCTTAAGGTTGGTATGCTGTTTAGGTGTATGGTATGTGTATGGTATGTTGGTATGGCGGTACAAATGGTAGGCAGAATGAGACAGTGGTGTAAGTAACTATCAAATAATAGAGTTACCAACAAACAAATAATAATTTCAGAGCCTAATACAATCTCAGTTTGCAAAAAATTTTGCTAAAAAGTATAATTATTCTTGGCCAAAATTAATCGATTTTTCCTTTCATTCGATTAATCTTGCCATCCCTAATTATGAATCACGAATCAAACAAACGCCTTGCTGTTGGCGGCAATTAAAAAAAGAAGGCAGACTGCAAAAATCAAAAGACGCATTTGGGTGAACCCATATTTGATGGGAAGGGCTGAAAATGGGCGATTCTCAAGAGATTTTGAAAATTTGTACCAGCAACCGGGTGCTTTTTATGAGAATTTTCATATGACCTCAAAAAATTTTATGGATTTATTTGGAATGGTGGAACAGTACTTGGTACCTAAACGGCTTACACGGCCAGATGCAATACCAAGTAAAGCCAAGTTTGCGATTGTGTTGGAGTAAGTTAATTGTAAGGTGCATAACATTTTTAAAGCAAATTGCCATCCAGATATTTAGCTTCTGGTGATTGCAAAGTCATATAGGGTCGTCCTTCATTTGGTCTTTCGCATTCATAGATGTGGGTGCATTTGGAAGCGAGGGTGATGTCAATGCGTTTTCACATTCAAAATTTGGAAAGGCGATGCTCGCAGATACTTTAAAGATTCCAAACGATAGCATTGTTAATAGTCTGCTCACACCATACTTTCTTGTTGGGGATGACTCATTTCCATTGCATGAGCACTTAATGAAGCCGTACGGGTCCCGCAGGTTGACTCGGGAAGAACGAATTTTTAATTATCGTTTAAGTAGAGCTCGACGCTGCATCGAAAACGCGTTTGGCATACTGACAGCTAGGTGGATTGCGGTGCAACGGACCCTTTAATGCCATCCTGGCAGAGCGCAAACATGAATATAACGCAAAGTTGCAATGTTAAGCATTCCACAATTGGCCGTAACAGAGACTATGCTAAGCAGATTCGCAACCACTTAAAAGATTATTTTAATTCACCTAATGGATCTGTATCCTGGCAATATGAGTCGGCTGGAATTGCCGAATAAAAATTTAATTATTATTTTTATTATTATTATTTTTATGTTTTATTTTTATTTTTTGATTGCTCGTCTAAAATTACTTTTGTGACCTTGGCCACAACTTCATCACGAGTGTCCTCGTCCATTTTGCGCAGCATCGACTGCCAAAATAGAAGGTACGGCTCTATTGGAGCTTCTTTGGTAAGCTTCTCTACCAAATTTGCTTGAGAGACCAGCATATTGTTGAGCAACTGATCTTGGTCGTCGTACCTGCGCTTCTGTGCCCTTCTCGGCCTGTAATCATACAGTGATGGCGAGCTAGTGGACGCATCAACATCTGCTACCAACGGTTCAATTAGGCTCTCCATCAGAGCATTATCATCATTATCAATGTCAATTGGCGAGCTGATAGTTCTGAAACAAAAAAGATTTATTGCTAATAATATGGCTATACAAACATTTTAAATTAAAATGGCCTTACTTTCTCTTTTCCGACTTATTTGGCAAAAATGCCATATGGCCGGCCAACTCCCAATCTCCAATTTTTTGCACAGGAAGGGCAAGGCCGCCTGCACTTCCGCTCTTTGCGCGTTTGCCGCTTGGCTTGCAATAGTAGCGGTGGCTATCACGCAAAGCCCGCCACGCCAATTTGCACTCACTTGCTGAAATTTAAATACGCATACATATGTATGTATATATAACATTTATTTTGTTCAAGTTACTTACCATCTTTTCCCAATTCCGCGCCAATTTTCTCCCAGGCGCTTTTTGTTTTTATGACATTAAAATGCATCTTGTGGGTTATGTCCCACAAGACCTCATGACATTCAACTGCCCGTATAAGTTTAATTATACTTTGATACCGAAGGTCTCATAGTATATTGGTTTTGTGCAATGTCCGTCATGGTGTCTGTCTGTCCGTCTGTTCGTCCGTATGAACGCAACTTTTTTCGACACCCTTAAAACTAGAGACTTGAAACTTTGCAATTATGTTTGTCTATAGAGTCTACAGATAAAGTGTTAAGATCGGGCTGCCACGCCCACTAGGAGGCTGAGAAACCGATAAATTCGATAACTAATAACCGATAAAACCATGTATTTCTCACATTCCTGAAGCTAGAGTTACCAAATTTTGCACGCAGATAGCTAGTCATGTCCCTGAAAAAACTGCATCAAAATTTTGGATGTCACGCCCACTCCCTCCGCCCCATCATCCCTGCGCCTTGAAATTGGAAACGCCTATAGCTCTTACATTTTTGGGCTAGAGCCACCAAATTTTGTGTCAAGATAGATATTGACGTTCCCCAAAAAAATGCCCAAAAATTCCGCCCCCATCCCGCCTTCTACTTGAAATTGGAAAAGCCTATTGTTTTCACATTTTTGGAGCTAGAGTCACCAAATTTGGTAATAAGATATATGGTGACATCTAGAAAAGGTCTGCATCAAAAATTAGGATGCCACGCCCACCTCTGCCGCCCACTATTTAAAATCGGAAATTTCGATATCTCTTATAGTTTTTAAGCTAGAGCCCGTAAATTAGGTAGAAAGAAGAAGGCAGCATCTACCAAAGATCTGCTTTAAATTTTGAATGCCACGCCCACCTAAGCCACCCGCCATTTAAACTAGGAATCGGCTATATCTTTAACAGTTTTTGAGCTAGAGCCACCAAACTTGGTAGGAAGATAGATAGTGACAGTTGAAAACATTTGATTCAAATGGGAGTTAAGTTATCTTCCACAGTTTTTGAGCTAAAGTCACCAAATTTGGTAACATGATAGCTGGCGATGTTTACCACATGGCCCACTCCCTTCGCCCCTGCATTCCCCCTTATCAACCGTTCTATTACTGGTATCAAAGTATTCCGCAGTCGGTTGCGTCCGACTGCAACGTTTTTACTTGTTTTATATGAAGTTTTTTCGTTACGGCAGCTGTACGGGCATCTGCGTACAGGCCTTTAGAAGAAAATCAAGTCATGAACACTGATTTCGCAGGTTTGCACTGTGTGTTTAATATAAAAAATTATGTAAAAGAGTTTAGAATTGTTTATGTGTTTGTCCAAGTGTTTGTTGTAGCGTTGTCAATTCTGAGTTAACAGGTATTGGTCATAATTTCCTCTTTTTCCCTCTTTTGGCGCAATTTGCATTTTTGTTAGGTAACCTCATTTTTTCCCACGTCGATTTGTTTGCTGTGTGGAATAGCGAGACGGGCCGGCACGATCGAGAGAAGGCAATTCAAAGATATTTTGAACTGCTTGCGAGCAATAATGTTGATGCAAATATTTTAAAAGTAAAAAGCCACAAATTTTGCAACAATTTGCATTATAATTGGCTTAAATGTAATACCACTTATAAGAACTTTGAAAGAAGACATTCGCAATAGATAAACGGTACTACAACTTTGCCTTTAAAAAAAGTAATAGACTGGTTGGACGGCCACTTCTTCCATTTGTATCGAAAGGCGAAAGGGCTCGGAACTATCCAAATTCCAAGGTGATGATGTTTTCTTGCTAGTTCATGCAGCAATCGCAGCTGCCCGGAAACAGGGACTACATGATCTTGCTGCAGTTCTTCATATACTTGCAAGTACCCCGGAAAAAGCCAAGCAAGTCAGGGAAGGATTGACAAAGCCCATTGATCAGCCTTTAAGTGCGTCCAAAGATGAAGCATTGGCGTTAATTTTGGATCAAGGATTGACCAAGGAGCAGAATTGTGCTATCCGAGATGACATTTATAAGAGAAATGTGGATATTTACCCAATTTATAAAAATGTGGCAGAGCAAAAGAAGCAATGCAGACCAGACAAAATTGATGTATCAGAGACTGTAGCCAAGGTCTCTCTGCAAGACCTTTTGGAACACACGGCTTTTCGGATTGTGACACTTCAAAAAGATGTTATCAATGGTGTATTGGCCAATCAGCACACTGATTTTTTATCTGCTGAGCTCATTGTCAGTTATGGATTCGATGGAAGTACTGGACAGGCGAATTATAACCAGGCATACGCAGATAAGAGATCGTGTGACAAAGACTCATGCCTTTTTGCAATCACCATAAAGCCTCTTCGACTCATCCGGACATTTGTTGTGGAACAATCGCACCCCTCAGTCTAGTTTTTTTTTTTTTCCATTTCTGTACATTTGATATTGCCCTTTCAAACTTATTACTATTTTAGTATATTTTATGCACGATTTGCATTATCAATCATATTATTCACTCTACTCCTACTGCTTTTGAAAATATTATATAGGTTGGCAGTTTTATATCGTCTCCACTTATAATAAGCCTTATTTCTATTGCACGTTTAATATCACAGTTAAACCAAGATTTATTTGCCGACTTAACTATTTGAGTCAGTACTGGTATAAACTTGTCGTATAATACTTGAATATTGCTTTGCATTTCGTACTGGTATAAACTTGTCGTATAATACTTGAATATTGCTTTGCATTTTGCTTAATTCAGTATCAACGCTGGGCACTGAGTAAATCATATCCCAGTTAAGACTGCTACATTCCTCATGTAACCCATATCTCCATAATCTCTAAATTTTACACTCTGATTATTATATTTAAATATTAGATCGTATGTTATAAAATTCATGTCATGCTTTGAAACAAATAATAAGAACTTTGGTTCTTATTGTAAGAACGATTTTTTCATATTTGTGGATAATAAGAACATTGGTTCGTACTGTCAGAACAGTTTTTCTTGATACATAAGAAAACCTTTTTAAAATGCACCAGAATAACGAAATTTGTTCATAAGAAATTAGAAAGAAAAAAGGAAAAAAAATTATTTTGTTCAAACTGCCCAAGCCGGGATTCGAACCTGAGACCACAAGACCACACATGCTTATGCGGCGGGTGCCTTAGCTGTTGAGCTACTTCCAAACATATTACGGCTTCAGGTTTATTGCTACTTATATAATGAGCTCTAATGTTAATGTTGATAAACAAATGTAGCTGCTTCCACAATGTGAATGGCGATGGCAGATAAGGCACTCGCCTCATCATCGAGAGGTCTGAGGTTCAATCCCGGCACGGGTAAGTTAAGTTTAAGATAGAAAATTTTTTAATGGTGTTTTAAAATAATTTCTTACATTTCTAGCTGATAAATGAGAAAAATAAAACTCTTTAAACAAATAAATGGATGGTTAATGTAAGACGCAACCGATACCGATATACTTGTTCTCTCACGCACGCACTAATAATTTAGTTAACCAATGTCCAATGTTCTTACTTTTTCAAAATGTTCTTAATTTCTTGAGCACAAATGGTTCTTTAATTAAGAACCAATGGTATCATTTTATGAACGATAACATTTCGGTTATAAAACATGAACGGCGGTCCGTTCTTAATTTAAGAAAATGGTTCTTAAAAGAAGAACATCCGTGCTTAGGCAAATTTCATGAACCGATGTTCTTGATTTTATATGGGGGGCGAACGGATTTTTCTCTGTGAGTACGAACATATAGCGAAACTCTTCCATCTTATTATCCAAGCTTTGAGCATTTAAATGACAAATCTTAAGACCGTGCTTTTGTTTACTTAAAATGTATGGCTGTTCACCCTGGATGTGTTAATATTTAAGGTCAGTTTGTTTACATAAAAAATTACTTCAAAAGAAGCGCATCTATTATATTAGAACTTAAAATTAAAGATCACACATAATGTAATGTTGAACGAGGGTGGGCTTGCGCCCTTCAGCACTGCGACCCACATGGATCTATTGTGCCCCCTTACCACTGGTTCAGTTTTAGTGTTCTCAGAAACTGAGTCAGACCAGTCTGCGGGATATGCATCAGGTCCTCTTCACTGGGAATGTATTTGCCTAACAGCGTTGCTCTACTACGTGCCAGGGCTGGGCATTTAGTGATTAGATGTTCCATAGATTCGACATCTTCCTCACATAATCTACAAGTTCTGTTGCTGGCAAGGCCCATCTTATGTAGATGGTCGTTGCAGGGAAAGTGGCCTGTCAACGCCCCACAGAGTGACCTAAGTTGTGTCCTGTTTAAGGATAGAGCTTCCTTGGCTCTTGATGCAGTAGGGCACACAAATCTTTTTGAGCGTCTGAGACCCTCTAGATTGTTCCAGTGCATTTTTTTCTTGTTCTCTAACCATTTATCTATATCAGATTTGAGTCTGTTGTTTGAATAACCAAACATCGGACTTGGGCCTATAAATGGGGCTTCCGCTCCTAATTTAGCCCTTACATCCGCAGCCTCATTACCTGAGTGACCTTCATGTCCTGGGACCCATACCAGAGAGACCCTGTTGTTGGTTGCCAGAACATTTAGCTCACAGTGACATTCATATATGAGTTTTGAATTGTAGCTAAAGCTGTTTAGTCTTTAAGAGCTGCTTGACTGTCGGAGAGTATACGAATGTTAACTCCTACCAATTGTCTGCTATTCAGTCTGTATACCGCCTGTAAAATAGCGAAAAGCTCTGCCTGAAAAACGGTGCATTCAGAATACTGCTCCTACCCTTGATGCTGTCTTGGATCCATCTGTGAACCAGTTTTGTGCATCGTCATTTATCCAAGATGGATTGGAAGTCCATTGCTCTCTTGTTGGAAAAATAACATTGTAGTTTTTCGTGAAACTAAGGATAATTTGGCTTTGGTCTAGCGTTTTGGTCTTGTCGAGGATGTCCTCTACCCTATTCAATATACCCAGGTGTCCTCTAAGATTGCCCTTCTGGTACTTGTTGCTAACATAGAGTCCCAAAGTCTGCTTTACAGCCTCTTCCTCTATTGCTAGGTGTAAGAGAGTTAGGTCTAGAATTGCTTCCAGTCCTGATGTCGGGGTCGTCCTCAAAGCCCCTGTAATACTAAGGCAAGCTAGCCTTTGTACCTTGTTGAGTTTGTTGATAGCGGTGCTTTGTGTGGCTTTTTCCCACCATACCGCCGCCCGTACAGAATCATCGGTCTAACCATCTGGGTGTACGCCCAGTGGGCCATTTTTGGAGAAAGCCCCCATGACTTGCCAAGCATCTGCTTGACAGCCCAGAGAGATCGATTTGATTTCGTGGTTACCGCTCTCAGGTGTGCATTCCAAGTGAGTTTGCTATCCAGAGTTACCCCTAGATATTTGACCTCTGTACACAGAGACACAACTGTGCCACTAACCTTTATATCTGGAATCTCAAGAATCCTTTAGTTGGTGAACGGGATTATGATGGTCTTCCTAGGGTTGATAGAGAGCCCCTCTGAGGTACACCAATTTACCGTTTGATCAAAGGCCCTTTGCATGAGGTCCGCGAGGATCTTTTCTTCTTTGCCCTTGATGATTACGGATATGTCATCTGCATAGCCTAACGTTTTGCACCAGTTTGCGTTGAGAGACATCACTAGGTCGTCTACTAGGAGTGACCACAATAAAGGAGATAAGACACCTCCTTGTGGACAGCCTTTTATGGCACTATTGCTGGCCGAGGCAAGTCCGAGATCGGCTTTTATCTGTCTGCGGCACAGCATTGCCTTTACCCAGTCTACTACCTTAGGGTTTAGCCCCCTATTTGTCAGAGCCCGGTTCATCGAATCAAAATTCGCGTTGTCGAAGGCACCCTCTATGTCCATGAAGGCGCATAAGGCGACACCCTTTGTGTCAATTGCCTTTTCTATATCGCATGTCAAGTGATGCAGTGGCGTCACCGTGGATTTACCCTTCTGGTAGGCGAATTGCAGTTTGTGAAGCGAGTTGGCTTCTAGTATGTCAGTTCTGACGTAGCAGTCTATCAGTTTCTCCATGGTCTTTAGCATGAAAGAGGAGAGGCTGATTGGTCTGTATGATTTGAGAGAGCATGGTGGCTTGTCCCCGCCCTTAGGAATAAATATTACTTTTACTGCTCTCCATGACCTTGGAATATATCCCAGCAGAAGGCCGGCCCGATATAGGGGAACCATTTTCCTAATGATGACCCCTTTGCCCTTAGATAACATGGCCGGAAATATGCCATCTGGACCAGGGGATTTATAGGGTTTTAAGGAGTTAATTGCCCACTCTACCCTTTCGTAGCTAACTATACTTTTGATTATGGGGTCTCTGGCCCTTGTGTGCCTCAGTTCCTCTGTATCAGGGTCTCCCTCTATGCTGCAAAATGAACAGTCAGGAAAGTGAGATCTTAGAAGAACCTCTAAAGTTTCTTGAGAATCGTTGGAGTATACACCGTTCGGGCCTTTATGTGTCCCAATTGGTCCTCCACTGGCTTTTGATAGGACTCTTTGAACCCTAGCAGTTGAGGGTATGTCCCTAAGGTCCTAACAGAAGTTTCTCCATGAGGATCTCTTGGATTTCCTTAACTCCCTATTATAGCTAGTTAAGGTTGTCCTGTAGTTTTCCCAGTTGTTGGTCCTTTTGGCCCTATTGAATTCTGTTTTTGCCTCCCTGCGCAATTTGTCAAGTCGTGAGCTCCACCAGGGGACTCTCTTGCTAGAGGCCTTAACCCTTTGTGGACAGCAGTCATTGAAGGCTGAGACTAGATCATACGTCAGAGTATTGACCGCCCATTCTAGCTCCTCAGTATTTGTCATTTGTGGTCTATTGCCCTATAGTTTTAACGTTAGAATGTCGGAGTATTTCGTCCAGTTAGTGGTTTTTGGGCTGCGGTAGAGCACAGCGCTCCTCACCGGTCTCTTAAGGTCAAAGAGAATATGCCTGTGATCAAACATTGAGGCCTCCTCAGACACTCTCCATTCTCTAACCAAGTCTATGGCTCTGTCAGAGACCAGTGTTAGATCTAATACCTCCTTTCTTATTGAGTTAACAAAAGTTGGTTCATTCCCCCTATTTGCTACTGATAAGTTGGTTGATATAAGATAGTTTAAGAGCGACTCACCTCTGTTGTTTGTGTCTGTACTTCCCCATGCTAAATGGTGGGCATTAGCATCACATCCAACTATCAGGACCTTCCGGTGTGTTCTGCAGTATTCCACTAAGGACCTGATAGTGTCCGTTGGAACCTCTGTCCTTGGTGTTGCTTGCAAACCTTCTGCTAAGTTCCGCCGTCGCCGCTTTAGCGTGATGATGGTTTGCCTGCAGACATCTTATTTAGACGGCGGATCAGCAACGTAGGCATTTGGAAAGCTTAGCGTAGTCTCTTCAATCTCCATCACGCTGACCTGGTTGATGAGGTCCTCCTCTGTGGTGTCCTCACCCTTTATTTTTAGGTTGACTTGTCATAGGCGAAAATTAACCCTTCCCTTCGATTCGTCGATTGTAGCTGCCGACTTCTGATCAACAGCCAGCACTAACATTGCGTTGGAGCCCTTCTCTACTCTCCTCAGGGCCCTCCAGGCCGAGGTGCTTAGGCCTTTATTTTGTGCCTGTAGGAAGTTTAGCACTTTGGCCGTTTCCATTCCTGCGGATTTGGGGAAGTAGCCGACTGCAATTCTGGGGTGAGGAATCTTTGATTCCACTGTCGACCAGAGTGCAGCGCCCTCCCACGGCGTCATTTTGATCACCATCGCCTTTACCCACTCAGCTGTGTCGCAGTCTTTACAGAGAAGCGCGAGATACCCAGCTTTGTAGGTGGTGCCTAGGAAGGCCGGTTTTATCTGCCCATCCATATGCTCCAGTACCTTATCCTCAATTGCGCTGGATAAGGAATCGATTTGCGCGGTTGCCAATACCGCCAGTTTGATTCCTATACCAGCCTCGTTTAGTTTAGCATTCTGCTGCTGTTTTTTGTCGGCCTTGGTGCTTGTTGCTCCCTTATCCGGCACAGAGCCACGCTCCTTATTCACAATTGCTTTGGCTTGGTGATGTGAGGCAGAGGTCTGCCTTTCATTTACCTTGACTGCGGCTTTGGAGGTGGAGGGCTTGTCATCCCTCATCTTTTTGCTGACGGTTGCCTCTGAACTTTGATTTGTTGACCTCTGGCGTTTGGGGCATGCTGTTTCCCCTCTCTTCTCCATTGGGGACAAAGCTTTGGAGTAGGCCTCTTCTTTACTAAGTCCCTGCCGCAGAAAGAACACCAGTCTCTTCTTGCCAGCGCCGCTAAGTTTTGGCAATTTGGGGCCAACAACACTGTTGGTGGTTGGTGTACTGGTGCTTTGTGGTGGTTCCACCACTGAGCCACATACACATTGGTGTTGTTTGTTTTGAGGTGTTGTCACCTCTGTGTTGTGTCCCTTCGGGCCACTCTCCTCCTCAACATCGGGTTTTTGTATAATTTGGTTCTCAATTTTGATCCCACGAGTACGATGGCAACCGGTAAACACTACGCCGTGCCGTACCGTAGAGTGGCAGATTAAAATGAGGCCACGCCACCGCACCCCAAGTCCGCATACTAGTAACTAGGCGCCCCCCACGCATCTCTTGGCATATGCTGTTCCACCATTAGATTGGGGATTTTATTAAAAAGAGTTTACTCTCTTTCGCCCTTTTGCCAGGTATCCTGCCAGAGACGTGACCTACACAGGACCCTGTTACCAGCAGCCACCACGACGAGGTATAAGTTGCACTTCCGACAGTCTGGCAGTTACGGAGCAGGAGCGGGGCTCCACACTTCGCGGTCGACGGGTCGACCACGGAGCATAGACCACCATTCCTACTTTAGTCCCCCTACACAGGCTGATGGCCGACTGCCAAGAGCACACACCTGCACCAAACACCAGCAACCTCGTTACATGGTGTTTGTTATTTTTACTGTATTCTCTTAAATGTACTCTGTAGTATTTAAGAGCACACATAAATACTACAGAGTACATTTAAGAGAATACAGTCAAAATAACAAACACCATGTAACGAGGTTGCAGGTGTTTGGTCAGAATTAAGACCGAAAAAGATTATCTGGAGATCGGTCGTGGTCGCACTCAGTTACTTCTCTTTGCACGTTTATCTGAGAGAGCTTTTGCAAGCTCGTCATGCAGATAACATTGCCGAGCTCATGAAATGGGTAAAAGGGGTATAATGTTTTTGTGCAAAAGTATGTAACAGGCAAAAGGAAGCATCTCCGACCCATTCTTGATCAGCATCAACAGTCGAGTCGATATAGCCATGTCCGTCTGTCCGTCCGTATGTCCGTCTGTTCGTATGTCCGTCTGTCCGTATGTATGAACGCGTCGATCTCAGAGACTATAAGAGCTAGAGACTTCAGATTTTGCAAATAAGCTCATCTAAGTCCAAGGCGGTACAAGTTTATTTCCGATTTTCGATAACTATTTCCGTTTCCGATATACTCATGGAATGGATTACAAAAAAGTCTCGAATTTGGAAAATGTAAAAATGGGGGTTGAAACAATGGGTAACGATAAAACTTTTCTGGAAATGTCATCAAAATCGGTTAAGAAACACCAGAGATATCGAAAATTAAAGTTTAGTCACAGATGCATACAGACAATGACTGTAAGTGTTCAGTATAGGGTTTGGGGTATCTCCTTATTGGTGAAATCTCGACTAGAGCCTTCTTACTTGTTTTTGTTTGAGTTTGGGTGAATATTTTGTTTTGTTGTTAGTGTTGTGATTATCTCTCTCAATTTTATATTTTTGGGTGTTTTCTTGATTCGCTAGTTCCCGCAAAAACTTATAAAGTTTGATTTTATTCGTTTAAATTGTTTATTTTGCGAAAGTTTGTTAAAAGTTGGCGCGTTTCTTAGTTGTTTATATGGTTTGCGCGCGATTTAACGTTTCACTAGATTAACGTTTTCAAGCTTTTTTACGGAGCCTCTTATAAACACATCTGCTATTGCTTTATGTATTGTATTTTGAATCAAATCTTTTAATTGTCACCATTTATCTTCCTACCAAGTTTGGTAGCTTTAGCTCAAAAGCTGTTAAAGATATAGCCATATAGCATCAAAAAATTTGATGCAGATCTTTGGTAGATGTTGCCTTCTATCTTTCTACCGAATTTGGGCTCTAGCTTAAAAACTGTAAGAGATATCGAAATTTCCGATTTTAAATGGTGGGCATCCAAATTTTTGATGCAGAACTTTTATAGATGTCACCACATAACTTCCTACCAAATTTGGTGACTCTAGTTCAAAAAATGTGGAAGATACACGCCTAACCGTTATAGCAACGGCGGGGGTTGGGGGCGGAAGGTGTGGGCGTGGCATCCAAATTTTGATGCAGTTTTTTGAAAACTTCGCTACCTATCTTGACACTAAATTTTGTGGCTCTGGCCCAAAAAATGTGAAAACTGTAGACGTTTCCAATTTAAGGAGCAGGGAGGTTGGGGGCGGAAGGAGTGGGAGTGGCATCCAAAATTTTGATACAGTTTTTTCAGGGACATGCCTAGCTATCTGCTTGCAAATTTTGATAGTTCTATCTGTAAGAATGTGAGAAATATTTGTTTTTACCGGTTTTTAATTATCGAATTTATCGATTTCCCAGCCTCCTAGTAGGCGTGACACCCCGATCTTGACACTTTATTTGTCTCGCCTATAGATAAACATAATTGCAAAGTTTCAAGTCTCTAGCTTTACGGGTGTCGAAAAAGTTTCGTTCAGACACCATGACGGACATTGCACAAAACCAATATACTCAGGGGTGTGCCAGCCATCAAAACCAACCCGATTCCAACCTAAAACCAACCTCGAGCTGGCTTGTGATTTTGGGTTAATACCGCTCCTAAAGCTACTTTACTTGCATCCGTTGTGAGACAAAATGGTTTCACATATTCTGGATGGGTAAGAATCGGATCAAAAGTTATCAGTTGTTTTAATATCCTTTATATCTACTTTTGCTCCTTTCTTTACATTTAGTGTCATGGGTTTGACAAACCTAAAAATTTATTTATTTCTTTTGGAGTCTTTGGGTTTAAAATCTTTCATTCCTGCTTCATTTTTTTTGGATTTGGTTTTAATCCTTCTGTTGCCACTATGTGTCCTAAAAATTCTGTTTCCTTTTTTAGAAATTCACACATGTATAATTGCAATTTTAAATTGGCTTCCCTTAGTTTGCCAAATACCTTATTTAGTGACAAAATGTGTTCTTCCAATGAAGTGGAATACACTATTATGTCATCTAAGTAGACTAAACAATCTTTGTAGATTAAATCTTCCCATAAATTGTTCATGCAACGCTGAAAAGTTGCTGGTGTATTTTTTAGACCAAACGGCATACGTGTATATTCGTAGTGGCCATGTTTAGTGGAAAATGCTGTCTTAGGTATTGATTTCGGATCCATCTGGATCTGGTGGTAGGCTTTTGCTAAATCAAGAGTTGTGATATATTGGCATCGGCCAAGTTTGACTAGAATTTCATCCATTATTGGAATTGGAAACTTGTCATGAATTGTGATTTCGTTCAGAATTCTGTAGTCTATCTATATATCTATGACCCGTTTTACACGATGAACTTTTCTGATGCTTTATTTTCACATTCTGTTTTAAAACATCATCGCAAATCTGCTCGCATTTACACGATGGATTTGAATTTACGTTTTTGATTGATTTAAGGCAAATCTGCCTTGAATTAAACTTTTTACTTAATTCAATTCAGATTTTTCTGATATCAATCCCAATTTTACTTAATTTCTGAATTCAATCCCAATTCTTATAATCAATCTTGATTGCACTTGAATTTTCCTATTTTCCTAGAATTAGTCCAGATTTTTCTATAATATCAAGACAGATTTATTACTTAGAACAAGAATTTTTATAATTTGATACTGAAAGTATCATAGAATATTGGTTTTGTGCAATGTCCGTTATGGTGTCTGTCCGTATGTACGCAACTTTTTCGACACCCGTAAAGCTAGAGACTTGAAACTTTGAAATTATGTTTATCTATAGACGGTACAGATAAAGTGTTAAGATCGGGGTGCCACGCCCACTAGGAGGCTGGGAAATTGATAAATTCGATAACTAAAATCCGATAAAACCAAATGTTTCTCACATTCTTACAACTAGAATTACCAAATTTCGCACGCAGATAGCTAGCCACGTCCCTGAAAAAACTGTATCAAAATTTTGGATGCCACGCCCACTTTCCGCCCCCAATCTGCCTGCTCCTTGAAATTGGAAACGCCTATACTTTTCACATTTTTTGGGCTAGAGCCACCAAATTTTGTGTCAAGCTAGATATTGACGTTCCCCAAAAAAATGACTACAAATTTTGGATGCCACGCCCACACCTTCCGCCCCCCACCGTTGCTAAAACGGTTATGCGTGTATCTTCCACATTTTTTGAACTAGAGTAACCAAATTTGGTAGGAAGATATATTGTGACATCTATAAAAGATCTGCATCAAAAATTTGGATGCCACGCCCACATCTACCGCCCACATTTAATATTCGAAATTTCGATATCTCTTACAGTTTTTAAGCTAGAGCCCCTAAATTCGGTAGAAAGATAGAAGGCAACGTCTACCAAAGATCTGCATCAAAATTTTTGGTGGCACGCCCTACCTCAGCCGCCCACCTTTTAAATTTGGGAATTAATTTATCTTCCACAGTTTTTGAGCTAAAGAGCCAAATTTGATAACATGATAGCTGGCGATGATTACCACCCGCCCGACTAATTTGCAAGCAGACTCCTTACCATCCGTTCTTTTACTGGTATCAAAGTATTCTATAGTCGGTTGGGTCCGACTGCAAGGTTTTTCTTGATTTTTTTGAAAATATTTTATTTTATTATTCTTTTAAATCATAAATACTATATATGGTTAAATTAAGGCCTGTAATACAATTTTAAATTGAAATATTAAACATACTTAAATCTAACATTAGATTTTCCATTATTTAATGGTTAAATGCGTAATGGAAGACTGTCAAATTCGTTAATGTCTTTGATGAACTTTTTTTTGTAAACAGCCTATTTCATGTGCGCGAAATTGCATGTCAAAATTTAAAATAGATACTTGGCGACTTAAGGTGTAAACTTTCTTATTATATATCAAAAAACTTATGATTTTATAAAACTCAAAATCATTTTTATATGTACCCAAATAAAAATTTGATTTATATAATGTGCCTTTAAACTCAATTTCATTACACATTTTGGTTTGACAAAAATCAATTTCAAGATCTGTTTTAGTTATCATACCAAAATAATTTTCTGTTGTTAAATCTACAATTTTAAACAAGGAAGCTGAATAAATTGGTTCAATTTAGTCTTCATGATCAGCTAAAAATTTGGCGAATTTTAAACCAACTTTAACGGCTATAGAATAAAATTGATTTTTTCGAAAGTTAATATTATGAATATATAGTTTGGGTTCTCTTAGTTTTGCACACTCCAAAGAAACCTAAGTGGACCACACTTTTTGATGGATGTTACATAATCCACCATGAAGTGGTGCTTAGGTTTCATTGATCCATAGCGCTGACTATAAATTATATGTTGTTTTTTCACCAATTCTTGAAAAGACTCAAAGTCCTTTTCTGTGTAGTCCGGATTAAATAGAAATTCAATCACGTCCAATAGTACTAAAAGTAACTGCCAGTCTGGATCATTATTTGGTATTAAATCTCCAATTAAAAAAGGTAAAAAATGGATTTCACTTGCAGTCAAATTTAAACTAAAACATTTTAATCGATTTAACTCAATGGGATTTGATTGATTGCCAATTTCTGTCTCTCCAAATTGAAACAAATCTTTCCGATTATTAATATCATTAATAGTTATCACTTTTTTTATTAAAGCTAAAAGTACATTGCAAACGTCATATTTGCAAACTCCTTCTAATATATCAAAGCATAAGCTCTCAGTGATATGAAAATTAGACAATTCATTAAAAATACAACTTGATTTAATTCCAGTCTCTTTTGAATCATTTTTTTGTATATCAGATTGATACTTTTCTATCGGAGGCGTGCCGGAAATCTCTGGAGATTATGACATGTGCTGGTTTTCAAATCTCTAAAAAAAAACCGTCGGTTTGCCAGAAGTTAGGGAGATTTCATTTTTCGGTAAAATGTTTCGGAGCAAATACGTAAAACGAAAATGGCCAAAAAGAGTTGCTACCTTTCAAAAATGAAAATTCCCTAAAATGTATTTGCTATTTTTGTTATTTTTTTAAAGTTGGCCTCATGGCATTAGTGTAATATCTTATAAATGATAAAAACCAAATATTTGAGGTCTTATATCTTGTAGTTCCTATACAAAATAAATATTTAATATTTTGCCCGCCAAGTAACTCATGTTGCTTGACAGCAGTGCCGTGATAGCTTGCTTGAACAGCTGTTCTACGTACTTCGTAAATGGCGAATCTGGTTTTGTTTACATTTTAAAAGTGCTAAAGGTGAACGGTGTTTTCCCCTATGGACCAATAATAAAACAAGTAAGAAGGCTCTATTCGAGATTTCCCGACTAGGAGATACCCCGAACCCTATACTTAACGCGCACAGTCATTGTCTGTATGCATCTGTGAGCTAAACTTCAATCTTCGATATCTCTGGTGTTTCTCAGCCGATTTCCATGAAATTTTAAGAAAAGTTCCCCATTTTTACATTCTTCAAATTCGAGATTTTTTTGTAATCGATTACATGTGTATATCGGAAACTAGAATAGTTATCGATAATTTGAAACAAACTTGTTCCGCTCATGGTATAGGAGAACTTATATTCAAAATCTGAAGTCTCTAGCTCTTGTAGTCTCTGAGATCGACGCGTTCATACAGACGGACAGACGGACGGACGGACAGACGGACATGGCTATATCGACACGGCTGTTGATGCTGATCAAGAATATATTATATACTTTTAGGGTCGGAGATGCTTCCTTCTGCCTGTTACATACTTTTGCACAAAACCATTATACCCCTTTTACCCATTTTATGGGTTAGGGGTATAATAAATGTAAAACAAACAAGTAAAAACGTTGCAGTCGGACGCAACCGACTGCGGAATACTTTGATACCAGTAAAAAAAATACGGATGGTAAGGAGTCTGCTTGCAAAGGAGTGTGCCGGGTGGTAAACATCGCCACCTATCATGTTACCAAATTTGGTGACTTTAGCTCAAAAACTGTGGAAGATAAGTGAAGTTCCAAATTAAAATGGTGGGCGCAGAGGTGGGTGTGGCATCCAAATTTTTGAATCAAATGTTTTTAACTGTCACCATCTATATAACTAAAAAGTTTGGTGGCTCTAGCTCAAAAACTGTTAGAGATATAGCCGATTCCGATTTTTTACGGCGGGTGGCTTGGGTGGGCGCGCATCCAAAGTTTTGATGCAGATCTTTGGTAGATGTTGCCTTCTATCTTTCTACCGAATTTAGGGGCTCTAGCTTAAAAACTGTAAGATATATCGAAATTTCCGATTTTAAATGGTGGGCGGCAGAGGTGGGCGTGGCATTAAAATTTTATATGCAGATCTTTTGTAGATGTCACCATATATCTTCCTACCAAATTTCTTGACTCTAGTTCAAAAAATGTGGAAGATACACTCATAACCGTTTTGACAGCGGCGGGAGGTGGCGTGCGGAAGGTGTTGGCGTGGCATCCAAATTTTTGATGCAGTTTGCTGGAAAACTTCACTACCTATCTTGACACAAAATTTGGTGGCTCTAGCCCAAAAAATGTGAAAACTATAGGTGTTTCCAATTTCAAGGAGCAGGAAGGATGGGGGCGGAAAGAAGTGACAGTTATTATTCATTAGACATTTAATATTGCTTAAATTAACCAAATCTCGGGAAAAATTTCTTGAGGTTTGGATTCGGGTTTGTTTTGATGGCTGGCACAACCCTGATTATTTCTTTAAAAAAAGTGGTTCTTCGGAAATATCAGTTTGCATTTGTGGCTTTAATCTTAAACAAGCCCGGCAGTACCGTTTTGCATTGAAAGATTTTACAAATCCATTAACTGCCAAGCTATTTCCGATCACTAAGCCCAATATAAATTTTACCTTTTTTACATCATTAACTGATTTGATTTCCATTTCGTTTTCAAGTAATTTTAGCTCCTTCACCAAATTGTGAAAAGCCTTTTCATTACCACATGTCTTTAAATCTGACGTAGAAATAAAAGCAGCGGGTAAAATGTATTCTAACTTTGATAAAAGGTAACGAGGCATTGCAGGAAAATTTACATAGCATCCACAAATTGATATTTTATGGCTAGCAAGAGGGTTATCAATCGCAAAGTCATAAAAAAAAACAAGTAAAAACCTTGCAGTCGGACGCAACCGACTGCGGAATACTTTGATACCAGTAAAAGAACGGATGGTAAGGAGTCTGCTTGCAAATTAGTCGGGCGGGTGGTAATCATCGCCAGCTATCATGTTACCAAATTTGGTGACTTTAGCTCAAAAACTGTGGAAGATAACTTAACTCCCATTTGAATCAAATGTTTTCAACTGTCACTATCTATCTTCCTACCAAGTTTGGTGGCTCTAGCTCAAAAACTGTTAAAGATATAGCCAAGTCCGATTTTCTAAGGCGGGTGGCTTTGGTGGGCGCGCATCCAAAATTTTGATGCAGATCTTTGGTAGATGTTGCCTTCTATCTTTCTACCCAATTTACGGGATCTAGCTTAAAAACTATTAGAGATATCGAAATTTCCGATTTTAAATGGTGGGCGACAGAGGTGGGCGTGGCATCCAATTTTTTGATTCAGATCTTTGGTAGATGGCACCATATATCATCCTACAAAATTTGGTGACTATAGTTCAAAAAATGTGGAAGATACACGCATAACCGTTTTAACAAAGGCGCGGTGTAGGGCGGCGGAGGGTGTGGGCGTGGCATCCAAATTTTTGATGCAGTTTGTTGGAAAACTTTACTACCTATCTTGAAACAATTTGGTGGCTCTAGCTCAAAAAATGTGAAAACTTAAGGCGTTTCCAATGTCAAGGTTTGATGTACCACCCCATGTAAGTGGTTGGTGGTCCGAAACAAGAGTGAATTTTGTACCGTATAGGTAAGGTCTAAATTGTTGAACTGCCCAAACGATATGAAGCTTTTGATTTTCTGCGGTGGAATAGCATACTTCGGTATCAGAGAGTGTACGCCTTGTGAAAGAAAATGGTTTAACCTTACTAACTGGTCCCTGGGAAAGTACGGCGCCGATTGCAAAATTGCTAGCGTCTGTTGTAAGAGTGAACGGTTGAGTGAAGTCAGGATCATTACATAATAAGGTTTCGCAGAATTCAAATGCTTCTGTAAATTCTTTGTCTATTATGGGTGTTTTCTTCCCTTAAAGTTGATTAGTAAGTGGTTTGGTAATTTTTGCAAAGACTCTAATGAATTTATGCAAATAGCCGAGCAGGCCGAGAAATGACTTTATTTCTTTTTTATTTTAAGGACAAGGGAACTTCTTAAAATTTTACTAGGGATTGGCTTTACGCCCTCTCTGGTAACAACGTGACCAAGGAATTCAACTTCCTTTCGTAGAAAATCTGATTTATGTATTTGTATTTTAAAATTTGCGAATCTCAGTCTATCAAATACTTCTTTTAGATCTATCAAATGTTTTTGTAAGGATGGGGAGAATATTATAATATCGTCGAGAAGGACACGAAGGACATTGTCCATGACTCTCTGAAATGTGGCCAGGGCGTTTTTCACACCAAATGGCATACGAATGAATTCAAAGTGACCGCTTTCGATGGTAAAAGCTGTTTTTTTTTTCCCGTCTTTACTATTCATTTCTATCATTTCCACTGGCGAGGTCGATGGTTGAAAAATAATTTGATTTTCCCAATTGATCTAAAATGTCGTTAACGTTGGGTATGGGGTAGCGATCGGAAATTGTCTTATCATTGAGTTTTCTGTAATCTATTACTTATCTCCATTTCTTGGTTTGGGCCTAATTTGGTTTTTTGGGTAATATCCAAACTAGGGCGCTCCAAGGGGAGTAGCTGGTTTGGATAATGTTTTGGTCTAGCATTTTTTTTATTTGTTCTTTCACCCCCTTGTTTATGAATGAAGAGGTCCCGATATGATTTAACGAAAAAGTCATAAAATTCGATCGCGGCATCGCAGCAGCGATAAGCTTAAGCCACAGATGTTGTTTTTTTAGATAACAACAAAGGCAAGCGCAAATTTATACTTTTATCACTTTTACATTGTTTATCACTTTTCTAATAAGATTTTGACTTTACTTGGCAACAAGAACAATAGAATTTATAATAAGTTAGCACTCACCAATATCCAGAAGCGTTTTTGAAGGCCTTCCCATGCTGTCTGTTGTTGTTGTTGTTTCTCTTTGGGGGTTTAAAATTGTTTGCAAATTATTATAATTTCAAGTTCATGTTTTACCGATTACATATGGATGTTAGACTGAAATTTTGTCTTACACATTTTCAATTTTAAATTGTTGTTGCGTTTCGTTTCTATTTGTTTTTTAAGATTTATTTAATTTATTTTTGGGTTGCGGTTTTCTTAACATTTGCTTTTTATTAACAATTTTACTTTGTTGTTTCGTTTGTTTGTCTATGCATTTTTTAACATCAATATAATTATGCGATTTTGATGGCTCTTGCCAATTAACGTTTGATTTTAATTGTTAAATTTTGGGGAAAAAAGTTTGGTTTTTATTTTTGGGACCACTTTCACTGCACAACTGCTGGACTGTACTGCTCCGATGCGCTTTTAATATGCGACTGCTCTGCATTCCCCGCTCTATCTCCAGACTTCTTGTGTATTTTTTAATCCCTGCTGATGTTGTTGATGAGGCTACTGCAGCCGCAGCAATTTAAATAAAATTAAAATGTTTTACTTTTTGAAGCCGCGGTCGTCGTGGATTAAGTTTTCCAAAAAAATTAAAGAGAGAGCTCGCAAGCTTAAGTCGAGCTTATATAGGCCAATTGGCCGGAAATGCAATTCTCTCGTAGAGCAGAATTAAGCTTAGAGCGCAGGGTTGTAAATAATAGTCGCAACATACAATAAAAATACTGTATGCAAATGGTATCGATACTAAGAAAAATACTGATTTTTGAAAAAAATACTTTTCTGTTAACTTAACAGTAGACTTCGAAATATACTAATTAATGATCGTTATATATAAAAATACTTTATTTGTGCAAAATGCATACACTACACATGATAGATATACGTACAGGAGTTCGGCGTTAAAAATGAAGATTACGCCTTCTTCGGGTTCAAAAATGTCAGTAGAGGCGCCGGTTTCCTTGAAGTCGCAGGAGCTTGAGTTAGCGTACAGCAGGTTTTGTAGACATTTGGAGCTTTGATCGGGATTATGCGTGGTGTCTTCACAGTAGAATTTATTGTCTATTTTTGAGCATTTTTATACTATGATACTGAAAGTATGCTATTTTGAATCGAAAAGTAATTAAGTTTGATTGTGATAGTGTTTCTAATTTTAATAGATTGTACAAATGTTCTTCTGATTTATTTTGAGTATTTTGGAATTTGTATATTTGTCTAATTTTAGTGATTTCAGAATCGTCTAGGATTGCTTTGGGTACTACGGTTAATTTGGCCAGTAGAAGACTGTCTGTTATATCTTTTAAATGGTCATTTAATATGTCTGTGTAAAATCCATTTTTATTGATTTCCTGTAGTGTTTGTATATGTTCATTTTCTGAATTGATTTCTTTGAAAATGTTATTGTGGGAGTTTTTTGAGAATGTATTTATAAGGTTTTGTTCCTTATTGATATGGTCTGTGATATTTTTAAAACGCGTTATTACATCATGGTTAAATAAAGGTTGTGCCATGTTTCTGTCAGAAATACTGTTTACTATGGTTTTTATGTTTGAAAGTTCTTTATCTATTACTTGTGCATCATGGTTATCCATGTCATAATTAAAGTTCCCAAGCCATTGAGAAGTCCTCTTCTTTTTCTATGATATGGTGTAGGGGTTTTTATTTTATGATTTAGTTGTTATAATTTAGTTTTTAATATTGTTAGTGCCTTAGCAAATTGGTGTACACATTTATTGTTGTCGGATAGCTCTATTATGTGACTTGCTATTTTGTAGCTTTTGATAATATAAGCATCACCAAGGTTGATTTTTGCGAAGGTCTCATAGTATATTGGTTTTGTGCAATGTCCGTCATGGTGTCTGTCCGTCTGTCTGTCCGTCGTCCGTATTAACGCATCTTTTTTCGACACCCGTAAAGCTAGAGACTTGAAACCTTGCAATTATGTTTATCTATAGATGGTACAGATAAAATGTTAAGATCAAGGTGCCACGCCCATTAGGAGGCTGGGAAATCGATAAATTCGATAACAGAAAACCGATAAAACCACATTTTTACAGATAGTACGACCAAAAGTTTGCAAGCAGATAGCTAGGCATGTACCTGAAAAAACTGCATCAAAATTTTCGATGCCACGCCCACTCATTCTGCCCCCATCCTCACTGCTCCTTGAAAAATTGGAAACGCCTATAGTTTTCACATTTTTTTTGGCTAGAACCACCAAATTTTGTTTCATGCTAGATATTGAAGTTCCCCAAAAAAATGCATAACAATTTTGGATGCCACGCCCCCTGATTCCGCCCCCATCCCCCCTTCTCCTTGAAATTGGAAACGCCTATAGTTTTCACATTTTTTGGGCCAGAGCCGCCAAATTTAGTGTCAAGATAGGTAGTGAAGTTTTCCAAAAACTGCATCAAAAATTTGGATGCCACGCCCACACCTTCCGCCCCCACCCCCCGCCGTTGCTAAAACGGTTATGCGTGTATCTTTCACATTTTTTGAACTAGAGTCACCAAATTTGGTAGGGAGATATATGGTGATATCTATAAAAGATCTGCATCAAAAATTTGGATGCAACGCCCACCCAAGCCTTATAAAATCGTAATTGGCTATATCTTTAACAGCTTTTGAGCTAAAGCCACCAAACTTGGTAGGAAGATAAATGGTGACAATTAAAAAGATTTGATTTAAAAATTTGGATGCCACGCCTACCTCAGCCGCCCACCTTTATAAATTTGGGAGTTAAGTTATTTTCCACAGTTTTTGAGCTAAAGTCACCAAATTTGATAAGATGATAGCTGGCGATGATTACCAACCGTCCCACTCCTTTGCAAGCAGACTCCTTACCATCCGTACTTTTACAGGTATCAAAGTATTCCGCAGTCGGATGCGTCTGTTTTTTAGTTCGTTTTATTTTTGATTTATGAATTTTTTGTAGTCATCTTGTGATTATCAGCTAAAACTGTGTGTTTTGAGAAACGAGCTGTTAAGTTGTTTCTTCTATTTTCTTTTCGAAAAATGGTTTCGTTAGATAACAATGTTTCAGGGGCAACTCTATTTACGTTTAATTTGTCGATTCTTTGTTTCGTTGTTTCTTCAAGTTTTGATTTTACTTGAGGGTAAAGGTCTTTGCGAAATTGGTTCAATTTTTCTAAATACTCATGATTATTATTGAATTCAGTTGACTCGTTGAAGGTGTGAGTGCATCCGCTTAAAAGTTAGTAAGGTTTCAGATAGTATTTCGTCATGGTCACATGTTAAATGTCGTTTTTTCTTGAGTTCTGTTAGTGTTGAATGTCAACGTTCAAAGGGTGCGTTACAACTTGATTGTTGAAAAGAGGTGATATGTATCTGTATTTTATATTGTTGGCAAAAATCTTTAAACATTTAAATTCTGAACCCTGGTTGTTGACCAATTTTTTGGGGATGCCGATGAGGATTATAAAGTGTTTAAGTGATTTAATAACATTAATGTCATTTCTGTTTGGGATCGGGTAAGCACATGCGAATTTCGAAAATTTATCATTGAGAGTAAGGTTGCAATTGTGACTAATTGTGTAGATATCTATGTGATGATGTCTAAGGGTTGTTCAGGTGTTTCTGGAATCTCGAATTATATTCTCTGAGGCTGTCTGTCGTATTTTAAGGTAAGGCATGTATTCATCTTAGTATTTTGTATTCGTTACAATTTGTAAAAGTGTCGTTATATGTTTCCTGAATTATACTAAATAAATCGTTATCGCAGTAAAGTGCATAAGTTTTATTACGTTTAAGGATGGAGTTTAAATTTGAAATATTTAATTTTTGTCGAAGTGAGGGTCAATGAATAGGCGCCTAATTTTGTTTTTAAAAGGGACTGTTGTGTTATAGTTCTGTGTAGGGCCTGATTCCAAAATTAGCTGTTTACAAAAGTCATTTAATGGTTTTGTAGAAGTGGGGATTATGTTGTTTGGGATTATTTGAGTCGACTGAGAGACTACATTTACATTGGTATCTACCTAGGGAGGTGTTTGTGGTTGTATGCGACTGAGTGCATCTGCCACAACATTAAGGGAGCCCTTTTTATATTAGAAATAACCCGGTGTTACCTAAAACTAATGTTCTTCCCGTAGATCCCTGTGGTTCAAACGATAGTCAGCCTACTGATTCTACGTTAGGGGCAACTCTTAAGCCCATTAGGGTTGTACCTCAGAGTAAATTTGTTTTTGTTTCTAGGCTCGCTTCCGATAATTCTGCGGAAGATGTAAGCGCCTATATAAAAGGTAAAATTGATTCACCGCGAATTGTTGTCGACAAATTTAAATTCAAGCTCGCCCGCGATATATCATCCTTTAAGCTGAGTGTTCCGCCGGAACTTTTCTCAACGATTTGTTCTGAAAAGTTTTGGCCGCCACACATCATAGTGAAGGAGTATGTTAGTAGGCGAAGTAATAATAATAACAATGTTAGGATCAGTGGTGCTCCGCCTGTTGCATCCACTTTAGTAGCAAAAAACTAACACAGTTACCTCCCTCTTACTGGGTTATCAGAATGTAAGAGGACTTTGTAGTAAACTTAGTTCTTTGTACCTTAATAGTCATTCTTTTCCCTTTCATGTCGTTGCCTTCACCGAAACGTGGTTAAGACAAGACATACTTAATTCTGAAGTATTATCTAACAGATTCTGTATCTATAAAAAGGACCGTCCTCTGCGCCGTGGTGGTGGGGTGCTTATTGCTGTTGATGTGGACTTTTCCTCTGAGACAGTAATATTAAGTGGCTTTATAGATATTGAGTTTGTTGCTGTAAAGTTAAATATTAACGGTGTTGGTATTTATATTTCTTGTTCCTATAAACCAACTTTATCTGACAACTCTGTCTACAATGAACATTTGTCAGCAATACTTTCTATTTATTCTATGCTTTCTGATCGTGATATTCTTGTAGTTCTTGGCGATTTTAATATTGCTGATGCTACTTGGATTTCAAGTCCAGACTCAAGCGTGTTGACCCCCATGGTGCAGACTGATTTTCTGGTTGGTTTATTTGAAATGTCATTGGGTCAGATCAATGGCATTCCAAATTCTCTTGGTAAAATGCTTGATTTGGTATTTGTTTCGGATCCATCTACTCTATCTGTGTCAAGATCCCTTCCCATATCCACTCCCGAAGACTTATACCACCCGACGTTGGAGGTGTTGATCACTTAGCCTGCCTGTGCCGTACGTCAGTGTAGTGAACCATTAAGACGGGTACGTCGAAAAACCGATTTTGTAAAACTTACCCGGCTCTTGGCACTGGTTGACTTATCGTCCCTCTATGGTTCTGAGGACTTGGATACGGCAATCAGTATTTTTTATAGAACCTTAGACAATATATTCGACATGTGTGTTCCTTTTGGTAGGCCAAGTAGGAAAAACAAACCTGCCCTTAAAAATCGAAAATCTAAGCTTTATAAGAGTTTCAGAAAATCTGGCTCTTCTATTCATTACTCATCATACTTGATTGCGCGTTCCAGTTTTTCAGTCATGAATAATTCATGTTATAAAAATTACCCAAGTCGGTGCAGACTACAGTTTCAGCAAGATCCTAAGAGGTTCTATGAATTCGTTAATGCGAAGCGAAAGTCATCAACACTTCCATCTAATTTATCTTTTAAAAACAAGTCGGCCAATTCGGATCAGACCATTGCCGATTTATTTGCCGAATTTTTTCAAACAACATACAGTTCAATTGATAATCAGGTTGATCTGCCTTACCCGTGTCAGGTTGATGCCTATAATTTCATTTTTGAACCAAGTATCACGGAGTGTTCATTACTACGTGATCTACAGGGTATAAAGCCTGTATTTTCCCCGGGACCTGACGGCGTACCAAGCTGTGTGCTTAAGTACTGTGCTGATGGTCTCTTAAAGCCTTTGCATAAATTGTTGAGTTTGTTTATTGAAAAATGTTCATTTCCTAATATCTGGAAAGAATAATTTATTATTCCGCTCCATAAAAAAGGAGACAAGTCTAATGCTCAAAATTATAGGGGTATGTCCAAATTGTCTGCTATACCAAAAATGTTTGAGAAATTAATAACTTCTCAATTACAACATTTTTACAGATCTTTAATTTCACCATGCCAGCATGGATTCATGAAACAAAGATCTAAAAACATTAACCTGTTAGAATTTACTTCACTAGTTGTTAATGGTTTTCAAAATAAAATGCAAACGGATGTTATTTACACTGATTTCAGCAAGGCACCTTGGACCTTTATTATTTACACTTTTCATCAATGATCTTCCATCTGTTATTGACCAATCTCGAGTGCTGATGTATGCTGACTCTGCTCTGTTGTCTGCTTAAAAATTACAAACTTATTTAGATAATTTTCAAAAGTGGTGTCGTGTTAACTTACTAAATCTTAATTGCAATAAATGTAAAGTCATGTCTTTTTATAGACTCCTTCATTTTTCAAATATATATTTTCTTGATGGAAGCCCACTCGATCGGTTTGAATGGGTTGATGAGTTAGGTACCCTTTTTGATCCGAAACTGAAATTTCACAAGCATATCTCTTCAGTTGCAAATCGAGCCTCTAGTACCTTGGGGTTCATTAAGCGCTGGTCGAAAGAATTTGACGATCCCTATATAATCAAAACTCTTTCAACGTCTCTGGTACGTCCTATTCTTGAATATGGATCTTGTATCTGGTATCCCAAATACAGGATTCAGCAGGATAGAATAGAATCAGTACAAAAACAATTTTTGCTCTATGCCCTTAGGAGATTTAACTGGGATACTAACATTAACCTACCATCCCACCACAGTAGACTTATACTAATACATCAATATTTTTCTAGATTTTTGGTAAAAATTGCATATCGATATATAAACGAGAAGTATTTGTGGCCGCGGCTCCATACAGCCCAACCACTGTGCTACTGCTGAATACTTTTATACCAGTAAAAGAACGGATAGTAAGGAGTCTGCTTGCAAAGGAGTGTGCCAGGTGGTAAACATCGCAAACTATCATGTTACCAAATTTGGTGACTTTAGCTCGAAAACTGTGAAAGATAAAGGTGGGCGGCATCCAAATTTTTGAATCAAATGTTTTTAACTGTCACCATTTATCTTCCTACCAAATTTGGTGACTCTATTTCAAAAAATGTGGAAGATACACGCATAACCTTTATCACAAAAGAAAATAAATTTGAATTGGTGTCTAAATACATTTGTCCTCCCTTGTATACTTACTCTCTTGGCGAGGCTGTGTGTATTTTGTTTTCGTGGCCGTCTTCTTTATTTAGCAAAGCCTCTTGACTATAAAACAATAAACACGTAGTCCCTGCAAGTGTAAATAATATTCGGTACCGACGATTGCGTTCCAAAAATATGACATACATATACATCTATTCTGTCTTTTTTACATGCATCCAAAAAAGCAAATAGCGTAACATAACTAAATGCTTGTGCGTTGTAGTCAAGCGTTTAATAGATTTGTACATACATATGTATTTACGCAAACCCATCATGAACCGCATACATACAACCTGACCCCCATAGGTTATGCAACATGTTAAAACATGCAAAACTTTTTGATACCGAAGGTCTCATAGTATATTGGTTTTGTGCAATGTCCGTCATGGTGTCCGTCCGTCTGTCCGTCCGTATGAACGCAACTTTTTTCGACACCTGTGAAGCCAGAGACTTGAAATTTTGCAATTATGTTTGTCTATGAGCTAGTCAGTGAAGTGTCAAGATTGGGCTGCCACGCCTACTAGGAGGCTAAGAAATCGATAAAATCGATAACTAAAAACCGATAAAACCATATATTTCTCACATTCCTGCAGCTAGAGTTACCAAGATAGTTACTTTATAGAATAATCAGTGCTTGGATAGAGTGTGAGCGCTCCCTGTGGTGCATGCACGCAATTTTTTTTAGGCGATCCAGCTATGGATCGCGACACAATCGAAAACTATAACGTTATTTCACTTCTGATCGTTGACACATAAATCCGGGTCCTACCCTCGGCTGAACCCGGAACGATCAGAACTTTTGTCTGCTTCAGGGAGCTCACACTCACTATCCACGCAGTGAATGTTATATTTCTTCTTATCAATAAATAGAATAATCAGTGCTTGGATAGAGTCTAAGTGCTCCCTGTGCAGGTGCATGCACGCAATAGTTTTTAAGCGATCTAGGTATGGATCACGACACAATCGAAAACTATAACGTTATTTCACTTCTGATCGTCAACAAATCAATCCGCGTCCTACCCTCGGCGGAACCCGGAACGATCAGAACTTTGGCCTGCTTCAGGGAGCTCACACTCACTATCCACGCAGTGAATGTTCTATTTTTTCTTATCAATAAATATAATCATCAGTGTTTGGATAGAGTGTAAGTGCTCCCTGTGCAGGTGCATGCACGCAATAGATTTTAAGCGATCCAGGTATGGATCGTGACACAATCGAAAACTATAGCGTTACTGCACATCTGTTATTTTCATCAATAAGCATACATCTTCTATGTATCTTTGGGCTATAGAAACAGCTTTCAACATATATGTATGTAAATGTGTATCCATCTATTAGGTCCAGGAATCTTGAAACGAAGTCGAGGGAGGAGACTTGATCAAAATGTCGGAAATGTGTATGGTCAGTGGAGATGACATTGTGCAAGAGAAGAAAGTTTTGATGGAAACGTGTACAACACTCTTAAACAAACTTTTGTTCTGTTAAATTTTACCGAAACATATCACAAATAGACATCTACGTCAGACTTAGACTACTTTATAAAGAACAAAAGCGGAAACTAAATTTAAATTAAGAAAAAATAAAAACAAGTAAAAACGTTGCAGTCGGACGTTACCGACAGCGGGATACTCTGATACCAGTTGTATACATATTATTTATATATTTATATATAGTTTTCTTTCTTGAATACAATAAACTATGAAACTTATCTAGAGTTATGTACATAGCTTAACATAAGATCGCCGCTCGAATTTGCTCCCGATTAATAATTTCAATCGGTAACCAGGGAACACCACGTGGAGGCCATTACAACTGTAATGGGGTTTTATTAAATTTTAAAACCTTCGAGTCGACTTTTAAACGATTTTAGTCATTTCCTTGTTCCCCACCTAAAAATACCTTAGGTCTTACATTTAATCGAATTATAAATTTGAAAAACAAAAACATACACATATTTAAGTAAATAAATAAATACGTAATAAATTTCATGACAGTTAAAATAAATATACATTTATAAAGGAATAATAATATTTAAATAAATTAATTATTATGAAAAAATAAATAAATATAAATAAATAAATAAATAAAACACAACATAAATATTTACAAAATTAAAATCGGCTACTCTATGATCAATGATTCGTCGATGTTAAAACATATCCCGCTATGATGGCTATAAATTGTTTCATAAGTTTGCGCGCTGACCCTCCCCTCAGATATATTAGAAAATGCCAAGTCAATATGGGTATCGGACTTGGTGGTTGATGTATTTAAATAAAGAAGTGAATCATAATTATTTGAACGTAAAAAATTATAAGCCCCACAGCTACTACCTGTAACAGTTCGCAAGCATAAATTAAAGTCCCCCAAAACTATTGAATTGCTGTTTAAAAAGGAAATTTGACTAAATAAATTCTCAAATTCTGTTTTAAATTTGCGCAATGGGTAAGACGGACTTTTATATAAAATAAGAGCCCCCAAGGACTTGTATTTAAACAAAGCGTACTCAAATACATGTGACCCAGAAAAATATTGACCAGTTGAACAAAGACTAACGTGACGATATAATTAATTTTTAATAAAAACAATAATGCCTCTTTTGGTCTATTTCTTGCATTAGGTGTGCAATCTAGTCGCACGACTGTTGTAAAGTCATTAAGTTCATATGTTTCGTGTGAGTATGTGGAGGCCTCAACGAAACATAGAATTGAAGATATTAACAATAAATGATCGGACGAAATGTCACTGAAATGGCAATGCAGACTTTGAATTTAGAAAAGTTAAGTAAAGTATCGAAATGCGTCTTAAGAAGTTTTTCAGAGCGTAAAATTTGAAGTTCTTCTCTTGGCACTGGTTGACTTATCGTCCCTCTATGGTTCTGAGGACTTGGATACGGCAATCAGTATTTTTTATAGAACCTTAGACAATATATTCGACATGTGTGTTCCTTTTGGTAGGCCAAGTAGGAAAAACAAACCTGCCCTTAAAAATCGAAAATCTAAGCTTTATAAGAGTTTCAGAAAATCTGGCTCTTCTATTCATTACTCATCATACTTGATTGCGCGTTCCAGTTTTTCAGTCATGAATAATTCATGTTATAAAAATTACCCAAGTCGGTGCAGACTACAGTTTTAGCAAGATCCTAAGAGGTTCTATGAATTCGTTAATGCGAAGCGAACGTCATCAACACTTCCATCTAATTTATCTTTTAAAAACAAGTCGGCCAATTCGGATCAGACCATTGCCGATTTATTTGCCGAATTTTTTCAAACAACATACAGTTCAATTGATAATCAGGTTGATCTGCCTTACCCGTGTCAGGTTGATGCCTATAATTTCATTTTTGAACCAAGTATAACGGAGTGTTCATTACTACGTGATCTACAGGGTATAAAGCCTGTATTTTCCCCGGGACCTGGCGGCGTACCAAGCTGTGTGCTTAAGTACTGTGCTGATGGTCTCTTAAAGCCTTTGCATAAATTGTTGAGTTTGTTTATTGAAAAATGTTCATTTCCTAATATCTGGAAAGAATAAATTATTATTCCGCTCCATAAAAAAGGAGACAAGTCTAATGCTCAAAATTATAGGGGTATGTCCAAATTGTCTGCTATACCAAAAATGTTTGAGAAATTAATAACTTCTCAATTACAACATTTTTACAGATCTTTAATTTCACCATGCCAGCATGGATTCATGAAACAAAGATCTAAAAACAGAATTTACTTCACTAGTTGTTAATGGTTTTCAAAATAAAATGCAAACGGATGTTATTTACACTGATTTCAGCAAGGCACCTTGGACCATTATTATTTACACTTTTCATCAATGATCTTCCATCTGTTATTGACCAATCTCGAGTGCTGATGTATGCTGACGATGTAAAATTATGCATGTCGGGTACTGCTCTGTTGTCTGCTTAAAAATTACAAACTTATTTAGATAATTTTCAAAAGTGGTGTCGTGTTAACTTACTAAATCTTAATTGCAATAAATGTAAAGTCATGTCTTTTTATAGACTCCTTCATTTTTCAAATATATATTTTCTTGATGGAAGCCCACTCGATCGGTTTGAATGGGTTGATGAGTTAGGTATCCTTTTTGATCCGAAACTGAAATTTCACAAGCATATCTCTTCAGTTGCAAATCGAGCCTCTAGTACCTTGGGGTTCATTAAGCGCTGGTCGAAAGAATTTGACGATCCCTATATAATCAAAACTCTTTCAACGTCTCTGGTACGTCCTATTCTTGAATATGGATCTTGTATCTGGTATCCCAAATACAGGATTCAGCAGGATAGAATAGAATCAGTACAAAAACAATTTTTGCTCTATGCCCTTAGGAGATTTAACTGGGATACTAACATTAACCTACCATCCTACCACAGTAGACTTATAGTAATACATCAATATTTTTCTAGATTTTTGGTAAAAATTGCATATCGATATATAAACGAGAAGTATTTGTGGCCGCGGCTCCATACAGCCCAACCACTGTGCTACTGCGGAATACTTTTATACCAGTAAAAGAACGGATAGTAAGGAGTCTGCTTGCAAAGGAGTGTGCCAGGTGGTAAACATTGCAAACTATCATGTTACCAAATTTGGTGACTTTAGCTCGAAAACTGTGAAAGATAAAGGTGGGCGGCATCCAAATTTTTGAATCAAATGTTTTTAACTGTCACCATTTATCTTCCTACCAAATTTGGTGACTCTATTTCAAAAATGTGGAAGATAAACGCATAACCTTTATCACAAAAGAAAATAAATTTGAATTGGTGTCTAAATACATTTGTCCTCCCTTGTACACTTACTCTCTTGGCGAGGCTGTGTGTATTTTGGTTTCGTGGCCGTCTTCTTTATTTAGCAAAGCCTCTTGACTATAAAACAATAAACACGTAGTCCCTGCAAGTGTAAATAATATTCGGTACCGACGATTGCGTTCCAAAAATATGACATACATATACATATATTCTGTCTTTTTTACATGCATCCAAACAAGCAAATAGCGTAACATAACTAAATGCTTGTGCGTTGTAGTCAAGCGTTTAATAGATTTGTACATACATATGTATTTACGCAAACCCATCATGAACCGCATACATACAACCTGACCCCCATAGGTTATGCAACATGTTAAAACATGCAAAACTTTTTGATACCGAAGGTCTCATAGTATATTGGTTTTGTGCAATGTCCGTCATGGTGTCCGTCCGTCTGTCCGTCCGTATGAACGCAACTTTTTTCGACACCTGTAAAGCCAGAGACTTGAAATTTTGCAATTATGTTTGTCTATGGGCTAGTCAGTGAAGTGTCAAGATTGGGCTGCCACGCCTACTAGGAGGCTAAGAAATCGATAAAATCGATAACTAAAAACCGATAAAACCATATATTTCTCACATTCCTGCAGCTAGAGTTACCAAGATAGTTACTTTATAGAATAATCAGTGCTTGAATAGAGTGTAAGCGCTCCCTGTGGTGCATGCACGCAATTTTTTTTAGGCGATCCAGCTATGGATCGCGACACAATCGAAAACTATAACGTTATTTCACTTCTGATCGTTGACACATAAATCCGGGTCCTACCCTCGGCTGAACCCGGAACGATCAGTACTTTTGTCTGCTTCAGGGAGCTCACACTCACTATCCACGCAGTGAATGTTATATTTCTTCTTATCAATAAATAGAATAATCAGTGCTTGGATAGAGTCTAAGTGCTCCCTGTGCAGGTGCATGCACGCAATAGATTTTAAGCGATCCAGGTATGGATCGTGACACAATCGAAAACTATAGCGTTACTGCACATCTGTTATTTTCATCAATAAGCATACATCTTCTATGTATCTTTGGGCTATAGAAACAGCTTTCAACATATATATATGTAAATGTGTATCCATCTATTAGGTCCAGGAATCTTGAAATGAAGTCGAGGGAGGAGACTTGATCAAAATGTCGGAAATGTGTATGGTCAGTGGAGATGACATTGTGCAAGAGAAGAAAGTTTTGATGGAAACGTGTACAACACTCTTAAACAAACTTTTGTTCTGTTAAATTTTACCGAAACATATCACAAATAGACATCTACGTCAGACTTAGACTACTTTATAAAGAACAAAAGCGGAAACCAAATTTAAATTAAGAAAAAATAAAAACAAGTAAAAACGTTGCAGTCGGACGTTACCGACAGCGGGATACTCTGATACCAGTTGTATACATATTATTTATATATTTATATATAGTTTTCTTTCTTGAATACAATAAACTATGAAACTTATCTAGAGTTATGTACATAGCTTAACATAAGATCGCCGCTCGAATTTGCTCCCGATTAATAATTTCAATCGGTAACCAGGGAACACCACGTGGAGGCCATTACAACTGTAATGGGGTTTTATTAAATTTTAAAACCTTCGAGTCGACTTTTAAACGATTTTAGTCATTTCCTTGTTCCCCACCTAAAAATACCTTAGGTCTTACATTTAATCGAATTATAAATTTGAAAAACAAAAACATACACATATTTAAGTAAATAAATAAATACGTAATAAATTTCATGACAGTTAAAATAAATATACATTTATAAAGGAATAATAATATTTAAATAAATTAATTATTATGAAAAAATAAATAAATATAAATAAATAAATAAATAAAACACAACATAAATATTTACAAAATTAAAATCGGCTACTCTATGATCAATGATTCGTCGATGTTAAAACATATCCCGCTATGATGGCTATAAATTGTTTCATAAGTTTGCGCGCTGACCCTCCCCTCAGATATATTAGAAAATGCCAAGTCAATATGGGTATCGGACTTGGTGGTTGATGTATTTAAATAAAGAAGTGAATCATAATTATTTGAACGTAAAAAATTATAAGCCCCACAGCTACTACCTGTAACAGTTCGCAAGCATAAATTAAAGTCCCCCAAAACTATTGAATTGCTGTTTAAAAAGGAAATTTGACTAAATAAATTCTCAAATTCTGTTTTAAATTTGCGCAATGGGTAAGACGGACTTTTATATAAAATAAGAGCCCCCAAGGACTTGTATTTAAACAAAGCGTACTCAAATACATGTGACCCAGAAAAATATTGACCAGTTGAACAAAGACTAACGTGACGATATAATTAATTTTTAATAAAAACAATAATGCCTCTTTTGGTCTATTTCTTGCATTAGGTGTGCAATCTAGTCGCACGACTGTTGTAAAGTCATTAAGTTCATATGTTTCGTGTGAGTATGTGGAGGCCTCAACGAAACATAGAATTGAAGATATTAACAATAAATGATCGGACGAAATGTCACTGAAATGGCAATGCAGACTTTGAATTTAGAAAAGTTAAGTAAAGTATCGAAATGCGTCTTAAGAAGTTTTTCAGAGCGTAAAATTTGAAGTTCCTGATTTACAGCCGAGCCTGCATCAGGTTTTGGTGGACAAAATTCACCGATTATGTACAAACAAGACGCGTTGGTTGCTCTACTACAGGCTACATATAATGCTTCTCGGCGCATTCTGCTGAAAGTGTGGACAACCCCTGTGTTATATGTAGCACCCTGACTTTTATAAATTGTAATGGCTTCTGCAGGTACTAAAGGAAATTGTTCGCGATCAATGGTTACTTGCTCGTTAGAATGATACTGAAAACTTTTAACAGTCTTTTGAATTGGAGTCCAAGAAGGTTCTCGACGATGTGAGCACTTAGCTCGAGCAGTAACTCCAACACTTTCTTCTAAAAACTTTATCCACAGAATTGATGGTGTGGCTGAGCTAAATCCTACTTCCATTAAAGTTCCTGTTGCTCCGTTCACTAATCTATCAGCAGTATCTACATTGGCCGTCACCATAAACTTCGCTGTGGTTTTTAAAATAAGAGAGTTGGGTAATCCCTGGGTTTGGGAAGTTTTAAAGTCCTTAACGGACTCAAGAATTCTACTTTTAGCAGAGGCATTTAAATGAACGGCCTTTACAAAATCTCTAGAATTGGAAATATATTGGTCAGTTGTAATTGAGTTAAGCTTTGTTGTATTGAAACTATTAACTTCGGCGTTGGTTTCAAAAAGATGAATGATGTCATCTGGAACTTGGTCAGTGCGACAAATCCTATTTTTAAATAAATCAACGTCCTCTGTTGACATTTGACCAGATG
The DNA here is from genome assembly GCA_018152825.1 of Scaptomyza hsui. NCBI lineage: Eukaryota > Metazoa > Arthropoda > Insecta > Diptera > Drosophilidae > Scaptomyza > Scaptomyza hsui. Next base: position 105,808 of record JAECXO010000022.1, on the reverse strand, counting down.
CCATATTGTTGAGGGCTACTGCGAAAGGTTGATCATTTCGTTGTCGCATAATCTCTGTAAGTTTAAAGAACTTTAAACAACCCCAAAGAGAAGACCCAAATATAGCACTATAAGGGTTATGCGACTCGGAAGTGGATTGAAATATCCACCTATCTCCTATTGGACGTAGTTGTCTAAGATCACCGAAAACGATCACTGAAATTCCTCCAAATGGAGCTTCTCTATTATTGAAAATTTGTTTAAGACGGGAATCTATAAACGAAAACATCTTTGATCCTACCATTGAGATCTCATCAATAATTAAAACTTTCAGATCAATTAAAGTTGATCGACGATTGTTAAGCAAATCTGCACCCAATTCTTTAAAAGCGGACCCAGACTGGTTAATGGGAAGAGAAAACATTGTATGAAGTGTGGAACCATTGATTCTAAAAGCAGCTTTACCAGTTGGCGCACACAAAATGACTTTGGCCGAAGTTGGATCACATCCGGGCTTATTAAAGTGCTGATATAAGACGACTCTTCCCAACGCCAGCGCCCCCACCAACAAACTCATGGAAAACGTTCTTCATATTGTTTTTTGCTTTAAATTTAATGACTTTACGAGATCTGCTAAATTTTCTGGGGAAATGAGTGGAGGAAGCTTAAATAGACGGACGTTATCTGTTTCTTCGGATGTTTCATTGTTATTCAAATTTAAAACATTTAATTGAGAATTTACCTCTGGAAAAGCAAGAACTCTAAACTCTTCATCAAGAACCACTTGATTTTCTAAATTATCTTCAAAATTCTCACCTACTTCAGCTTCCCTAAGCGCGTCTTCTAGCATAGCGGGCCTTTCCCTAAATACGTCGTAGTTGTCACGTTCGTTGTTTATGCGGTCCTCGTTTTCCCAGTAATAACCCTCACAATTTCTGTCGACTAGCTCCCGTTGCTCCTGTCTCCAATGTGAAAATAGCATCACCAACTCCCTAAAGTGGTTTTGCCTATCCTTGTGAAGGCCAAAATTTCTAAACCTAATTATCCGGGACTTGGACCTTCTTTTCATAAAACCACTACCATCTATAAGCGGAAAAAATTCGGAACCCACAACCTCATTTTGCTCGTCATCGTCGCTATCAATATTTTGGCGTGATAATCAGCGGCAAAATCAGCTAAAGAAATATTTTCAAGATCATTAGGCCGCTGTATATAATGATCTAACAGACCAACTGTAAAAGCATTCTTACTCTATTCTCGGGAAGTGCTGTGTTAATGTAAATTTCACCATTACTGGTCTCGGACATACGCAATCCCATACAACAATATACGGCTTCCTGAGCGGAAATCTCAGTGCCGGAAATAAATTTATGCCCAATGTGTTGCAACTTTTGCTTAATAGAGAAATTGTGGCGCTGTTTAATTTCATCCACGGCATCGCGCATTAATTTAGAAATTCCTCTTTGTGATTTATTAATATAATTTATAACATAACTGCAGCATGCATAAGGATCTAATATAAATTGAATGTCGATATTAGCCCTTTGCATAGCAAGAATATGTTTGTTGTAAGCGTTTACTTTTATTGCGTTAAAAGATCGCTTCAGGAAAATTTGTGGTTTTTTCAAACCAGACCTAATTGCAATTACATATTCCTCGTAAGTGAGGTTGATTTGTTCGTGAGATAGGAATTCATGAAATGAGTCAAATGTTGGCAATGGCTCACAATCAAAAGGAAAATTTAAAAGTTTTGAATTTTTTGAAAATTTGCGCGATGTGTAGTAGCGAGATCACTTTCGGACAAAGGAAACAAAATTTCTGTTTGGGGCATTGGCGGATATGGAATACCAAAGCGACACATGCGGGCCCCCCTTATTTCCCGCATACAAGAATGCCCATGGTTATGCTTTTGGTATTCAATGTACTGGCTAAGATCAACATTTGTCACATCTATAGTAACAAATTGGTTGATAAAGTCTATTACACGTGGAATAGACCTGTCTCTACTTGCATCGTCTTTTAAGTCAATTTTAGGGGCATATTTAAGCCAAAACATACCGTGGATGTGAGGCGAACCTCTTTGTTGAAATTCAACTCGCCAATAATATTTGATGACTGGATGACAACCAAAAATGCCACCCTCTTTTTTCTGTCTTTAGCTCTTTGAGCTCTATTTCGCTCTCGCGACAGAATACTAAGCTCAAGCTCCCGTCGACGTAGGGATCTAGCCAGCCTTCTACGTGTCTGTTCTAAACGTCTGTAAGGTTCGTTTTGTCTTCGCGTTCGCCTGGGAGAACTGTTCACCACTTGCTCCCTCTCACGTATTTCTAAGTTCGTCCGTCTTTGCGCCCGACGCGACCTGTCCACGGATTGTTCGGCTTGCCGAATTTGTACATTCGTTCGTCTCCGCGCCCGTCCAACTGTATTTTGCGACTGTTCGGCTCTCCTTATATTTTCATCTTGCCTCCTACCTGCCCGACGCGAACTGTCCTCCGCTTGTTCGGCTTGCCGAATTTGTACATTTGTTCGTCTCCGCGCGTGGTCTATCGTGTTCTGTCTCTGTTCAATTCTCCTTGTTTCTGCGTGTTCCCTACGAATTCTCTGGGTTTCCGCATTAGCACCCAATTCTCTTTCCACATATTCCGCATTTTCACGGTGAATCCTATTTCTAATTGCATGCGCTCGCAATCTTTGCGATGCAGTCACCCTAGTCAAACGCGGCATTTTTAAATTGTCAGTCAAACACACTTTACGGACTTTATATATATATGTAAATATTTTAAATAAGTGTTTAAATTTTATTTATTTTAATATATGTTATATTTATTTAATTTTAAAATATATAAAAATATATTTATATATATGTATATGATTAATAGATATATTAATCAAATTTAAACTTATATGGTAAAGGTAAAAAATTCGATTTTATAAGTATATAATAATATAATTTAATTATTTTGCATACAATTATCGATTTGCTTCAAATGCAACAGAAGACTGCGACGCTAAACTGACGCGTTTGCGTTTGTGTGCGAAATCGATAGCTATCGCTTAAACAAAACAGTTGATGCAAAATAATTAAATATATATTAATGTTTTCAATAACTATGTATATTAATGTAAAATATATGTAAATATGTTAGTATAATAAATTAATCTATATGTTAAGGTTAAGGGCAATTTGATCCGATCGATAAAATTGTGTAGTTTTTCAAAATGGGCAAAATTAATATAAGCAATTGCTCGTAATTATGAAAAATTAATAATTAAAGGCAACAGTCTTGAAAAAGACTTCTAAAATGAATACCGGGTACAGCAGTCCGCTGCGTGTAAAATATATCCACGTTCGGATTTAATATATGTACATACATATGTATGTATATACATATGTATACACTTTGCACTGTTCTCAGTATTCACTCGCGATTATTTAATTTTATATTTAAAACAGTTAATTTTAGGACAAATTATTAAAATTTACGTTATTTTTAAGTAATATATTATATATATTTAAAGTAAAATATGAATAGTATAAAAATTTTGCGCAATGTGAATCTTCTATTAAAGCGTTCGCATCAAACTGACTAAAAAGGTAAACATAGCGCAATATGCGCCAAAAGTAACGGCACTTACTCAATTCGAGTAATGCGTGTGCATTGCCTTTCTATGTATTGGTGTGGTTAGCATATGTTAACAGATTGAGTAACATAGCAAAAAGCAATTTGCGCAAAAAGTAACGGCACTTACTCGATTCGAGTAATGCGTGTGCATTGCCTTTCTATGTATGGGTGTGGTTAGCAGCCAAACAAACCAAATTCTATTTTACTGGCAACTCTTTTATAGAAATTATCGAAATGACATATACTGGCAACGCTACTCGCACTTGGATACGCTAAAAACTAGTTCCCAATACAAGTAAATTGACTAAGGCCCAATTTTGCAATGTCTGGTTAGTCAAACTATTCTAAGTAAGGTCTAATTTGTTAGGCTGTATTAGGCTATATTAAGCATAACTGTTGTATTTAAACTATCAGTGCTGTATCAAGCTGATTATCGTTTGACTACCGATACTTTGTAATTGCCGATACTATCGCACTGATCGCCTATCGATACTTTGTAAGATCGATATATATGAGAGTCAAGAAGCGATAACAATGATCATTGACAATTGACGATTGACAAAGGCAGACGCTTAAGTGTAGCTAGTATTAAAATTTGAATAAAAGTATTGAATTGAACCATTTAAATCGCCGTAATAAATTTAAATTTCTCAGTATTCGGTTAGCAGTTACCTTAGCGCTAACTAGTAAACACCTATACTGATATATAGTACCGATATAAATATCGATACAATCATCTTAAAGCGAACAGCTGATTCTAGCTGACACTAGCATTGTTTATTTAGTATATTTTTAAAAACAAAACGTTAAATGCTGGTTTAAGTCTTCTAGGTCCACAAGCACATGCGGCCTAACAACTAAAAACTAATGCTCCTGCAAATCTTTTTTGGTGGCTCTAGCTTGAAAACTGTAAAAGATAGCTGAATTGAATTGAAGTGGGGGGCATGGGTGGGAGTGGCATCCAAATTTCTGATGCAGATCTTTGGTGGATGTCACCATCTATCTTCCAACCAAATTTTGGGACTTTGGCTCAATAATGTGGAAGATACACGCATTTACGTTTTCCAAACGGCGGGGGCTGGAAGGCGGCCGGTGTGGGCTTGGCATCAAAAATTTTGATGCAGTTTTTTTGGGGAGCATCATTACCTGTCTTGACACAAAATTTGGTGGCTTAAGCCCAAAAAATGTGAAATCTATAGGCGTTTCAAATTTCAAGGAGCAGGCAGGATGGGGGCGGAAGGAGTGGGCGTGGCATCCAAAATTTTGATGCAGTTTTTTGGGGAGCATCATTACCTGTCTTGACACAAAATTTGGTGGATTTTGCCCAAAAAATGTGAAATCTATAGGCGTTTCAAATTTCAAGGAGCAGGCAGGATGGGGGCGGAAGGAGTGGGCGTGGCATCCAAAATTTTGATGCAGTTTTTTCAGGAACGTGACTAGTTATCTAATTGCAAAATTTGGTAACTCTAGCTGTAAGAATGTGAGGAATATTTGGTTTTATCGGTTTTCAGTTATCGATTTTATCGATTTCCCAGCCTCCTAGTAGGCGTGGCAACCCAATCTTGACACTTTATCTGTCTCGCCTATAGACAAACATATTTGCAAAGTTTCAAGTCTCTAGCTTTAAGGGTGTCGAAAAAAGTTGCATTCATACCGAATGTTGCAACAGCCGAAGAATGCAATAGAATTCTGGACTACTGCTTGTTAAAAGTTGAAAGTTGTCTTGGGAGACATAGATGTGTGTGAGTAGGAATTAATAAAAAACGAACGACAAATAATTCTTTAAAATGTTATAGACAACAATTGTTTAATAAGAACACACATCAATATAAAATACAGATTGAAATGGTATTGTTAAATTTATTTTATTTTAGACATGATATAAAACAATATCTATAGTCAGCTTCAGAAGGGGTATACACTAAGCCGGACAACTAAAATTTTTAAAGTCGGTTATTGTTTGGAAACGACCAAAACTCATACTCGTAGACATTCATGAGTGAAGATATCAGTAAATGTGCAAAGTGGGTTCGGTACTATGTAACTTGACCTTCTGAATATGTCAGTTGAATTAAAAATTTTGAGTACATTGAGTACAATGCTGCTTTGTGTTTTAATAAAGTCTTTGATGGTTAGATATTAAAATTTTGATCTGTCAAATTTTCACCGAATATTTCTAATTTTTTTTTTTTTTTAAACTTTGCTATTTATTTTTGATTATTTCCCTTAATGTATAAAAACAAGGAACTGACAAAAAGTTTACAAATCTTACAAACATTAATTACTAACAGTTACTTTTTGAACTGGTAGGGTGGAAACGCGTTCCTCAACTCATCGCTGGGTAGGAAGATCATTACGATGGAGGCGGGATCGGCTGCACGTGTTTGTGAGCCCTCTCGTGAGATTGTTTGGGTGCGATGAGAGCTTGCTCAAGTACCTTTCCTTGTGTTCCGCTATGACTTCCCTGACCGGTGGTACGTTTAAGTCCCTTTACATGTTTTCGTTGCGAACGTACCACGGTGCCCCGGTGATAGTTCTCAGGATCTTCGACTGGGCTCTTTGCTCGATGTCAATGTTACTGCTGCACGCGTTACCCCGTAGCTGGCAGCCATAGGTCCAGATTGGTTTCAAAACGGAGCTGTAGAGCAGAACCTTGTAGTCCAGACTTAGCGGAGTGCGAGCGTTGATAAGCCAATGGAGGCTATTGGCTTTGAGTTTAAGCTGTGTTCTCTTAGCTTCAATGTGCCTGCGCCATGTAAGTCTTCTGTCCAAGTGTACTCCCAGGTACGTTACTTCGTTTGGTGGACAGTCTTGCCTGTTTAGGGTGAAAGTTACATGTTTACATTTTGGTTCGTTTACCTTAATACGCCAGTCGGATAGCCAGTTTTCTACGTTAACGCTGTGACGAGCAAGTTGTGTTGTTGCTTGCAGTGGGCATCTGGAGCGGCTAAGAATAGCTGTATCGTGGGCAAAGGTTGATGTTGTTAGGCCTCTGCATGTTGGGATGTCTGCTGTGTAGAGTACGTAAAGTGTCGGCCCAAGTACGCTGCCCTGAGGAACGCCAGCTTCAATACGGTGTTCGTCGGACATTGCAGAGTTGCATCTTACTGCAAACTTCCTGTCGTAGAGGTACAACTTTAACAGTTTATGTGTTTTGACTGGGAGCGTTGTTTTGATCTTGTACATCAGACCTTCCAACCAGACTCTGTCGAACGCCTGAGACACATCCAAAAATATTGCAGTGCAGTATTCTCGTTTTTCGAACGCGCCTCGTATTTCTGATGTTATGCGGTTGACCTGCTCAATAGTTCCGTGTTTTTCACGAAAACCGAATTGATGTGATGGGAACTGATTAATCCGAATCAGCAAACATTTTTCGAAGAGTTTTGATAGACACGATAAAAGGCTTATAGGTCTATACGACAAGGGAACTGTTCTATCTTTACCAAGCTTTGGAATCATTATGATGATAGACTTTTTCCATCTCTCTGGAAAGTGGCCGAGTTGTGTGATTGCGTTGAATAACTGTGCAATGATGCAGACTGCACAATAGGGAAGCTCAATAATCATCTTTGGGGATATTAAGTCCCAGCCCGGGGATTTTTTTGGATTTAGATGCTGGTTGATAATTCTTGCGACTTCATTCGGGCGAAACACAATTGGTTCATGTTGACTCAGTGAGTCGTTTAGCAAGGTCGGAAGTGCGAACGCGTTTGTAGCAGGATTAGGTTGGAAAACTTTTTGCAAATGATCCGCAAAAGTTTTGGCTCTGTCTTCATCGCTCCGGGCCCAGCCGCCTGCATTGTTTCTTAAAGGCATCACTGTTTCTGTCGGTGGACATAGAGTTGGGTGAGCTTTCCACAAAGAGTTTTTAGTGCCAGATGTTGATAGTTGCTCAATGTATCGGCGTTGGGCATATTCTTCTTCTCGCTTTAACGCTTTGGTGAGTTTACGTGTGGCTCTTCTTAGATTTTGCTTTGCTGACGGCGATCTGTGGGATTGCCAATGTCGCCCTGAGGCGCCGCTTTTCATGAATGAGCTGTTCAATTTGGGGGTTTGTTGACATTTGGGCGTGTACTGCATTTACTGGTGTCGGTGTTGAGATGCGAGCTGCTTCGACGAAGACTGACTCAAGTTTGTTTGCCATAGAATCGATGTCAGCTTGCATATTCAGATGCGGATCCAGTTCAATGTGTGAACTTATATATTTTTTGTATTTGAGCCAGTTAGTTTTTTGTGTGGTCAACTTACCGGGGCGTTTTACAAACTCTGGGTGGCGTAGTAATTGTATAAGAACAGGCGAGTGGTCGGATGAAAGATCCGAGAGTCTTTCGGCGCTTATCAGGCTGCGGGGAATATTTTTGGTAACTGCAAAATCAATCAAGTCGGGTAGTTTCTTGGGGTCTGTGGGCCAGTAAGTTGGTGTGCCAGGAGAGACATGGCCGAGCCTGTTGTTTACTTTTACAAGTGCGTTGTACAGCTGCTTTCCCTTTGGATTCACAAGGCGAGATCCCCAGTGTGTGTGCTTGGCATTGTAGTCTCCTGCTGCTATAAAGTGTTCTCCTAATGAGTTGAAAAATTCCATAAATTGGTCTTCAGATATGGTGAATCGAGGGGGGCAGTAGACGGCTGCTAGTGCAATTTGGTTACCACTATCAAGATGTATTTTTATATTTGTTAGTAAGGTGTGTTTCGGAGAGTAGCATAACGTCGATGTGCTTGTCGAGTAGGAATTGAGCTAACTCAAGTTTATGCTGTGAAACGCCGTTAGCATTCCACGTAGATATACGTAGCGAAGCCATTGATTATTTTGACTGTTGTGATACAAGCATTTGTACCAAAAGACTTTGATTTCGCATTAAATCTTGCATAGTTGCGCGCATAAATGGCATAAACTCTGTCAAGCTCTGCTGCAGCGTACATATCATTGCTTCGAAGTTGCTTTGTGGCTGCTCTTGTGGCTTGTTGTCTTGTGCCGTATTTTGATCCACATGCATTGCTTGTGTGTACGGTGCAGTAGAGGCTGGAGGCACCAGACCAGATCTTAAGGCGCTTGCATAAGTCGCGTTTTTCGATACGGATACGGGAACAATGGAGGACCTGGCTGCAGTCGAGAAGAAGACGTCTAGGTTGCTTTTCGATGGAATGTAGTTAGGCTGTGCGCTTTGCGTGCGTGCTGTTTTCACGCGCTGGTGGATGCGAGACTTAAGTTCTTTGTAAATTGGGCAGCCTCTATAGTTAGCTGTGTGATTGTCGCCGCAGTTGCTGCACTTTTTTTTGCTAGAGTCTCCTTTGCTTGCTGGGCAGCGCGACGACTCATGAAGATCGCCACAAACTACACATACCTGGCGCAGTGTGCAGTAAGTGCTTGTGTGGCCGTATTCTTGGCAGTTCATGCATTGTACCGGGCCGTTGCGTTAATGTGGCTCTTCAACGGTGATTCTACGGTGCAGTAGAAACTGAAGCTTGTAGATGGGGTGCGCCTCATATTTTTTAGTTATCTGCGTCTCAGGCTCAAGCTCAACTTTGAAAAGTGGTTGCGGCTGTCTGTTCTTGTTAAGGATGTTAAGAACTTTTTTAACACGGAATCCTTTCTCATTTAGCGCCTCTTGGATTTCATTTGGCGTGACATCCGACTCTATACCTTTAAGTACAACTTGCTGGCCCTTGCAGCTTTTTAGTTGGTACGTGTAAAAGTTTTTTTGCTTTCCTTTAAGTATTTTGACAACACTCTAAAGTTGTCTTCGGTCTTTGTCTGCACTTTAATCTCCTGGATGTTACCCCTCTTTAGGGGAATGATGTGGAAATTATCATGACCAATTAGCTCTACAACTTTGTTTACAAAAATACTTGAGCTTTTCTCTCGAATGAATATTGGTGGTGGCTTTGGCTTTTTTTGTCACCTCCAACTGATTCTGGCGGCAGGTCGACAGCATTATCTGCTAAGATTTGAAATCTATTGGTGGTGTTTGGACTTTCGCATGAGTTGCCACGAGAGATTTTCGATTTAATTGTAGATTTTTGGGGGCTCATCTTATGCTTTATCTGTATGTAGCGATCCATACCTGTCTGTATGGCCGGCTTTACATTTGCGTTGTCTGCGGAATGTTTTGCTGACGGCGCGTCACTCTTTGTGTTTAAAGAGAGGGCCGTCGGCACCGGTGCAATTGTTGTTTTGAGTCTTAAACCAAAGTTAGCGCGCCGAATTCGAAAAACGACATGGAACCAAACACGGCAGAATTGCTTGAGAAAAGGAGCATCCCTTCTGCGTCGGTGAGCAGCAGCCAACTATCCGTCATTGCGGAACTTGGATCGATGTTAATTATATAAGAAGACCTAAATTAGTAAATTTTAATTAAAATGATAATGATATTTTTGAAATACAAAATTAATTTTTTATAGACAAAACAAACGTAATATTTTAAAATAAAACAGCTATCTCGTTTTATGAGTTTTATAGCGTAACAGAAAAAGAACACAGTTAAGCAACACGGATAACAACACGCTTAAATAGGAAAACAGGAAAACAACATTGGAAAACAGCACAGGTAAAGAACACGGTAAACAGCCCGGTAAAACAGGACAGGTAAAGAACACAGTAAAAACAGCTGTAACAAGGAAAACAGCTCTCTGGTTTACAGCAAACGGCCCCCGGTAAACAACAAACGGCTCCCGGTTTACAGCAAACAGCTCCGCGGTTAACAACAACGGTTCCCGGTTTATAAAAAACATCAACCCGGTTAACAACAACGGCCCCCGGTTTACAGCACGGTATTCAAAATTAATTAATTAATTAATTAAAGAAACTGACAAAAACAAGGAATGCGCTGAAAAGAAAATTTCAAAGTATTAAATTGGGTAGAGCTGCGAATGATTATCAGTTGGAGGAAACATTTAAGCCTTTAACAGAGCCACTTAACAAAATTATTAAAGAGAATATAGTAATCAAACCGTCCACGCGATACAAAAAAGAAGAAATAAATTTTAAGCTATAAGATGTATTAAGTAACAATAAGAGGTAAAAAATAAAAATAAAAAAACAGTAATGAATGGAGAAATTCAGCTGAATAACTTTTAAACAGAGGCAAGCAAATTTTATCCTTAAATCGGCAAATGGGAGAATATTTAAAACAAGGAGATGCAATTGACTGCAAATTGGTATTATGGATAGCGTTTATGTAAAGATTATAATGTAATGCGCTATAAAGGCTTTGGAAGTTATTTAAGTGAAATTTTTATCTACAGGTTTGTATATCTTAAAAAACGAGTTTCAAAGTAGGAAAAAGCATGGAAAATACAATTATTAAAATGACTTTAGGAAAAATACTTGTTTTAGAGCAGCTGCATACAAATATGGTGTAGTGCTTACCTCTTCAATTAACCTACTTTTCCAACTACTTTCCCAGAGCAAAGTCTTTCGGATCATCATACATTAAGTTTACCATGCCCAGCCAAATTAACATCAGTTGTGTTACATACCATAAGAACATGGCTATCAACCTTCTGGACACCAGCACCACGATTCTCAATTTTTTGATATAAAATGTAATTACCGTTTAAAAATTAACGATTATAAATAAAATAGTTCAGAATTTATAGAAAAAATTAGAAAGAAAACAATTTAATAAAGGAAATAGACTAAGTCGAATAACAAGATAATACAAACCAAGTGAAAACGTTGCAGTCGGACGCAACCAACTGCGGAATACTTTGATAAGGAGTCTGCTTGCAAAGGAGTGGGACGGGTGGTAATCATCGCTAGCTGTAATGTTATCAAATTTGGTGACTTTAGCTCAAAAACTGTGGAAGATAACTGAACTTCCAAATGTAAAAGGTGGGCGGCATAGGTGGGTGTGGCATCGAAATTTTTGAATCAAATGTTTTTAACTGTCACCATTTATCTTCCTACCAAGTTTGGTGGCTCTAGCTCAAAAACTGTTAGAGATATAGCCGATTCCAATTTTATAAGACGAGTGGCTTGGGTGGGCGTGCCATTCAAAATGTTGATGCAGATCTTTGGTAGATGCTGCCTTCTATCTTTCTACCAAATGTAGGTGCTCTAGCTTAAAAACTGTTAGAGATATCGAAATTTCCGATTTTAAAAGATGGTCGGCGGTGGTGGGCGTGGCATCCCAATTTTTGATGCAGATCTTTTGTAGATGTCACCATATATCTTCCTACCAAATTTGGTGACTCTAGTTCAAAAAATGTGGAAGATACACGCAACAAAGTTTTAACTGCTGGGGGTGAGGGGTGGAATGTGTGGGCGTGGCATCCAAATTTTGTTGCAGTTTGTTGGAAAACTTCACTACCTATCTTGACAAAAAATTTGGTGGCTCTAGCTCGAAATATGTGAAAACTATAGGCGTTTCCAATTTCAAGGAGCAGGGGGGATGGGGGTGGAAGGAGTGGGCGTGGTATCCAAAATTTAGATGCAGTTTTTTGGGGAGGTGACTAGCAATCTTTGTGCAAAATTTAGTAACTCTAGCTGCAGGAATGTGAGAAATATATGGTTTTATCGGTTTTATGTTATCGATTTTATCGATTTCCTAGCCTCCTAGTAGGCGTGGCAGCCCAATCTTGACACTTTATTTGTCTCGCCTATAGACAAACATAATTGCAAAGTTTCAAGTCTCTAGCTTTACGGGTGTCGAATAAAGTTGCGTTCATACGGACAGACGGGCAGACAGACGGACAGACACCATGACGGACATTGCACAAAACCAATATACTACAAGTAAGAAGGCTCAAGTCGAGATTTCCCGACTAGGAGATACCCCGAACCCTATACTTAACGCGTACAGTCATTGTCTGTATGCATTTGTTACTAAACTTTAATCTTCGATATCTCTGGTGTTTCTGAACCGATTTCGATGAAATCTTTGCAGATTTTCATTATATTGAATCAAGTTCCTAAAACGTGTCTCAGGTTTTCGATATTCGATATTGTTATGTTATCGATCGCATTAGTATATCGGAAACGAAAATAGTTATCGAAAATCGGAAACAAACTTGTACTGCCTAGGACTTAGATGAGGTTATGTACAAAATCTGAAGTCTCTGGCTCTTATGGTCTCTGAGATCGATGCGTTCATACATACGGACAGACGGACGGACAGACGGACATGGCTATATCGACTCGACTGTTGATGCTGATCAAGAATATATATACTGTATAGGGTCGGAGGTGCTTCCTTCTGCCTGTTACCTACTTTTGCACAATAACATTATACCCTTTTTACCCATTTCGTGTGTTCGGGGTATAGCAAGTGAGAAGGCTCTAGTCGAGATTTCCCGACTAGGAGATACCCCGAACCCTGTACATAACGCGTACAGTCATTGTCTGTATGCATTTGTTACTAAACTTTAATCTTCGATATCTCTGGTGTTTCTGAACCGATTTCGATGAAATCTTTGCAGATTTTCATTATTTTGTATTAAGTTCCTAAAACGTGTCTCAGGTTTTCGATATTCGATATTTTTATGTTATCGATCACATTAGTATATCGGAAACGAAAATAGTTATCGAAAATCGGAAATAAACTTGTACTGAAGTCTCTAGCTCTTATAGTCTCTGAGATCGACGCGATCATGCATAGGGACAGACGGACAGACGGACGGACAGACGGACGGACAGACGGACATAGCTATATCGACTCTACTGTTGATGCTGATCAAGAATATATATACTTTATAGGGTCGGAGGTGCTTCCTTCTGCCTGTTACCTACTTTTGCACAATAACATTATACCCCTTTTACCCATTTCATGGGTTCGGGGTATAGCAAGTAAGAAGGCTCTAGTCGAGATTTGCCGACTAGGAGATACCCCGAACCCTGTACATAACGCGTACAGTCATTGTCTGTATGCATCTGTGACAAAACTTCAATCTTCGATATCTCTGGTGTTTCTTAACCGATTTCGTTGAAATTTTCAGAAAACTTATATCGTTACCCATTATTTCAACCCCCATTTTTACATTTTCCAAATTCGAGACTTTTTTGTAATCGATTCCATGTGTATATCGGCAACGGAAATAGTTATCGAAAATCGGAAACAATCTTGTACTGCCTAGGACTTAGATGAGCTAATGTGCAAAATCTGAAGTCTCTAGCTCTTATAGTCTCTGAGACTTACGCGTTCGTACATACAGACGGACGGACAGACGGACGGACAGACGGACGAACAGAAGGACAAACGGACGTGGCTACATCGACTCGGCTGTTGATGCTGATCAAGAATATATATACTTTTTAGGGTCGGAGATGCTTCCTTCTGCCTGTAACATACTTTTGCACATACTTTTATCGATATCGAAGGTCTCATAGTATATTGGTTTTGTGCAAAGTCCGTCATGGTGTCAGTCCGTATGAACGCAATTTTTTTCGACACCTGTAAAGCTAGAGACTTGAAACTATGCAATTATGTTTGTTTATGGGCTAGTCAGATAAAGTGTCAAGATAGGGGTGCCACGCCTACTATGAGGCTGGGAACTCGATAAATTCGATACTTGAAAACCGATAAAACCAAATATTTCTCACATTCTTAGAGCTAGATTTACCAAATTTCGCAGGCAGATAGCTAGTCATGTCCCTGAAAAAACTGCATCAAAATATTGAATGCCACGCCCCCTGATTCCGCGTCCATACCCCCCTTCTCCATGAAATTGGAAAAGCCTATTGATGTCACATTTTTCGAGCTAGAGTCACCAAATTTGGTAGGAAGATATATGGTGACATCTACAAAAGGTCTGCATCAAAAATTAGGATGCCACGCCCACCTCTGCCTCCCACCATTTAAAATCGTAAATTTCGATATCTCTAATAGTTTTTAAGCTAGAGCCCGTAAATTGGGTAGAAAGATAGAAGGCAACATCTACCAAAGATCTGCATCAAAATTTTGGATGCCACGCCCACCAAAGCCACCCTCCTTATAAAATCGGAATCGGATATATCTTTAACAGTTATTGAGCTTGAGCCACCAAACTTGGTAGGAAGATAGATAGTGACAGCTAAAAACATTTGATTCAAAAATTTGGATGCCATGCCTACCTCTACCGCCCACCTTTTAAATTTGGGAGTTAAGTTATCTTCCACAGTTTTTGAGCATAAGTCATTAAATTTGGTAACATGATAGCTAGCGATGTTTACCACATCGCCCACTCCCTTCGCCCCTGCATTCCCCCTTACCAACCGTTCTTTTACTGGTATCAAAGTATTCCGCAGTCGGTTGCGTAGCTGTCACCATATATCTCCCTACCAAATTTGGTGACTCTAGTTCAAAAAATGTGGAAGATACACGCATAACCGTTCTAACAACGGCGGGGGTGGGGGGGCGGAAGGTGTGGGCGTGGCATCCAAATTTTGATGCAGTTTTTTGGAAAATATTACTACCTATCTCGACACAAAATTTTGGGGATCTGGCCAAAAAAATGTGTAAACTATAGGCGTTTCCAATTTCAAGGAGAAGGGTGGATGGGGGGCGGAATCAAGGGGCAAGGCATACAAAATTGTTATGCATTTTTTTGGGGAACGTCAATATCTAGCTTGACACCAAATTTGGTGGCTCTAGCCCAAAAAATGTGAAAACTATAGGCGTTTCCAATTTCATGGAGAAGGGCGGATGGGGGTGGAATCAGGGGGCGTGGCATCCAAAATTTTGATGCAGTTTTTTCAGGGACATGACTAGCTATCTGCGTGCAAAATTTGGTAACTCTAGCTGTAAGAATCTGAGAAATATTTGATTTTATCGGTTTTTATTTATCGAATTTATCGATTTCCCAGCCTCCTAGTGGGCGTGGCACCCCGATCTTAACACTTTATCTGTACCGTCTATAGATAAACATAATTGCAAAGTTTCAAGTCTCTAGCTTTACGTGTGTCGAAAAAAGTTGCGTTCATACTATCATACTTTCAGTATCAAAATATAAAAACTTAACGCTGAATTTTATTACTTCACAACTCGTACAAAAAACAAGTAAAAACGTTGCAGTCGGACGCAACCGACTGCGGAATACTTTGATACCAGTAAAAGAACGGTTGATAAGGGAGAATGCAGGGGCGAAGGGAGTGGGCCATGTGGTAAACATCGCCAGCTATCATGTTACCAAATTTGGTGACTTTAGCTCAAAAGCTGTGGAAGATAACTTAACTCCCAAATTTAAAAGGTGGGCGGCAGAGGTAGGCGTGGCATCTTAATTTTTGAATCAAATGTTTTTAACTGTCACCATCTATATTCATAAAAAGTTTGGTGGCTCAAGCTCAAAAACTGTTAGAGATATAGCCGATTCCGATTTTATAAGGCGGGTGGCTTAGGTGGGCGTGGCATCCAAAATTTTGATGCACATCTTTGGTAGATGCTGCATTCTATCTTTCTACCCAATTTAAGGGCTCTAGCTTAAAAACTATAAGAGATATCGAAATTTCCGATTTTAAATAGTGGGCGGCAGAGGTGGGCGTGGCATCCAAATTTTTCATGCAGATCTTTTGTAGATGTCACCATATATCTTCCTACCTAATTTGGTGACTGTAGTTCAAAAATGTGGAAGATACTCGCATAAACGTTTTGACATCGGGGGGGTATGGGGGCGGAAGGTGTGGGCGTGGCATCCAAAGTTTTGATCCATTTTTATGGGGAACGTCAATATCTATCTTCACAAAAAATTTGGTGGCTCTAGCCCAAAAAAATGTGAAAACTATAGGCGTTTCCAATTTCTTGGTGAAGGGGGATGGGGGTGGAATCAGGGGGCGTGGCATCCAAGTTTTGATGGGGAACGTCAGTACCTATCTTGACAGAAAATTTTGGTGGCTCTAGCCCAAAAAATGTGAAAGCTATAGTCGTTTCCAATTTCTTGGTTAAGGTGGGATGGGGGCGGAATCGGGGGCGTGGCATCCAAGTTTTGATGGGGAACGTCAGTACCTATCTTGACACAAAATTTGGTGGCTCTAGCCCAAAAAATGTGAAAACTATAGGCGTTTCCAATTTCATGGATAAGGGGGATATGGGCGGAATAAGGGGGCGTGGCATCCAAAATTTTGATTCATTTTTTTGGAGAACGTCAATATCTATCTTGACACAAAATTTGTTGGCTCTAGCCCAAAAAATGTGAAAACTATAGGCGTTTCCAATTTCATGGAGAAGGGGGGGATGGGTTCGGAATCAGGGGGCGTGGCATCCAAAATTTTGAATCAGTTATTTCAGGAACATGACTAGCTATCTGCGTGCAAAATTTGGTAACTCTAGCTGTAAGAATGTGAGAAATATTTGGTTTTATCGGTTTTCAGTTATCGAATTTATCGATTTCCCAGCCTCCTAGTAGGCGTGGCAACCCAATCTTGACACTTTATCTGTACCTTCTATGGATAAACATAATTGCAAAGTTTCAAGACTCTAGCTTTACGGGTGTCGAAAAAAGTTGCGTTCATACGGACAGACACCATGACGGACATTGCACAAAACCAATATACTATGAGACCTTCGGTATCAAAGTATAATGACAATTCTGTTTTTATACCCCGAACCCATGAAAAGTATGTAACAGGCAGAAGGAAGCATCTCCGACCCTATAAAGTATATATATTCTTGATCAGCATCAACAGCCGAGTCGATAAAGCCATGTCCGTCTCTCCGTCTGTCTGTCTGTATGTATGAACGCGTCGTTCTCAGAGACCATAAGAGCCAGAGACTTCAGATTTTGCACATAACCTCATCTAAGTCCTAGGCAGTACAAGTTTGTTTCCGATTTTCCATAACTATTTCCGTTTCCGATATACTAATGCAATCGATAACATAAAAATATCGAATATCGAAAAACTGAGACACGTTTTAGGAACTTGATACAAAATAATGAAAATCTGCAAAGATTTCATCGAAATCGGTTCAGAAACACCAGAGATATCGAAGATTAAAGTTTAGTAACAAATGCAGACAGACAATGACTGTGCGCGTTAAGTATAGGGTTCGGGGTATCTCCTAGTCCGGAAATCTCGACTTGAGCCTTATTACTTGTTCTTATTAATTTACAGATTTTAAATTGTTAATTAGTTAACTTACACTTAAAATACGGTAGAACACTTTCTAGCTTAAATGCCTTTAGAAGTTCCTCCAATTAATTTTTTTGGCGGAATAGCACTTGTATCCGTAGCTTCCGCACTTGCACTCATAATTTATTAATCACTTAAAAAACACGTCTGTCGTCTTTAATAGCTTGACTCACATTGTGCAAGCCACAACGATGAGCTGAACAAATTTGACCACCACGAAAAAAAATTCGCGAAAATAACTGTAAATCGAATCACTACGGAAAATAGAACAAGGCACACGAAAGAAAAAGACAGGAATGCGACGAGATCAGCACAAACAAGAAAAAACGTTGCACTCGGACGCAACCAACTCACAGTGGTTGCGTTCATAGGCCAAAAATCAAAAAATCGATCACGAAATATTTGGACACAATGTATACAAATTGTCTCTAAAATGTTCAAACTTCTTGATGGCAAACCGGTTTTGTCTGGAATTCAAACGGGACTTTCTAAAAATAGCATACAAAGAGCGAACACGTGTTCATTTTTGCAGCACTGCTGCGCTTAGTAATAATTTTTACAAGACAAAATTGCAGTTCAAAGTGGTCAAACTTTTGCTGTAGTGCTCAGAACCTAATTATTTAAAATACATTTTGAAGTTGAAGGTATTTACTGAAAAAAAATATATATTGATACTTAAATTAATTGCCAAATTTTTCTTGTGAAATTAACATAATCGATTTAATATTTTTTGTGTATTTTCTGAACGTCTTTAACATGTTTAGTTGGAGGTTCAGTTGTGTTACCACCCGAATCCACCATTGAGAGTGCTATCAATGTGTTTGTCAATGTTTTAAGATAATATAAATGTTAAGTGTAGCTGCCGAAAATTGCCGATTTGTGTGTATTCATTAATAAACAAAAGCAGTCTTATTATTTGACTAAACTTCAATCCTTGATATCTCTGGTGTTTCTTAGCCGATTTCGATGAAATTTTCACAGATTTTATTTATTTTGTATCAAGTTTCCAAAACGTGTTTCACATATTCGATATTCGATAACGGAAATAGTTATCGAAAATCGGAAACAAACTTGTATTGCATAGGACTTAGATGAGCTTATGTGCAAAATCTGAAGTCTCTAGCTCTTATAGTCTCCGATATCGACGCGAAAAATAAAAATTTGGTCAATAGTTTCTATGGGAGCTATAGGATATAGTCGTCTGATGTGGCCCATTTTTTTCTTACAATATTTTTCAATATTTTTCTAGATTTTTGGTAAAAATTGCAACTCGATATCTCAACGAGAAGTATTTGTGGCCGCGGCTCCATACAAGCCCAACCACTGTGCAACTGCTGAATACTTTGATACCAGTAAAAGAACGGATAGTAAGGAGTCTGCTTGCAAAGGAGTGTGCCAGGTGGTAAACATCGCAAACTATCGTGTTACCAAATTTGGTGACTTTAGCTCGAAAACTGTGGAAGATAATGGTGGGCGGCATCCAAATTTTTACTCTCTTGGCGAGGCTGAGTTCAAGAAGCGACGCAAAAACTGTGTGTATTTTGTTTTCGTGGCCTTCTTCTTGTGCCCAAGCTGGCGCCGCTGTTCACATTTTATACACTTGTAATAATACTGTATTCAAATTTTGTAATTAAATGTGTAACGTAAACGATATATATATATTTGACTAGCATCGTGAGCTGAGTCATGTCTTCTGTTTCTATGCAAACTTGTCCCTCCCTCCCTAGTTTCTGAGTTATTATTTAGCAAAGACTCTTGTTGACTATAAAAAAAATAAACACGTAGGCCCTGCAAGTGTAAATAATATTCGGTGCCGACGATTGCGTTCCAAAAATATGCATATACAAACATATACATATATTCTGTCTTTTTGCATGCATGCAAACAAGCAAATAGCGTAACATAACTAAATGCTTGTGCGTTGTAGTCAAGCGTTTAATAGATTTGTACATACATTTGTATTAACGCAAACCCATCATGAACCGCACACATACAACCTGACCCCCATAGGTTATGCAACAAGTTAAAACATGCAAAACTTTTTGATACCGATGGTCTCATAGTATATTGGTTTTGTGCAATGTCCGTCATGGTGTCCGTCCGTCTGTCCGTCCGTATGAACGCAACTTTTTTCGACATCTGTAAAGCCAGAGACTTGAAATTTTGCAATTATGTTTGTCTATGGGCTAGTCAGATAAAGTGTCAAGATTGGGCTGCCACGCCTACTAGGAGGCTAAGAAATCGATAAAATCGATAACTAAAAACCAATAAAACCATATATTTCTCACATTCCTGCAGCTAGAGTTACCAAGATAGTTACTTTATAGAATAATCAGTGCTTGGATGGAGTGTAAGCGCTCCCTGTGGTGCATGCTCGCAATAGTTTTTAGGCGATCCAGCTATGGATCGCGACACAATCGAAAACTATAACGTAATTTCACTTCTGATCGTCAACACATCAATCCGCGTCCTACCCTCGAATGAACCCGGAACGATCAGAACTTTTGTC
The DNA here is from genome assembly GCA_018152825.1 of Scaptomyza hsui. Lineage (NCBI taxonomy): Eukaryota > Metazoa > Arthropoda > Insecta > Diptera > Drosophilidae > Scaptomyza > Scaptomyza hsui. Next base: position 85,656 of record JAECXO010000022.1, on the reverse strand, counting down.
TGCTTCAGGGAGCTCACACTCACTATCCACGCAGTGAATGTTCTATTTCTTCTTATCAATAAATATAATAATCAGTGCTTGGATAGAGTGTAAGTGCTCCCTATGCAGGTGCATGCACGCAATAGTTTTTAAGCGATCTAGGTATGGATCACGACACAATCGAAAACTATAACGTAATTTCACTTCTGATCGTCAACACATCAATCCGCGTCCTACCCTCGGCGGAACCCGGAACGAATAGAACTTTGGCCTGCTTCAGGGAGCTCACACTCACTATCCACGCAGTGAATGTTATATTTCTTCTTATCAATAAATAGAATAATCAGTGCTTGGATAGAGTGTAAGTGCTCCCTGTGCAGGTGCATGCACGCAATAGTTTTTAAGCGATCTTGGTATGGATCACGACACAATCGAAAACTATAACGTTATTTCACTTCTGATCGTCAACACATCAATCCGCGTCCTACCCTCGGCGGAACCCGGAACGAATAGAACTTTGGCCTGCTTCAGGGAGCTCACACTCACTATCCACGCAGTGAATGTTCTATTTTTTCTTATCAATAAATATAATCATCAGTGCTTGGATAGAGTGTAAGTGCTTCCTGTGCAGGTGCATGCACGCAATAGTTTTTAAGCGATCCAGGTATGGATCGTGACACAATCGAAAACTATAGCGTTACTGCACATCTGTTATTTTCATCAATAAGCATACATCTTCTATGTATCTTTGGGCTATAGAAACAGCTTTCAACATATATATATGTAAATGTGTATCCATCTATTAGGTCCAGGAATCTTGAAATGAAGTCGAGGGAGGAGACTTGATCAAAATGTCGGAAATGTGTATGGTCAGTGGAGATGACATTGTGCAAGAGAAGAAATGATGGAAATGTGTACAACACTCTTAAACAAACTTTTGTTCTGTTAAATTTTACCGAAACATATCACAAATAGACATCTACGTCAGACTTAGACTACTTTGTAAAGAACAAAATCGGAAACTAAATTTATAATAAGAAACAAGTAAAAACGTTGCAGTCGGACGCAACCAACTGCGGAATACTTTGATACCAGTAAAAGAACGGTTGATAAGGGAGAATGCAGTGGCGAAGGGAGTGGGCCATGTGGTAAACATCGCCAGCTATCATGTTACCAAATTTGGTGACTTTAGCTCTAAAACTGTGGAAGATAGAGGTAGGCGTGGCATCCAAATTTTTGAATCAAATGTTTAAGCTGTCACTATGTATCTGCTTACCACGTGTGGTGGCTCTAGCTCAAAAACTGTTAGAGATATAGCCGATTCCGATTTTATAAGGCGGGTGGCTTAGGTGGGCGTGGCATTCAAAATTTTGATGCACATCTTTGGTAGATGCTGCCTTCTATCTTTCTACCCAATTTACGGGCTAAAAAAACTATAAGAGATATCGAAATTTCCGATTTTAAATGGTGGGCGGCAGAGGTGGGCGTGGCATCCTAATTTTTGATGCAGATCTTTTGAAGATGTCACCATATATCTTCCCACCAAATTCGGTGACACTAGCTCGAAAAATGTGAAAACTATAGGCGTTTCCAATTTCAAGAAGAAGGGGGGATGGGGGCGGATTCAGGGGGCGTGGCATCCAAAAATTTGATGCATTTTTTTGGGGAACGTTAATATCTATCTTGACACAAAATTTGGTGGCTCTAGCCCAAAAAATGTGAAAACTATAGGCGTTTCCAGTTTCAAGGAGCAGGGTGGATGGGGGCGGAAGGAGTGTGCGTGGCATCCAAAATTTAGATGCAGTTTTTTGGGGGAGGTGACTAGCTATCTTTGTGCAAAATTTAGTAACTCTAGCTGCAGGAATGTGAGAAATATATGGTTTTATCGGTTTTATGTTATCGAATTTATCGATTTCCCAGCCTTCTAGTAGGCGTGGCACCCCAATCTTGACACTTTATCTGTCTCGCCTATAGACAAACATATTTGCAAAGTTTCAAGTCTCTAGCTTTACGGGTGTCGAAAAAGTTGCGTTCATACGGACAGACGGACAGACACCATGACGGACATTGCACAAAACCAATATACTATGAGACCTTCGGTATCAAAGTATAAAAATAAAAAACAGCCGAAGAATGCAATAGAAATCTGGACTACTGCTTGTAAAAAGTTAAAAGTTGTCTTGGGAGACATAGATGTGTATGTGTAGGAATTAATAAAAAACGAACGACAAATAATTCTTTAAATTGGTTTACACAACAATTGTTTAATAAGAACACACACCAATATAAAATACAGATTGAAATGGTATTGTTAAATTTATTTTATTTTAGACATGACATAAAACAATATCTATAGTCAGCTTCAGAAGGGGGATAGACTAAGCCGGACAACTAAAATTTTTAAAGTCGGCTATCCGTCATTGCTGAACTTGGATCGATGTTAATTATATAAGAAGACCTAAATAAGTACATTTTAATTTAAATGATAATGATATTTTTGAAATACAAAATTAATTTTTATAGACAAAACAAACGTAATATTTTAAAATAAAACAGCTATCTCGTTTTATGAGTTTTATAGCGTAACAGAAAGAGAACACAGTTAAGCAACACGGATAACAACACGGTTAAATAGGAAAACAGGAAAACAACATTGGAAAACAGCACAGGTAAAGAACACGGTAAACAGCCCGGTAAAACAGGATAGGTAAAGAACTCAGTACACAGCCCGGTAAAACAGCACGGTAAAACAGGAAAACAGCTCTCTGGTTTACAGCAAACAACTCCCGGTAAACAACAAATGGCTCCCGGTTTACAGCAAACAGCTCCGCGGTTAACAACAACGGCACCCGGTTTATAAAAAAACATCAACCCGGTTAACAACAACGGCCCCCGGTTTACAGCACGGTATTCAAAATTAATTAATTAATTAATTAAATAATTAATTAAATAATTAATTAATTAATTATAGAAACTGACAAAAACAAGGAATGCGCTGAAAAGAAAATTTCAAAGTATTAAATTGGGTAGAGCTGCGAATGAATATCAGTTGGAGGAAACATTTAAGCCTTTAACAGAGCCACTTAACAAAATTATTAAAGAGAATATAGTAATCAAACCGTCCACGCGATACAAAAAAGAAGAAATAAATTTTAAGTTATAAGATGTATTAAGTAACAATAAGAGGTAAAAAATAAAAAAAACAGTAATGAATGGAGAAATTCAGCTGAATAACTTTTAAACAGAGGCAAGCAAATTTTATCCTTAAATCGGCAAATGGGAGAATATTTAAAACAAGGAGATGCAATTGACTGCAAATTGGTATTATGGATAGCGTTTATGTAAAGATTATAATGTAATGCGCTATAAAGGCTTTGGAAGTTATTTAAGTGAAATTTTTATCTACAGGTTTGTATATCTTAAAAAACGAGTTTCAAAGTAGGAAAAAGCATGGAAAATACAATTATTAAAATGTTTACAATAGCAGAAAACTATTTCAAATGCATAATGAAGTCTAGGTCATGGTGTTAGACTTTAGGAAAATTACTTGTTTTAGAGCAGCTGCATACAAATATGGTGTAGTGCTTACCTCTTCAATTAACCTACTTTTCCAACTACTTTCCCAGAGCAAAGTCTTTCGGATCATCATACAATAAGTTTACCATGCCCAGCCAAATTAACATCAGTTGTGTTACAGACGAAATTGTTAGACTGAGCACGCTGGCAGACTCCACAACTACCATAAGAACCTGGCTATCAACCTTCTGGACACCAGTACCTCGATTCTCAATGTTTTGATATAAAATGTAATTACCGTTTACAAATTAACGATTATAAATAAAATAGTTCAGAATTTATAGAAAAAATTAGAAAGAAAACAATTTAATAAAGGAAATAGACTTAGTCGAATAACAAGATAATACAAAACAATTGAAAACGTTGCAGTCGGACGCAACCAACTGCGGAATACTTTGATACCAGTAAAAGAACGGATGGTAAGGAGTCTGCTTGCAAAGGAGTGGGACGGGTGGTAATCATCGCCAGCTATCATGTTACCAAATTTGGTGACTTTAGCTCAAAAACTGTGGAAGATAACTGAACTTCCAAATGTAAAAGGTGGGCGGCAGAGGTGGGTGTGGCATCGAAATTTTTGAATCAAATGTTTTTAACTGTCACCATTTATCTTCCTGCCAAGTTTGGTGGCTCTAGCTCAAAAACTGTTAGAGATATAGCCGATTCCAATTTTATAAGACGAGTGGCTTGGGTGGGCGTGCCATTTAAAATTTTGATGCAGATCTTTGGTAGATGCTGCCTTCTATCTTTCTACCAAATGTAGGTGCTCTAGCTTAAAAACTGTAAGAGATATCGTAATTTCCGATTTTAAATTATGGGCGGCAGTGGTGGGCGTGGTATCCAAATTTTTGATGCAGATCTTTTGTAGATGTCACCATATATCTTCCTACCAAATTTGGTGACTCTAGTTCAAAAAATGTGGAAGATACACGCAACAACGTTTTAACTGCGGGGGTGAGGGGTGGAAGGTGTGGGCGTGGCATCCAAATTTTTGTTGCAGTTTGTTGGAAAACTTCACTACCTATCTTGACAAAAAATTTGGTGGCTCTAGCTCGAAATATGTGAAAACTATAGGCGTTTCCAATTTCAAGGAGCAGGGAGGATGGGGGCGGAAGGAGTGTGCGTGGCATCCAAAATTTAGATGCAGTTTTTTGGGGGAGGTGACTAGCTATCTTTGTGCAAAATTTAGTAACTCTAGCTGCAGGAATGTGAGAAATATATGGTTTTATCGGTTTTATGTTATCGATTTTATCGATTTCCCAGCCTCCTAGTAGGCGTGGCAGCCCAATCTTGACACTTTATTTGTCTCGCCTATAGACAAACATAATTGCAAAGTTTCAAGTCTCTAGCTTTACGGGTGTCGAATAAAGTTGCGTTCATACGGACAGACGGGCAGACAGACGGACAGACACCATGACGGACATTGCACAAAACCAATATACTACAAGTAAGAAGGCTCAAGTCGAGATTTCCCGACTAGGAGATACCCCGAACCCTATACTTAACGCGTACAGTCATTGTCTGTATGCATTTGTTACTAAACTTTAATCTTCGATATCTCTGGTGTTTCTGAACCGATTTCGATGAAATCTTTGCAGATTTTCATTATATTGAATCAAGTTCCTAAAACGTGTCTCAGGTTTTCGATATTCGATATTGTTATGTTATCGATCGCATTAGTATATCGGAAACGAAAATAGTTATCGAAAATCGGAAACAAACTTGTACTGCCTAGGACTTAGATGAGGTTATGTACAAAATCTGAAGTCTCTGGCTCTTATGGTCTCTGAGATCGATGCGTTCATACATACGGACAGACGGACGGACAGACGGACATGGCTATATCGACTCGACTGTTGATGCTGATCAAGAATATATATACTGTATAGGGTCGGAGGTGCTTCCTTCTGCCTGTTACCTACTTTTGCACAATAACATTATACCCCTTTTACCCATTTTATGGGTTCGGGGTAAAAAAACTTACTTCTCGGTGCAAAAGTATTGGAAATCAAACATTTAAATTCAATTGCAGTTAATTCATTAAAATAAAAACAAAATAGAAATAAATTACATAAAAATCAAAATTTTTTCTAGCTGACGTAAAAAATTGATAAAATATGTATAGGAATTAACAAATACGTTTACCCATTCATTTGTTGTATGAGCGGTAAGCCACAAAAAATCAAACAAGGTGAAAAACTTTCATATGCCACTTTACCAAGCACAAAAGTCTCCTGCATTATCCCACACAAAGAATAGAGCTTATTTTTTATTTTTTTTTTTTGAACTTTGCTATTTATTTTTGATTATTTCCCTTAATGTATAAAAACAAGGAACTGACAAAAAGTTTACAAATCTTACAAACATTAATTACTAACAGTTACTTTTTGAACTGGTAGGGTGGAAACGCGTTCCTCAACTCATCGCTGGGTAGGAAGATCATTACGATGGAGGCGGGATCGGCTGCACGTGTTTGTGAGCCCTCTCGTGAGATTGTTTGGGTGCGATGAGAGCTTGCTCAAGTACCTTTCCTTGTGTTCCGCTATGACTTCCTGACCGGTGGTACGTTTAAGTCCCTTTGCATGTTTTCGTTGCGAACGTACCACGGTGCCCCGGTGATAGTTCTCAGGATCTTCGACTGGGCTCTTTGCTCGATGTCAATGTTACTGCTGCACGCGTTACCCCGTAGCTGGCAGCCATAGGTCCAGATTGGTTTCAAAACGGAGCTGTAGAGCAGAACCTTGTAGTCCAGACTTAGCGGAGAGCGAGCGTTGATAAGCCAATGGAGGCTATTGGCTTTGAGTTTAAGCTGTGTTCTCTTAGCTTCAATGTGCCTGCGCCATGTAAGTCTTCTGTCCAAGTGTACTCCCAGGTACGTTACTTCGTTTGCTGGACATTCTTGCCTGTTTAGGGTGAAAGTTACATGTTTACATTTTTGTTCTTTTACCTTAATACGCCAGTCGGATAGCCAGTTTTCTACGTTAACGATGTGACGAGCAAGTTGTGTTGTTGCTTGCAGTGGGCATCTGGAGCGGCTAAGAATAGCTGTATCGTGGGCAAAGGTTGATGTTGTTAGGCCTCTGCATGTTGGGATGTCTGATGTGTAGAGAACGTAAAGTGTCGGCCCAAGTACGCTGCCCTGAGGAACGCCAGCTTCAATACGGTGTTCGTCGGATATTGCAGAGTTGCATCTTACTGCAAACTTCCTGTCGTAGAGGTACAACTTTAACAGTTTATGTGTGTTGACTGGGAGCGTTGTTTTGATCTTGTACATCAGACCTTCCAACCAGACTCTGTCGAACGCCTGAGACACATCCAAAAATATTGCAGTGCAGTATTCTCGTTTTTCGAACGCTCCTTTCTGATGTTATGCGGTTGACCTGCTCAATAGTTCCGTGTTTTTCACGAAAACCGAATTGATGTGATGGGATTATGTTATTAAGATTCAGGAATTGATTAATCCGAGTCAGCAAACATTTTTCGAAGAGATTTGATAGACACGATAAAAGGCTTATAGGTCTATACGACGAGGGAACTGTTCTATCTTTACCAAGCTTTGGAATCATTATGATGATAGACTTTTTCCATCTCTCTGGAAAGTGGCCGAGTTGTGTGATTGCGTTGAATAACTGTGCAATGATGCAGACTGCACAATAGGGAAGCTCAATAATCATCTTTGGGGATATTAAGTCCCAGCCCGGGGATTTTTTTGGGTTTAGATGCTGGTTGATAATTCTTGCGACTTCATTCGGGCGAAATACAATTGGTTCATGTTGACTCAGTGAGTCGTTTAGCAAGGTCGGAAGTGCGAACGCGTTTGTAGCAGGATTAGGTTGGAAAACTTTTTGCAGATGATCCGCAAAAGTTTTGGCTCTGTCTTCATCGCGCCGGGCCCAGCCGCCAGCATTGTTTCTTAAAGGCATCACTGTTTCTGTCGGTGGACATAGAGTTGGGTGAGCTTTCCACAAAGAGTTTTTAGTGCCAGATGTTGATAGTTGCTCAATGTATCGGCGTTGGGCATATTCTTCTTCTCGCTTTAACGCTTTGGTGAGTTTACGTGTGGCTCTTCTTAGATTTTGCTTTGCTGACGGCGATCTGTGGGATTGCCAATGTCGCCTGAGGCGCCGCTTTTCATGAATGAGCTGTTCAATTTGGGGGTTTGTTGACATTTGGGCGTGTACTGCATTTACTGGTGTTGGTGTTGAGATGCGAGCTGCTTCGACGAAGACTGACACAAGTTTGTTTGCCATAGAATCGATGTCAGCTTGCATATTCAGATGCGGATCCATTTCAATGTGTGAACTTATATATTTTTTGTATTTGAGCCAGTTGGTTTTTTGTGTGGTCAACTTACCGGGGCGATTTTCAAACTCTGGGTGGCGTAGTAATTGTATAAGAACAGGCGAGTGGTCGGATGAAAGATCCGAGAGGCTTTCGGCGCTAATCAGGCTGCGGGGAATATTTTTGGTAACTGCAAAATCAATCAAGTCGGCTAGTTTCTTGGGGTCTGTGGGCCAGTAAGTTGGTGTGCCAGGAGAGACATGGCCGAGCCTGTTGTTTACTTTTACAAGTGCGTTGTACATTTTTAAAGATGTGGCCTGTAGGTAGTTTCTGGCGAACACTTTGTGGTAGTGGTGCTTTAGCCGGCTTCTAATCAAAATACCAGTCCCGCCGTGTGCCTTACCATCGGGATGATTGGTTCCGTAGAATGTGTATCCGCTTATTGTAAAATTATATTTGTTAGTATTTGTTAGGTGTGTTTCGGAGAGTAGCATAACGTTGTGCTTGTCGAGTAGGAATTGAGCTAACTCAAGTTTATGCTGTGAAACGCCGTTAGCATTCCACGTAGATATACGTAGCGAAGCCATTGATTATTTTGACTGTTGTGATACAAGCATTTGTACCAAAAGACTTTGATTTCGCATTAAATCATGCATAGTTGCGCGCATAAATGACATAAACTCTGTCAAGCTCTGCTGCAGCGTACATATCATTGCTTCGAAGTTGCTTTGTGGCTGCTCTTGTGGCTTGTTGTCTTGTGCCGTATTTTTATCCACATGCATTGCTTGTGTGTTCGGTGCAGTAGAGGCAGGAGGCACCAGACCAGATCTTAAGGCGCTTGCATTAGTCGCGTTTTTCGATACGGATACGGGACCAATGGAGGACCTGGCTGCAGTCGAGAAGAAGACGTCTGGGTTGCTTTTCGATGGAACGTAGTTAGGCTGTGCGCTTTGCGTGCGTGCTGTGTTCACGCGCTGGTGGATGCGAGACTTAAGTTCTTTGTAAATTGGGCAGCCTCTATAGTTAGCTGTGTGATTGTCGCCGCAGTTGCTGCACTTTTTTTTGCTAGAGTCACCTTTGCTTGCTGGGCAGCGCGACGACTCATGAAGATCGCCACAAACTACACATACCTGGCGCAGTGTGCAGTAAGTCCTTGTGTGGCCGTATTCTTGGCAGTTCATGCATTGTACCGGGCCGTTGCGTTTATGTGGCTCTTCAACGGTGATTCTACGGTGCAGTAGAAACTGAAGCTTGTAGATGGGGTGCGCCTCATATTTTTATACTTTGATACCGAAGGTCTCATAGTATATTGGTTTTGTGCAATGTCCGTCATGGTGTCCGTCTGTCCGTCTGTCCGTCCGTCCGTCCGTCCGTATGAACGCAACTTTTTTCGACACCCGTAAAGCTAGAGACTTGAAACTTTGCAATTATGTTTATCTATAGACGGTACAGATAAAGTGTCAAGATTGGGTTGCCACGCCTACTAGGAGGCTGGGAAATCGATAAATTCGATAACTGAAAACCGATAAAACCAAATATTTCTCACATTCTTACAGCTAGAGTTACCAAATTTTGCACGCAGATAGCTAGTCATGTTCCTGAAATAACTGACTCAAAATTTTGGATGCCAAGCCCCCTGATTCCGCCCCCATCCCCCCTTCTCCATGAAATTGGAAACGCCTATAGTTTTCACATTTTTGGGCTAGAGCCAACAAATTTTGTGTCATGATAGATATTGACGTTCTCCAAAAAAATGAATCAAAATTTTGGATGCCACGCCCCCTTATTCCGCCCATATCCCCCTTATCCATGAAATTGGAAACGCCTATAGTTTTCACATTTTTTGGGCTAGAGCCACCAAATTTTGTGTCAAGATAGGTACTGACGTTCCCCATCAAAACTTGGATGCCACGCCCCCTGATTCCGCCCCCATCCCCCCTTCACTAAGAAATTGGAAACGGCTATAGTTTTCACATTTTTTGGGCTAGAGCCACCAAATTTTGTGTCGAGATAGATATAGACGTTCCCCAAAAAATGAATCAAAATTTTGGATGCCACGCCCCCTGATTCCGACCCCATCCCCCCTTCTACTTGAAAATGGAAACGCCTATAGTTTTCACATTTTTCGAGCTAGAGTCTCCAAATTTGGTAGGAAGATATATGGTGACATCTACAAAAGGTCTGCATCAAAAATTAGGATGCCACGCCCACCTCTGACGCCCACTATTTAAAATCGGAAATTTTGATATCTCTTATAGTTTTTAAGCTAGAGCCCGTAAATTAGGTAGAAAGATAGAAGGCAGCATCTACCAAAGATCTGCATCAAAATTTTGAATGCCTCGCCCACCTAAGCCACCCGCCTTATAAAATCGGAATCGGCTATATCTTTAACAGATTTTGAGCTAGAGCCACCAAACCTGGTAGGCAGATAGGTAGTGACGTTACAAACATTTGATTCAAAAATTTAGATGCCACGCCTACCTCTGCCGCCCACCTTTTAAATTTGGGTGTTAAGTTATCTTCCACAGTTTTTGAGCTAAAGTCACCAAATTTGGTAACATGATAGCTGGCGATGTTTACCACATGGCCCACACTCTTCGCCCCTGCATTCCCCCTTATCAACCGTTCTTTTACTGGTATCAAAGTATTCCGCAGTCGGTTGCGTCCGACTGCAACGTTTTTACTTGATTTTAGTTGTCTGCGTCTCAGGCTCCAGCTCAACTTTGAAAAGTGGTTGCGGCTGTCTGTTCTTGTTAAGGATGTTAAGAACTTTTTTAACACGGAATCCTTTCTCATTTAGCGCCTCTTGGATTTCATTTGGCGTGACATCCGACTCTATACCTTTAAGTACAACTTGCTGGCCCTTGCAGCTTTTTAGTTGGTACGTGTAAAAGTTTTTTTTGCTTTCCTTTAAGTATTTTGACAACACTCTAAAGTTGTCTTCGGTCTTTGTCTGCACTTTAATCTCCTGGATGTTACCCCTCTTTAGGGGAATGATGTGGAAATTATCATGACCAATTAGCTCTACAACTTTGTTTACAAAAATACTTGAGCTTTTCTCTCGAATGAATATTGGTGGTGGCTTTGGCTTTTTTTAGTCACCTCCAACTGATTCTGGCGGCAGGTCGACAGCATTATCTGCTAAGATTTGAAATCTATTGGTGGTGTTTGGAGCTTAATTTCTAATAATAAAAAAGGCAAGTTCAATAAGCTTTTTCGCTGATGTTAAGAGCACTAACATATATGCAACTAAATACGCTGCAGCATCTTTACTATTATCAATCAATTGGTTTTAACAAGAATCAGACCGAAATCTGAAAGCACTATACGATGACCATGTAGTGGCTCGAGAGCATTGTCGAGCTCGTTCCGTGATTTTTTGAAATTGTCGATCAAGCTGAGGGTCTGCGTCGCCAGATAGAAGCACAAGCATATTAATGCAAAAGAAAACAAGTAAGAAGGCTCTAGTCGAGATTTCCCGACTAGGAGATACCCCGAACCCTGTACATAACGCACATTTTTTGGGCTAGAGCCAACAAATTTTGTGTCAACATAGGTACTGACGTTTCCCATCTAAACTTGGATGCCACGCCCCCTGATTCCGCCCCCATCCCCCCTTCTCCAAGAAATTGGAAACGACTATAGTTTTCACATTTTTTGGGCTAGAGCCACCAAATTTTGTGTGAAGATATATATTGACGGTCCCCAAAAAAAATTCATCACAATTTTGGATGCCACGCCCCCTGATTCCGCCCCCATCCCCCCTTCTACTTGAAATTGGAAACGCCTATTGATTTCACATTTTTCGAGCTAGAGTCACCAAATTTGGTAGGAAGATATATGGTGACATCTACAAAAGGTCTGCATCAAAAATTAGGATGCCACGCCCACCTCTGCCTCCCACTATTTAAAATCGGAAATTTCGATATCTCTAATAGTTTTTAAGCTAGAGCCCGTAAATTGGGTAGAAAGATAGAAGGCAACATCTACCAAAGATCTGCATCAAAATTTTGGATGCCACGCCCACCAAAGCCACCCGCCTTATAAAATCGGAATCGGCTATATCTTTAACAGTTATTGAGCTAGAGCCACCAAACTTGGTAGGAAGATAGGTAGTGACAGTTAAAAACATTTGATTCAAAAATTTGGATGCCCCCTTACCAACCGTTCTTTTACTGGTATCAAAGTATTCCGCAGTCGGTTGCGTCCGACTGCAACGTTTTTACTTGTTTTTACAATATTTTTTAAATATTTTTCTAGATTTTTGGTAAAATTTGCATATTGATATCTCAAAGAGAAGTATTTGTGGTATAACTTTTACAATGATTTTGCACAGAAATGTTTTTTGTATCGGCTGTTTCACTTACATATGTATGTGTGTATATACACATGTATGCACATCCATTAGTACAAACATATATGTATTTTAGAAAAGGTGCAAAGGAGATCTACAAAAATAATTTTTTCTTCATTGCAGATTTAAGTTCTTGTTATTTGTTGTAAACGCAGATGGGTGTTCAGTTTTAATACTTTGATACCGAAGGTCTCATAGTATATTGGTTTTGTGCAATGTCCGTCATGGTGTCTGTCCGTCTGTCCGTATGAACGCAACTTTTTTCGACACCCGTAAAGCTAGAGACTTGAGACTTTGCAAATATGTTTGTCTATAGGCTAGACATTGGGGTGCCAGATAGCTAGTCATGTCCCTGAAAAAACTGCATCAAAATTTTGGATGCCACGCCCACTCCTTCCGCCCCCCATCAACCCTGCTCCTTTAAATTGGAAACGCCCATAGTTTTCACATTTTTTGGGCTGGAGCCACCAACTTTTGTGTCAAGATAGATATTAACTTTCCCCAAAAAAATGCGTCGAAATTTTCAATGCCACGCCCCCTGATTCCGTTCCCATCACCCCTTCTTCTTGAAATTGGAAACGCCCATAGTTTTCACATTTTTTTGGGCTAGAGCCAACAAATTTTGTGTCAAGATAGATATTGACGTTCCCCAAAAAATGCATCAAAATTTTGGATCCCACGCCCCTGATTCCGCACCCATCCCCCCCTTTGCCAAGAAATTGGAAACGCCTATTGTTTTCGCATTTTTTGGGCTAGAGCCACCAAATTTTGTGTGAAGATAGATATTGACGTTCGCCAAAAAATGCATCAAAATTTTGGATTCCACGCCTCCTTATTCCGCCCCCATCCCCCCATCTACTTGAAATTGGAAACGCCTATAGTTTTCACAGTTTTCACAGTTAAAAACATTGGATTCAAAAATTTGGATGCCACGCCTACCTCTGCCGCCCACCTTTTAAATTTGGGAGTTAAGTTAGCTTCCACAGTTTTTGAGCTAAAGTCACCAAATTTGGTAACATCATAGCTGGCGATGTTTACCACATGGCCCACTCCCTTCGCCCCTGCATTCCCCCTTATCAACCGTTCTTTTACTGGTATCAAAGTATTCCGCAGTCGGTTGCGTCCGACTGCAACGTTTTTACTTGTTTTTAACTACAATTATCAAAAAATTCTTGTTTATTTTTTAAACAAAGTTTTTTTTATGAATTCATTATGTATTTGTTGTTTTCTACAGTAGTTGCTTGCTACGCTTTGCAACACGATATATGCATACACACAATATTTACATGCATACAATAAAAAATGTATGTACATATGTATGTATGAGTCTCCATGCAAAGCGAAGCGACCGGCGACTGTACAAAGAGAAAAACACATGCAAGAACTGAAGTAATTGTACTATACATAAATTATAAATGTATTTTAACACCCACTTTAATTTACACGATCATAAAACGTTGCAGTCGGACGCAACCGACTGCGGAATACTTTGATACCAGTAAAAGAACAGATGGTAAGGATGCTTGCAAATTAGTGGGGCGGTAGTAATCATGTAATCAAATTTGGTGATTTTAGCTCAAAAACTGTGGAAGATAACTTAACTCCCAAATTTATAAGGTGGGCGGCTGAGGTAGGCGTGGCATCCAAACTTTTAAATTAAATCTCTTTAATTGTCACCATTTATCTTTCTACCAAGTTTGGTGGCTTTAGCTCAAAAACTGTTAAAGATATAGCCTATTCTAATTTTGTGAGGCGGGTGGCTTGGGTTGGCGTACAAAATTTTGATGCAGATCTTTGGTAGATGTTGCCTTCTATCTTTCTACCGAATTTGGTGACTCTAGTTCAAAAAAGAAGATACACGCATATCCGTTCTAACAACGGCGGGGGGGTGGGGGCGGAAGGTGTGGGCGTGGCATCCACATTTTTGATGCAGTTTTTTGGAAAATATTACTACCTATCTCGACACTAAATTTTGTGGCTCTGGCCCAAAAAATGTAAACTATAGGCGTTTCCAATTTCAAGGAGAACGGGGGGATGGGGGCGGAATCAAGAGGCATGGCATCCAAAATTTTTATGCATTTTTTTGGGGAACGTCAATATCTAGCTTGACAAAAAATTTGGTGGCTCTAGCCCAAAAAATGTGAAAACTATAGGCGTTTCCAATTTTAAGGAGCAGGGAGAATGGGGGCGGAAGGAGTGGGCGTGGCATCCAAAATTTTGATGCAGTTTTTTCAGGGACACTACTAGCTATCTGCCTGCAAAATTTGGTAACTCTAGCAGTAAGAATCTGAGAAATATTTGATTTTATCGGTTTTTAGTTATCGAATTTATCGATTTCCCAGCCTCCTAGTGGGCGTGGCTCCCCGATCTTAACACTTTATCTGTACCGTCTATAGATAAACATAATTGCAAAGTTTCAAGTCTCTAGCTTTACGGGTGTCGAAAAAAGTAGCGTTCATACGGACGGACAGACGGACAGACAGACACCATAAGGGACATTGCACAAAACCAATATACTCTGATACTTTCAGTACCAAAGTATAAAAACTTAATGCTGAATTTTATTACTTCACAACTCGTACAAAAAATGACAATTCTGTTTTTATACCCCGAACCCATGAAATGGGTAAAAGGGGTATAATGGTTTTGTGCAAAAGTATGTAACAAGCAGAAGGAAGCATCTCCGACCCTATAAAGTATATATATTCTTGATCAGCATCAACAGCCGAGTCGATAAAGCCATGTCCATCTGTCTGTCTGTATGTATGAACGCGTCGTTCTCAGAGACCATAAGAGCCAGAGACTTCAGATTTTGCACATAACCTCATCTAAGTCCTAGGCAGTACAAGTTTGTTTCCGATTTTCCATAACTATTTCCGTTTCCGATATACTAATGCGATCGATAACATAAAAATATCGAATATCGAAAAACTGAGACACGTTTTAGGAACTTAATACAAAATAATATTTATATTTATAATAAATAATAATTAAAATCTGCAAAGATTTCATCGAAATCGGTTCAGAAACACCAGAGATATCGAAGATTAAAGTTTAGTAACAAATGCAGACAGACAATGACTGTGCGCGTTAAGTATAGGGTTCGGGGTATCTCCTAGTCCGGAAATCTCGACTTGAGCCTTATTACTTGTTCTTATTAATTTACAGATTTTAAATTGTTAATTAGTTAACTTACACTTAAAATACGGTAGAACACTTTCTAGCTTAAATGCCTTTAGAAGTTCCTCCAATTAATTTTTTTTGGCGGAATAGCACTTGTATCCGTAGCTTCCGCACTTGCACTCATAATTTATTAATCACTTAAAAAACACGTCTGTCGTCTTTAATAGCTTGACTCACATTGTGCAAGCCACAACGATGAGCTGAACAAATTTGACCACCACGAAAAAAAATTCGCGAAAATAACTGTAAATCGAATCACTACGGAAAATAGAACAAGGCACACGAAAGAAAAAGACAGGAATGCGACGAGATCAGCACAAACAAGAAAAAACGTAGCACTCGGACGCAACCAACTCACAGTGGTTGCGTTCATAGGCCAAAAATCAAAAAATCGATCACGAAATATTTGGACACAATGTATACAAATTGTCTCTAAAATGTTCAAACTTCTTGATGGCAAACCGGTTTTGTCTGGAATTCAAACGGGACTTTCTAAAAATAGCATACAAAGAGCGAACACGTGTTCATTTTTGCAGCACTGCTGCGCTTAGTAATAATTTTTACAAGACAAAATTGCAGTTCAAAGTGGTCAAACTTTTGCTGTAGTGCTCAGAACCTAATTATTTAAAATACATTTTGAAGTTGAAGGTATTTACTGAAAAAATATATATTGATACTTAAATTAATTGCCAAATTTTTCTTGTGAAATTAACATAATCGATTTAATATTTTTTTGTGTATTTTCTGAACGTCTTTAACATGTTTAGTTGGAGGTTCAGTTGTGTTACCACCCGAATCCACCATTGAGAGTGCTATCAATGTGTTTGTCAATGTTTTAAGATAATATAAATGTTAAGTGTAGCTGCCGAAAATTGCCGATTTGTGTGTATTCATTAATAAACAAAAGCAGTCTTATTATTTGACTAAACTTCAATCCTTGATATCTCTGGTGTTTCTTTGCCGACTTCGATGAAATTTTCACAGATTTTATTTATTTTGTATCAAGTTTCCAAAACGTGTTTCACATATTCGATATTCGATAACGGAAATAGTTATCGAAAATCGGAAACAAACTTGTATTGCATAGGACTTAGATGAGCTTATTATTGCCAAATTTTTCTTGTGAAATTAACATAATCGATTTAATATTTTTTGTGTATTTTCTGAACGTCTTTAACATGTTTAGTTGGAGTTTCAGTTGTGTTACCACCCGAATCCACCATTGAGAGTGTTATCAACGTGTTTGTCAATGTTTTAAGATAATATAAATGTTAAGTGTAGCTGCCGAAAGTTGCCGATTTGTGTGTATTCATTAATAAACAAAAGCCGTCTTATTATTTTTCAAGGCCAAACTTGCACAGTCATTGTCTGTATGGATCTGTGACTAAACTTCAATCCTTGATGTCTCTGGTGTTTCTTAGCCGATTTCGATGAAATTTTCACAGATTTTATTTACCTTGTATAAGTTTCCAAAACGTGTTTCACATATTCGATATTCGATAATTTTATGTTATCGATCGCATGTGTATATCGGAAACGGAAATAGTTATCGAAAATCGGAAACAAACTTGTATTGCTTAGGACTAAGATGAGCTTATGTGCAAAATCTGAAGTCTCTAGCTCTTATAGTCTCCGATATCGACGCGAAAAATAAAAATTTGGTCATTAGTTTCTATGGGAGCTATAGGATATAGTCGTCTGATGTGGCCCATTTTTTCTTACAATATTTTTTCAATATTTTTCTAGATTTTTGGTAAAAATTGCAACTCGATATCTCAACGAGAAGTATTTGTGGCCGCGGCTCCATACAAGCCCAACCACTGTGCAACTGCTGAATACTTTGATACCAGTAAAAGAACGGATAGTAAGGAGTCTGCTTGCAAAGGAGTGTGCCAGGTGGTAAACATCGCAAACTATCATGTTACCAAATTTGGTGACTTTAGATCGAAAACTGTGGAAGATAAAGGTGGGCGGCATCCAAATTTTTGAATCAAATGTTTTTAACTGTCACCATTTATCTTCCTACCAAATTTGGTGACTCTATTTCAAAAAATGTGGAAGATACACGCATAACCTTTATCACAAAAGAAAATAAATTTGAATTGGTGTCTAAATACATTTGTCCTCCCTTGTACACATACTCTCTTGGCGAGGCTGAGTTCAAGAAGCGACGCAAAAACTGTGTGTATTTTGTTTTCGTGGCCTACTTCTTGTGCCCAAGCTGGCGCCGCTGTTCACATTTTATACACTTGTAATAATACTGTATTCAAATTTTGTAATTAAATGTGTAACGTAAACGATATATATATATTTGACTAGCATAGTGAGCTAAGTCATGTCTTCTGTTTCTATGCAAACTTGTCCCTCCCTCCCTAGTTTTTGAGTTATTATTTAGCAAAGACTCTTGTTGACTATAAAAAAAATAAACACGTAGGCCCTGCAAGTGTAAATAATATTCGGTGCCGACGATTGCGTTCCAAAAATATGCATATACAAACATATACATATATTCTGTCTTTTTTGCATGCATGCAAACAAGCAAATAGCGTAACATAACTAAATGCTTGTGCGTTGTAGTCAAGCGTTTAATAGATTTGTACATACATTTGTATTAACGCAAACCCATCATGAACCGCACACATACAACCTGACCCCCATAGGTTATGCAACAAGTTAAAACATGCAAAACTTTTTGATACCGATGGTCTCATAGTATATTGGTTTTGTGCAATGTCCGTCATGGTGTCCGTCCGTCTGTCCGTCCGTATGAACGCAACTTTTTTCGACACCTGTAAAGCCAGAGACTTGAAATTTTGCAATTATGTTTGTCTATGGGCTAGTCAGATAAAGTGTCAAGATTGGGCTGCCACGCCTACTAGGAGGCTAAGAAATCGATAAAATCGATAACTAAAAACCGATAAAACCATATATTTCTCACATTCCTGCAGCTAGAGTTACCAAGATAGTTACTTTATAGAATAATCAGTGCTTGGATAGAGTGTGAGCGCTCCCTGTGGTGCATGCACGCAATAGTTTTTCGGCGATCCAACTATGGATCGCGACACAATCGAAAACTATAACGTAATTTCACTTCTGATCGTTGACACATAAATCCGGGTCCTACCCTCGGCTGAACCCGGAACGATCAGAACTTTTGTCTGCTTCAGGGAGCTCACACTTACTATCCACGCAGTGAAAGTTATATTTTTGCTTATCAATAAATATAATAATCAGTGCTTGGATAGATGTAAGTGCTCCCTGTGCAGGTGCATGCACGCAATAGTTTTTAAGCGATCTAGGTATGGATCACGACACAATCGAAAACTATAACGTTATTTTACTTCTGATCGTCAACACATCAATCCGCGTCCTACCCTCGGCGGAACCCGGAACGATCAGAACTTTGGCCTGCTTCAGGGAGTTCACACTCACTATCCACGCAGTGAATGTTCTATTTTTTCTTATCAATAAATATAATCATCAGTGCTTGGATAGATGTAAGTGCTCCCTGTGCAGGTGCATGCACGCAATAGTTTTTAAGCGATCCAGGTATGGATCGTGACACAATCGAAAACTATAGCGTTACTGCACATCTGTTATTTTCATCAATAAGCATACATCTTCTATGTATCTTTGGGCTATAGAAACACCTTTCAACATATATGTGGTTTATTTAATTTTTAAATCTTTATTGATAAGTATGTATAGTATTTTGGGATATTTTAAGCTCCAAGGCAACTTATATTTAACAACACTTCTTCATATGTAACTTTTTACTTCGTCCGATGCCAAGCTGACGAGAATACCGACTTACTATCAGCTTCCAGTGGTGGACTTGAGTTTTAATTCTTAATCGATGTTAGTATCGATTACCACTGCGTGTATGTCGTGAATATTCGATTCCCACATTCGGCTGTCCTGACGGATCATTCGCCCCGAATTGATCTACCCATGGTTTCATAAATTCCGCAACTGTTAGTGTCTTACAAGGCCCTTCCGTTTGGCATATTTTCTCCACTTCATACCTTCCATGTGGATTCACCTTTACTGGTCCAAGATACTTCCCTTTGAGTTTTAAGCCCACCCCATACTGTGTCCGTTTTATAGCTACGTTATCATTTACATTGTACTGTCTGTCTGCATTACGGTTTGAATCAAACTTATTCTTATTTTCCTTCTGTATCTGGCTTATGTTTTCACGGGCTTCTTCACGAGCTTTTTCACGTTCATCGTTTAACTCTTCTGTCAGCGATGTCTGGAGCAATTCATTCAATTTGGGGTCGGTTTGTACACGCTTTTCTAGACCAGTCAATATTTTAAACGGTGAGACTTTAGTTCTTCGCGGTGCTACTCTATTGATAACCTGCTGGACTTTGCTTAAATGCTTATACCAAGTACCGGTATCACCCTGATTAAACTTTGAGAGCATTGGTATCACAATCTTGTGCATGCGTTCGACCTGGCCGTTACCCCGTGGAACACCCGTAGCGATCATTGAATGCTGGATACCTTGAGCTTCACAATACTCACGAAACA
This sequence comes from Scaptomyza hsui, assembly GCA_018152825.1. Lineage (NCBI taxonomy): Eukaryota > Metazoa > Arthropoda > Insecta > Diptera > Drosophilidae > Scaptomyza > Scaptomyza hsui. The sequence continues at coordinate 65,750 of JAECXO010000022.1, read as the reverse complement.
ATACATTAATTACAATAATGCATTCAGCACAACTATCCACTATGCGGGACACTTTTCCTTTAATTTTAGGAATAAAATAGGATTTCTCAACTATGTCCTAGGTCTTTTTGGCCGAAAAATGACCTTGCCTGTGCGCTATTTGAATGATTTCCATTTCCATTTGAGCTGGCACTACAATAAGCTCTCGGTTTGGATCCTTAAACAAAATACCATTTTCAATATAGTAGTCTTCATACGCCATTTCCTCAACAAGATTCCGCACCGCTTTAACCCACTCGTCTGTTAATTGCGCTTCTTTTAATTTGTGGATAATACTTTCTGAAAACATGTAGCAAGTAACTCTGATTAACGCATCTACATGCTTCATCTTTGCCCCTGATCTGTGTTCTATGACGTAATTAAAATCCTGCAGGTACATTGCCCAACGCGCTACTCTTAATGGTACGTCTTTCTTATTCATCGTCATTGCGAAGGCATTACAATCGGTTACGATTTTAAAACAAGTTCCCAAAACATAAACACGCCATTTAGTTAAAGCCTCAATAATTGCTAACACCTCGAGATCGTAAGCCGGATATTTTTCTTCACAGGGTTTTGTCTTATGACTCATATACTGTACTGGATGGAACAAGTTGTCTTCTAAATCTTTCTGTAACAATACAGCCCCATAGCCCCATTTTGACGCGTCTGTATGTATCTCTGTCTCTAATCCTGGTTTGTATATTTTCAGCACAGGTTTTCTAGTCAATGCTTCTTTCAGTTGCTCGAACGCGATCTGCTGTAATTCTTTCCATTCAAATTTCGTTTCTTTTCTTAACAAATCCGACAAAGGTTTTGCTATAATTGCGTATCTCTCTATAAACTTTCTAAAATAAGACGTCAGTCCTATGAACCGCTGGATTGCCTTTCTATCATTCGGTACAGGAAAATTTGCTACAGCTTGGGTCTTCTCATCACTAGGTCTTATTGTGTTTTCTTCGATTATGTACCCCAGAAAATCAACTCGCATCTGCAGAATTTGACACTTATCCCAATTAATTCGTAGTCCATTCTGCGCAGCTACTTTAAAGACTCTACCCAGCTTTACTATACCTTCTTTAATATCATTACTTGGAACTAAACTGGAATTTCATCAGTTAATATTATTTTCATTTTGACTGGCGCATCAACGTTTCTCTGCGGCACATACTTCTGTATCATATCTTTCACCTCAGTGATATGATTTTCGTTAAGATGAGACAATTTAACCTCATTTCTCTCTTTTACCTCTTCCGAAACTAACATGCAGATATCTTGAAACTCAGATAACAAGTCTGCGCATGACGACTGCAAACTCTTGTTAGTCGGCTTCTTATAATCTGTTTCTTCTTTACCGTGATTCATTACGCGTCGCTTAAACTGCGTTTTCTCCAAAGTACTTTGCATATCAATATGCTCAAGAATTGTTCTACCCAAAATAGCTTCAAAACCGATATCCTCATCTGGAACAACATGAAACTCGATACACATTCCTATATCGGCAATTTTGGCTGGTACTACAATACTACCAAATGTTAATACTTGACTATCACCAATGCCCGTCAAACATTTTCCGGACCCAGTCAACATTAACTTCCCAAACTTGTAAAATACACTTCTGCGTAGTAGACACATGTCAGCGCCTGTGTCTATGAGACCTTTGAAATTTATACCTGCGTACAGAACATCTTTTAGTTCAAGACCTGAAGCAGTAAAAAAGCTTGTAGGCTTTGGAACAACTTTGTCATACTGTACTACATTTGCGTTCGGTTCATTCTCCTTTTTCATATCAATTTTAACTTTACAGTCTACAGCACGATGCCCTGGCGTACCGCATCTGTAACATTTAAAGTCTTTCTTGGTGCAATCTTTTCTTAAATGAGACTCATCATCGCACTTAAAACATTTTTTTGGCTTTCCTATTGCCGACTCTCTTCCTGAGTAACCACCATTCACGGCCTGTGACCAATTCTTCTTATATTGTTCGGATCCACAACGAGATTTCGGATATACTTCAATCTGATGTTTCAATTCCTTAACATTTTTAGCTTGGTATAACATGGCTTTATTTGCTCGCGTGTCTGGAATACCTGCTACGAAATATTCAACTATGCTAGCATCATCTAATTTAACTGGCTTTGCAATTTCCATCAACGCGTACAAAAACTCTTGTAATGATTCTCCTTTCTTTTGCTGACGCTTCTGTAAAGTTCTGTGTGTTTCTGCTGATGACAATTTTATCGTAAATTCCTCCAACAGAGCAGATTTCAACGTCTCCCAATCCCGTACGTCACGTAAACTTCGTCCAAACGACTTTGCTGCACCCACCAGGCATATATAAAAATTTGTAGACTATTCCACTGCACATTCTTCCAACTCTTCTACCCAATTTTTTATATCGGCATTATCGGAACCACTAAACTGTGACACACTGCCCTCCTCGTCCTTCAAGGTGAACCATGGCTTGTTTGCCATTGTTGACACCGCATTTTGTAAAACTTGGCTATGCACTGATCTATCTTCCGCTGTTACAACAGATTCGTTATCGTCATCGTCATCCTCTTGGTGACCATAATGGCCCAATAACCTATTTTGCAAGTCACGTTTAACCCCGCTAGTCTGTAGTCCGAGATGGGCTAACTTTTGTCGCAAATCTGCGACACGCAGTACCATTATCTCGCCAACTTGCATCTTGAACGTTTACAAATTACTTAAAATTATTAAATTATTAATATCTTAATGATATTTGCAACAATGTTAAGTTTATAACCTGACGCGATCGCTGTTCTATCAACAGGCGTCTTTATGGTATAACACTCTGTTACCTCCGTTTCGCAACTCTGTTAACAGTCGTCTCTGTTAAAACCTCGATGATACGACACTCTGTTAAATCCGTATCGCTACTCTGCTAACAATCGTCTCTGTTAACGTCTCCTTCAGACTCACCACACTTATAATAAACGCCGCCGATTTCCAAGCTCTTTCAGCGCCCAAGCTTGGCTCAGTAAAGCCAACAATCGGATCATGTATCCTGCCTGCGAATGTTATCTCCTGTGTGACGCCTTCTCACGTTGTGCAGATTTCCAAGTATCCCAACGCACCGGCCTTCTCGCCTGCGTTACCGTTTTGTAGCTTAGGTAAAACTTTGCCGTCCGACGCACCGGCCTTCTCGCCTGCGTTACCGTTTCGTAGTTTTAATAATAACTTTGCAGTCCAACGCACCGGCCTTCTCGCCTGCGTTACTATTCGTGAATATTCGATTTTAAGCTCCAAAGCAACTTATATTAAACAACACTTCTTCATATGTAACTTTTTACTACGTCCGATGCCAAGCTGACGAGAATACCGACTCACTATCAGCTTCCAGTGGTGGACGTGAGTTTTAATTCTTAATCGATGTAAGTATCGATTCCCACATATATATATGTAAATGTGTATCCATCTATTAGGTCCAGGAATCCTGAAATGAAGTCGAGGGAGGCGACTTGATCAAAATGTCGAAAATGTGTATGGTCATTGATGGAAATTTTACCAAACCATATCACAAATAGACATCTACGTCAGACTTAGACTACTTTATAAAGAACAAAAGCGGAAACTAAATTTAAATTAAGAAAAAATAAAAAACAGCCGAAGAATGCGATAGAATTCTGTACTACTGCTTGTAAAAAGTTGAAAGTTGTCTTGGGAGACATAGATGTGTATGTGTAGGAATTAATAAAAAACGAACGACAAATAATTCTTTAAAATGTTATACACAACAATTGTTTAATAAGAACACACATCAATATAAAATACAGATTGAAATGGTATTGTTAAATTTATTTTATTTTAGACATGATATAAAACAATATCTATAGTCAGCTTCAGAAGGGGTATACACTAAGCCGGACAACTAAAATTTTTAAAGTCGGTTATTGTTTGGAAACGAGCAAAACTCATAGTCGTAGACATTCATGAGTGAAGATATCAGTAAATGTGCAAAGTGTAGTGGGTTCGGTACTATGTAACTTGACCTTCTGAATATGCCAGTTGAATTAAAAATTTTGAGTACATTGAGTACTATGCTGCTTTGTGTTTTAATAAAGTCTTTGATGGTTAGATATTAAAATTTTGATCTGTCAAATTTTCACCGAATACTTCTTGTACGTCACTTATTCATTGTTTGTGAACACACAGAGCATGTTTTGAGTCTTAAACGAAAGTTAGCGCGCCGAAGTCGAAAAACGTCATGGAACCAAACACGGCAGAATTGCTTGAGAAAAGGAGCATCCCATTTACATCAGTGGGTACACCTTCTGCGTCGGTGAGCAGCAGCCAACTATCCGTCATTGCGTAACTTGGAACGATGTAAATTATATAAGAAGACCTAAATTAGTACATTTTAATTTAAATGATAATGATATTTTTGAAATACAAAATTAATTTTTTATAGACAAAACAAACGTAATATTTTAAAATAAAACAGCTATCTCGTTTTATGCGTTTTATAGCGTAACAGAAAAAGAACACAGTTAAGCAACACGGATAACAACACGGTTAAATAGGAAAACAATCTTGGAAAACAGCACAGGTAAAGAACACGGTAAACAGCCCGGTAAAACAGGACAGGTAAAGAACACGGTACACAGCCCGGTAAAACAGCACGGTAAAACAGGAAAACAGCTCTCTGGTTTACAGCAAACGGCCCCCGGTAAACAACAAACGGCTCCCGGTTTACAGCAAACAGCTCCGCGGTTAACAACAACGGCTCGGTTTATAAAAAACATCAACCCGGTTAACAACAACAGCCCCGGTTTACAGCACGGTATTCAAAAAATAATTAATTAATTAATTAAAGAAACTGACAAAAACAAGGAATGCGCTGAAAAGAAAATTTCAAAGTATTAAATTTGGTAGAGCTGCGAATGAATATCAGTTGGAGGAAACATTTAAGCCTTTAAGAGAAGAAATAAATTTTAAGTTATAAGATGTATTAAGTAACAATAAGAGGTAAAAAATAAAAATAAAAAATCAGTAATGAATGGAGAAATTCAGCTGAATAACTTTTAAACAGAGGCAACAAATTTTATACTTAAATCGGCAAATGGGAGAATATTTAAAACAAGGAGATGCAATTGACTGCAAATTGGTATGATGGATAGCGTTTATGTAAAGATTATAATGTAATGCGCTATAAAGGCTTTGGAAGTTATTTAAGTGAAATTTTTATCTACAGGTTTGTATATCTTAAAAAACGAGTTTCAAAGTAGGAAAAAGCATGGAAAATACAATTATTAAAATGATAACAATAGCAGAAAACTATTTCAAATGTAAAATGAAGTCTTGGTCCTGGTGTTAGACTTTAGGAAAATTACTTGTTTTAGAGCAGCTGCATACAAATATGGTGTAGTGCTTACCTTCAATTAACCTACTTTTTCAACTACTTTCCCAGAGCAAAGTCTTTCGGATCATCATACAATAAGTTTACCATGCCCAGCCAAATTAACATCAGTTGTGTTACAGACGACACCAGCACCACGATTCTCAATGTTTTGATATAAAATGTAATTACCTTTTAAAAACTAGCGATTTTAAATAAAATAGTTCAGAATTTATAGAAAAAATTAGAAACAAAACAATTTAATAAAGGAAATAGACTAAGTCGAATAACAAGATAATACAAAACAGGTGAAAACGTTGCAGTCGGACGCAACCAACTGCGGAATACTTTGATAAGGAGTCTGCTTGCAAAGGAGTGGGACGGGTGGTAATCATCGCCAGCTGTAATGTTATCAAATTTGGTGACTTTAGCTCAAAAACTGTGGAAGATAACTGAACTTCCAAATGTAATGGTGGGCGGCAGAGGTGGGTGTGGCATCGAAATTTTTGAATCAAATGTTTTTAACTGTCACCATTTATCTTCCTACCAAGTTTGGTGGCTCTAGCTCAAAAACTGTTAGAGATATAGCCGATTCCAATTTTATAAGACGAGTGGCTTGGGTGGGCGTGCCATTCAAAATGTTGATGCAGATCTTTGGTAGATGCTGCCTTCTATCTTTCTACCAAATGTAGGTGCTCTAGCTTAAAAGCTGAAAGAGACATCGAAATTTCCGATTTTAAAAGATGGGCGGCAGTGGTGGGCGTGGCATCCAAATTTTTGATGCAGATCTTTTGTAGATGTCACCATATATCTTCCTACCAAATTTGGTGACTCTAGTTCAAAAAATGTGGAAGATACACGCAACAACGTTTTACCTGCGGGGGGTGAGGGGTGGAAGGTGTGGGCGTGGCATCCAAAATTTTGTTGCAGTTTGTTGGGAAACTTCACTACCTATCTTGACAAAATTTGGTGGCTCTAGCTCGAAATATGTGAAAACTATAGGCGTTTCCAATTTCAAGGAGCAGGGAGGATGGGGGCGGAAGGAGTGTGCGTGGCATCCAAAATTTAGATGCAGTATTTTGGGGGAGGTGACTAGCTATCTTTGTGCAAAATTTAGTAACTCTAGCTGCAGGAATGTGAGAAATATATGGTTTTATCGGTTTTTTGTTATCGATTTTATCGATTTCCCAGCCTCCTAGTAGGCGTGGCAGCCCAATCTTGACACTTTATTTGTCTCGCCTATAGACAAACATAATTGCAAAGTTTCAAGTTTCTAGCTTTACGGGTGTCTAATAAACTTGCGTTCATACGGACAGACGGGCAGACAGACGGACAGACACCATGACGGACATTGCACAAAACCAATATAATACAAGTAAGATGTAATGACTATACTTAACGCGTACAGTCATTGTCTGTATGCATTTGTTACTAAACTTTAATCTTCGATATCTCTGGTGTTTCTGAACAGATTTCGATGAAAACTTCGCAGATTTTCATTATTTTGTATTAAGTTCCTAAAACGTGTTTTTAGGGTTTCGATATTCGATATTTTTATGTTATCGATCGCATTAGTATATCGGAAACGAAAATAGTTATCGAAAATCGGAAACAAACTTGTACTGCCTAGGACTTAGATGAGGTTTTGTGCAAAATCTGAAGTCTCTGGCTCTTATGGTCTCTGAGATCGATGCGTTCATACATACGGACAGACGGACGGACAGACGGACGGACAGACGGACGGACAGACGGACGGACAGACGGACATGGCTATATCGACTCGGCTGTTGATGCTGATCAAGAATATATATACTTTATAGGGTCGGAGATGATTCCTTCAGCCTGTTACATACTTTTGCAAAAAACCATTATACCCCATTTACCCATTTCATGGGTTCGGGGTATAATGAGACCTTCGGTATCAAAGTATAAAAATTTGTGGTACAATAAATCTTGATGTAAAACACTTCTTGTGAAACATCCCTAATCACATAAAACAAGCGATGAACCTATGCATAGCAGACCAAATCTAAATCTTGCTAAAGTAAAAAGTGGACAAATCAGAGTGATTTTAAGCAACGGGCTAGCAGCAACTAAAAGAAGATTCTGAGCAATTTTTCACCTAACAAGTAGTAGGTGAGTTTGCATAAAAACTGACGGAAAAACCTAGTCAGCCTGCAATGCTGATCAAGAATATATTTGCTTAACATGTTTTATAACAAAATTATACACTTTAAGAAATGGGAAGAAGTTACTATTCATTATAAAACAAGTAAGAAGGCTCTAGTCGAGATTTCCCGACTAGGAGATACCCCAAACATCTGTGACTAAACTTTAATTTTCGATATCTCTGGTGTTTCTTAACCGATTTCGATGACATTTTCAGAAAAGTTTTATCGTTACCCATTATTTCAACCCCCATTTTTACATATTCCAAATTCGAGACTTTTTTGTAATCGATTCCATGTGTATATCGGAAATCGGAAATAAACTTGTACCGCCTAGGACTTAGATGAGCTTATGTGCAAAATCTGAAGTCTCTAGCTCTTATAGTCTCTGAGATCGACGCGTTCATACATAGGGACAGACGGACAGACGGACGGACAGACGGACATGGCTATATCGACTCGACTGTTGATGCTGATCAAGAATATATATACTTTATAGGGTCGGAGGTGCTTCCTTCTGCCTGTTACATACTTTTGCACAAAAACATTATACCCCTTTTACCCATTTCATGGGTTCGGGGTATAAAAAGTATTTACGAAACAGACAAAAGGGGGTCATCTAAGGTCAAAGTGATATCATGAATAAATAGAACATTCACTGCGTGGATAGTAAGTGTAAGCTTCCTGAAGCAAGCCGAAGTTCTGATCGTTCCTGCTTCAGCCGAGGCCAGGACCCGGATTGATGTGTCGACGATCAGAACTGCACATCTGTTATTTTCATCTTCTATGTATCTTTGGGCTTTAGAAACAGCTTTAACCATATATATATGTAAATGTGTATCCATCTATTAGATCCAGGAATCTTGAAATGAAGTCGAGGGAGGAGACGTTATCAAAATGCCGGAAATGTGTATGGTTAGTGGATATGACATTGTGCAAGAGAAGAAAGTATTGATGGAAATGTGTACAACACTCTTAAAAAACTTTTGATCTGTTAAATTTTACCGAAACATATCACAAATAGACATCTACGTGAGACTTAGACTACTTTATAAAGAACGAGAGCGGAAACTAAATTTTAATTAAGAAAAAATAAAAAACAGCCGAAGAATGCGATATAATTCTGGACTACTGCTTGTAAAAAGTTGAAAGTTGTCTTGGGAGACATAGATGTGTATGTGTAGGAATTAATAAAAAACGAACGACAAATAATTCTTTAAAATGTTATACACAACAATTGTTTAATAAGAACACACATCAATATAAAATACAGATTGAAATGGTATTGTTAAATTTATTTTATTTTAGACATGATATAAAACAATATCTATAGTCAGCTTCAGAAGGGGTATACACTAAGCCGGACAACTAAAATTTTTAAAGTCGCTTATTGTTTGGAAACGAGCAAAACTCATAGTCGTAGACATTCATGAGTGAAGATATCAGTAAATGTGCAAAGTGTAGTGGGTTCGGTACTATGTAACTTGACATTCTGAATATGCCAGTTGAATTAAAAATTTTGAGTACATTGAGTACAATGCTGCTTTGTGTCTTAATAAAGTCTTTGATGGTTAGATATTAAAATTTTGATCTGTCAAATTTTCACCGAATACTTCTTGTACGTCAATTATTCATTGATTGTGAACATACAGAGCATGTTTTGTTGGTGGGTGTGTTATAAAAAATAAAGATGCGCTCATTGCAACGTAGGTGCGAGCAATAGAAATCGTTGGACTTAAAAGCGTAGCAGAGAAGAGCTAAATTATTAAAAATCGAAGAATAGCAAAGAAAGGTAAAATTAAGAATGTTTCAATAATAATAAAAAAAAATATAATAATAATAAAAAAAAGACACGTGGAAATAAGACGGCTACAGGCAAGCCGTTTCCAAATTTATATAAATTAGAAAAATGGTCCAGGGACCCAATTGATACCATTAACGCATATAGGTCGCAGTGGAAAGACCGAGTTGCGCTTAGCTGTGGGGCCGGATGAGGAGATGTAGGTGTTCGAGTCATAAACGAAAGTAAGCGCACCGAAGTCGAAAAAAACGACATGGAACCAAACAGGGCAGAATTACGTGAGAAAAGGAGCATCCCGTTTACATCACTGGGTGCACCTTCCGCGTCGGTGAGCAGCAGCCAACCATCCGTCATTGCGGAACTTGGATCGATGTTAATTATCTAAGAACACCTAAATTAGTAAATTTTAATTTAAACGATAATGATATTTTTGAAACACAAAATTTTTTTTTTTTTAAAGACAAAACAAACGTTAAATTTTAAAGTAAAACAGCTATCTCGTTTTATGAGTTTTAAAGAAAACGGAACTCGGTCATACCTAAAAACAGACCTCGGCCTAACAGAAAAAGAACACAGTTAAGCAGCACGGTTAAAAACACGGTTAACAACACGGTTATCAACACGGTTAAATAGGAAAACAGGAAAACAACTTGGGAAAACAGCACAGCTAAAGAACACGGTAAACAGCCCGGTAAAACAGCACGGTAAAACAGGAAAACAGCTCAGCAAACGGCCACCGGTTAACAACAACGGCTCCCGGTTTTCAGCAAACAGCTCCGCGGTTAACAACAACGGCTCCCGGTTTATAAAAAAACATCAACCCGGTTAACAACAACGGCTCCCGGTTTATAAAAACATCAACCCGGTTAACAACGGCTCCTGGTTTTCAGCACGGTATTCAAAATGAATGAGGCAAGCAAATTTTATCCTTAAAACGGCAAATGGGAGAATATTTAAAACAAGGAGATCAAATAGACTGCAAATTGGTATTATGGATAGCGTTTATGTAAAGATTATAATGTAATGCGCTATAAAGGCTTTGGAAGTTATTTAAGTGAAATTTTTATCTACAGGTTTGTATATCTTAAAAAACGAGTTTCAAAGTAGGAAAAAGGACGGAAAATACAACTATTAAAATGATAACAATAGCAGAAAACTATTTCAAATGCAAAATGAAGTCTAGGTCATGGTGTTAGACTTTAGGAAAATTACTTGTTTTGGAGCTGCTGCATACAAATATGTTGTAGTGCTTACCTCTTCAATTAACCTACTTTTCCAACTACTTTCCCAGAGCAAAGCCATGCGGATCATCATACAATAAGTTCACCATGCCCAGCCAAATTAACATCAGTTGGGTTATAGACGAAATTATTAGACTGAGCACGCTGACAGACTCCACAACAACCTTAAGAGCCTGGCTATCAACCTTCTGGACACCAGCACCACGATTCTCAATGTTTTGATATAAAATGTAATTACCTTTTAAAAAATTAGCGATTTTAAATAAAATATTTCAGAATTTATAGAAAAAATTAGAAACAAAACAATTTAATAAAGGAAATAGACTAAGTCGAATAACAGGATAATACAAAAAATTTGTGGTATAATAAAGCTTGATGTAAAATCTTTATTTTATAATCCAAATCCAAGATTAAAACAAAACACAAAATATTATACCGACATAATTTGTATTAGAAAAAAACAAGACTTACATTTATAAATCTGTTTTAAGAGCTATTGAAAATACATCTGCTTAAGAAAAAACGAGTAAAAACGTTGCAGTCGGACGCAACCGACTGCGGACTACTTTGATACCAGTAAACGGTTGATAAGGGAGAATGCAGGGGCGAAGGGAGTGGGCCATGTGGTAAACATCGCCAGCTATCATGTTACCAAATTTGGTGACTTTAGCGCAAAAACTGTCGAAGATAACTTAACTCCCAAATTTAAAAGGTGGGCGGCAGAGGTAGGCGTGGCATCTAAATTTTTGAATCAAATGTTTTTAGCTGTCACTATCTATATTCATACCAAGTTTGGTGGGTCTAGCTCAAAAACTGTTAAAGATATAGCCGATTCCGATTTTATAAGGCGGGTGGGTTAGGTGGGCGTGACATTCAAAATTTTGATGCAGATCTTTGGTAGATGCTGCCTTCTATCACTGAGCACAGAATACATAGAGACCTTAAATCGACTGTAATCTTATTGCCGTCAAAATGTTAAACTTCCGATCCAGGAAGAAGAAGAGTCGAAAACTTAACAGACAGAGCTGGCCGCGCAAAAGCGCAACGTCATTCTATTTCTTGCTCTGCTGTAAGCAACACCACGGACTTGGGCTGGAGCATGATACAATTATACTAGGTAGCGTAACGCAGTCGACGCGCTGCCTTATAAAAATGATAACATAAGAGCGAGAGAGCGAGAGCAAGAGAGTAATGAATTTGTATATACGCTTGTGTCGTTAAACAGAAATTTGTACGTGCATGCATATGTATATTTAAGTTGTTTGTTGCAACTAATACCAGAATAATTAAATAAAAGTTACAAAGGAAATAAACTATACTCACATTTTGCATACAAAACAATATGGAGGCATATCAAAGTCTCGAGCAAAATCACATACATACACAACAGAAAAACTCGCTTACAACGCTCGCATCGAGACTGAATATAAGGCAGTGAAAAACAAGTAAAAACGTTGCAGTCGGACGCAACCGACTGCGGAATACATTGATACCAGTAAAAGAACGGTTGATAAGGGGGAATGCAGGGGCGAAGAGTGTGGGCCATGTGGTAAACATCGCCAGCTATCATGTTACCAAATTTGGTGACTTTAGCTCAAAAACTGTGGAAGATAACTTAACACCCAAATTTAAAAGGTGGGCGGCAGAGGTAGGCGTGGCATCTAAATTTTTGAATCAAATGTTTGTAACGTCACTACCTATCTGCCTACCAGGTTTGGTGGCTCTAGCTCAAAATCTGTTAAAGATATAGCCGATTCCGATTTTATAAGGCGGGTGGCTTAGGTGGGCGTGGCATTCAAAATTTTGATGCAGATCTTTGGTAGATGCTGCCTTCTATCTTTCTACCTAATTTACGGGCTCTAGCTTAAAAACTATAAGAGATATCGAAATTTCCGATTTTAAATAGTGGGCGGCAGAGGTGGGCGTGGCATCCTAATTTTTGATGCAGACCTTTTGTAGATGTCACCATATATCTTCCTACCAAATTTGGAGACTCTAGCTCGAAAAATGTGAAAACTATAGGCGTTTCCAATTTCATGGAGAAGGGGGGGGGATGCGGGCGGAATCAGGGGGCGTGGCATCCAAAATTTTTAATCAGTTATTTCAGGAACATGACTAGCTATCTGCTTGCAAAATTTGGTAACTCTAGCTGTAAGAATGTGAGAAATATTTGGTTTTATCGGTTTTCAGTTATCGAATTTATCGATTTCCCAGCCTCCTAGTAGGCGTGGCAACCCAATCTTGACACTTTATCTGTACCGTCTATAGATAAACATAATTGCAAAGTTTCAAGTCTCTAGCTTTACGGGTGTCGAAAAAAGTTGCGTTCATACGGACGGACGGACGGACGGACAGACGGACAGACGGACAGACGGACACCATGACGGACATTGCACAAAACCAATATACTATGAGACCTTCGGTATCAAAGTATAATGAGAGCGCGCGACTGCGTTACGCTACCTAGTAAAATTGTATCATGGGCTTTAGCTAAAGTCGCGTGTATGTATGCGTGCATATGTGAGCGAGCACGGACACATGACATGTATGTGTTAGTGCATTCTTGGAGAGCGAGAAGGCAGCAATTGCAGATGCTTTTGTTTCAGTTGCTGTTCGTTTGCAGCAGCCCGGCTAGTGTTTTTAGGGTATAGAGCGCTCCATTAATTGAATGCAAGTAACGGTAAAAATACATTTGAGTATACATGCACTTGCGCTGGCTTCATTTTTTGGTGGGCTAGCTTTGCCGAGATTTTTGAGATTTTGTTTCGTTTGCACAGCACAGCATATACATGTGTGTGTGTGTGTACATGTATGCAAAGGCAGCACATTTTTATGTATGCGTCGCAATTGTCTTGTTAGTTTTGACCTGCCTCAACTTATAGAATTTTCAGCAATTTTATAACAAGTTGAGGATACGAATAAAATTTATGTTATTATATTTATATTTTTTTTAAATTAATTATTAAAATACATTTAAATCGTTAAGAGGTGCATAATTGATCATTTGTCTAATAATTATATATATTTTACTTATATAATTATGTATTTTCGACCCTTGAAAGTAAATACATATTTGATGTCGATTGCCAAAGTTCAAATTCAAAATTTGCGCGCATTTGTATCTGCCTACAAAAACCTAAAAAAGACACTCTCAGTTTTTTTTTTTTTTTTTTTTTTTTTTTTTTTTTTTTTTAGCGATAACATTATTTATTATTTATTATATGGAAAAATTCCTAGCGCTACAAGTATTTCTACTTTTAGTTTACAGCACTAGTCACAATGGTTTGAAAATTAACTTAAAGTCTAATAGTCAATACTATCCTACACTTATCTCTATAAACAGTAATTATCTTCATTTCATTTTTCTTAAGACTAACATTGTTTAAGATTTTTGTTTACTTTATTTTTGTATTTAAACATATTTTTCCAATTATCTGCTTAAGTGTTCTTGCAACTTAACACTAAACATAGATGTGCTTTTGGTGGTTTTTAGATTTGGTGGTAATCGGTTCCAGAGTCGAACAGCAAAGACATAAAATTGCCTATTTGAGCAGGCCAGTTTAGTTCGTAAACATATAAGATTATTCACTCTTTGCGAGGAAGCAAATTTTAACAAGTCAAATAAATAGCCAGGTTTTTTTTTTGAATATTAGTTTGTGGACAAAAACAAGTATTTTATAATTAATTAACGACACGAAATCAAGGTCAAAAAGCTTCTTTGCAAAAACAGTTATATGATCACTTCTTTGTAATCCATACACATAACGAGCAATATTGTTAAATGTGACTTGAAGTTTGTGTAGGCTAGCTGCATCGCATTTGCCAAAGATTTCAATACCATAAAGCAGGGAGGGTATCAGTAAAGTTTTTGCGATCATAGTTCTTGTTCTGACGGGTAAATATTGTTGTGTTGGGTAAAGTTGTCGCAGGACTCCATACGTTTTACCCACAGCTTTATTTACCTGGTCATTCCAAGCCAGAGTTTTATTAAAAGTTATCCCGAGATTTACGGCCTTGTCGACAAAAACTATTGATTTATTATCTATGGTAAGTTTTCTTACATTGTCCGTATTCAGGTACTTTTTGTATATAACTAAACATTTAGACTTGGACGGGTTTATGCACAAGCCATTTTCCTTGGCCCACACCTAACACGTAACAGATCAACATTGCACGATTCAATACACTCATTTAATTCTTCAATAGGACGACTAATATACATTTGAACATCATCTGCATACATATGAACGTTACAGTTTGACAGGGCACTCGGCAAATCATTAATATACATTGAGAACAAAAGCGGTCCTAGAATAGATCCCTGCGGGACGCCACGCGGTACTAACAAAAAGCTTGAGGTCATATTCTGAATAGCGACAGCTTGCTTCCTATTTTTAAGATAGGAGGATATAAGCTTAATAGCAGTTTGCGTGAAAAAGTACATTTTGTCCAGCTTTGTCAAGAGAATTTCGTGATTTACCGTGTCAAATGCTTTGCTAAAGTCTAAAAGTGCTAGCAGCGTTACTTCACTGTTATCCATTTTTGCCCGAATGTCCTCAACTACCTTTAAGATTTCAGTTGTACAACTCATATTTACCCTGAACCCAGATTGATTGTTATTTAAAAGTTTGTTACTACTTAGGAAGTTATTAATTTGTCCAGCCATAAGTTTTTCGAGCACTTTTGATAAGAAGGGCAGTATAGCAATTGGCCTATACTCACTGTTTTGCTTTGGTATTGGTATTATTTTGGCTTGTTTCCACTGCTCAGGGAAAATGGATGACATAATTGCAGTATTTATAACATACGTTAGGTGTCTGAGTATGTATGGCAAAGTAGTTTTAAGAATTTTGGGCATATGTTATCTAAACCTATAGCGTTTGATTTATTTTTAAGAATTGCATGCAGGACATCACACTCATTAACGCATACAAATTCGAAACAATTTCTACAGTTTCTTAACGGCACATAATTTACATTTTGGTTACTCACAGTTAAAGGAACATTCAGGTTAACAAACTTATGGTTAAGTGCATCAATATTCACGTCATCACATAGTATCACCGATTTTTTATTTTTACCAACACCCATATTATTTAGTGTTTTCCAGGTATCTCTGGTTGTTATTGCATTGTCGAACTTACTACTAAAGAAGGTACGCTTAGCATTTTTAATTGAATTATTTGCGTTTCGTCTGGAAATTTTGAAAAGTCGATTGAAGTAGTCCGTCCTATATCTTTTCCATTTTTCATAAGCCTGGTCTCTCTGTTCGATTGCTCTTTTAACCTCATTATTAAACCATGACTTTATAATGGGTTTTGCAAATTTTGTCTTAAGCGGTAGAAACTTGTTGTAGAGGAAGTCAATGTTGCGTTGAAGTAGTGTTAATTGGGTATATGCTATCCCAGTCGCAATTGCAGCATGCCTCAATTAGTCCGTTTCTATTCATATGCTTAAAGTCTCTAAAAGTAACTAGTTCTTTTGTATACATGTTTTGAGAACGCCGGTACAGATAATTGGTCATACAGTAATATATTGTCCTTTTTATTTACGAATATTAAATCTAGTAGCGTACTTGTGGTGCGCGTGAAGTGTGTTGGCACCGTTGAATTCACCACGCTCAAGCTGAGAGACTGCATTTCATCAGTCAGATGCTGTTCCCTGAGTACGTCGCTGTTCATGTCACCTACTAACATAATGTCAGTGTACGTAAGAGTTATGTTCGTAAGAATGTCTATCAAGCTCGAGTAGTCAATGTGTTTGTTTGGTCTGTAGATACAGCCAATGAGCAGTTTTTTGTCACAGAAAGAGTTTGTTAAGTCTATAAAGATGTACTCTATTGGACTGTCTACTGGTTGCCTACTTATAACTTTACATTTCAGTCTATTTGTGATAAATATTGCAACTCCCCCTGCATGACAAACACGATCCGAACGGTATACATTATACCCAGGACAGACAACAGACGAATCATGTAATTCAGGGACAAACCACGTTTCAGATACACACACAATGTCAGCATATGAATTTACAAACATAAAGCGAAACTCTTCCATCTTATTGCGTAAACTCTGACCATTTAAATGACATATTTTGAGGCCAGATTTCAGTTTACTTAATACCCTAATCATGGCTTGGCTGTTCGATCCGGATACATTCATATTAGATGTCATTTAAGATTACAGATAAAATTCCCTACCATAAGCACATCTAAGCTGCTTTGAAATAATGACATAAATGACGAACACACGTAAAAGCTTAAAGATAAAATTAAGAGATTAAAATTACAGATATTATTTAAGAGAACTAAGTTACATACGACAATTTTTAAACAGAAACTAGGTACGAAAAAGGTCATCTGCTTCTGACGGCGAGCTTTGAGCGCACAGTTGAGAGAGCTGCTGTGCGCTCTCTATGCAAAAGACTTCGCCTCTCTCCGTTTGCTTTACATGCACAAGAGAGCGTCGGCAGAAAACAGCAGTCAGTTGTTTTTGCTTCTTCATATTTATCGCCTCTTTGAAAATCTTGTAATTTTCTTTGCTTAGCTGGTCGTTTATATATATTGGTACCATACCGCGTGTTTCAATACCTACCAGCTGTAGGCTGAGTGGATGATTATTTGTGCGCCTATACGTACCGGCAGCTCGCATTAAAGTTATTTTGTCGTGCGTATTGTCGAAACGGATTAAGATCGTGGGGTCAGCAATCGACCCAGCAGATTGTTTGACCCTAAATATGTCGCGTGGTCTCGGCACCGGGGTGACTCCCAACGAAAAACAAAGTTTATTAAATAGTGTCCGCAGTTGCTCCCCCTCTTCTCGCGGCACACCGTGTAGCCTTAGCTCCGTGGCCACGCTAGCATTAGCTTGGGCACTTAGCTTGGCCTCCAAGGTGGACAACTTCTCCTCGAGCAGCGACGACTTGGCAGCATCTTCCTCCAGTTTTTGGACACGATGTTTGAGGTTCTCAAGAACCGCACTCATGCCGTCCAGCCTTGCATTAAGTGCTGCAAGAATGCGTCCCTCGCACTCACCCTTCGCCGCGATCACCTCTGCTTGCTCGTCGAAACGTTTGTTTATGAGCTGCAGGATTGCAGCTCCTTCGAAGGCCTTGCTGGTTTTAAGATCACCAGTGGAGTTCTCACGTTATCGCTTTGGAATGGGTGCCATGAGTTATTTTTGTTTTTTGTTTTGAGTGATTTTTTGAGTGTTTTTTTTTTTTGTGCCTTGTACGCCGAGTTCTTTCAGTAGTTCGTGTCCGTTACGTTCTCACTCACTCGCGATTTTTTTGTTTTGTGTTTCGAGTGTTTCGAGTGTTTCGGCTTACAGCTTGTGAGAGTAACTCTCATAACTAACTCGCTAAGCCAGGAAAGAAGTTTACTTATACTTTTTTTTATTATTTATCCAAATATATGGAATAAAAATGCTTCCACTTTGTGAACCACTATGAAAAGTTTTTTATTCGAGTTCGTTAACCAATTTATTTATGGGAAATTAGTCGGAATCAGTGAAAGAACGCAGCGCACGAACAAACACGTCTATTCGCTTTTGTGTTTTACCAAAGACATCCATACTCTTTCGAGATATTAACTATATGACACTAGCAAACAATTTTGCAACACAACTACTTTATAGTTGAGCATTTACATACAAAAGATGCACACAGATTCCGAAAGAGTATTCAGAACTGTGCTTCTGTTGTGATCTAATAATTATTTATATTTAAATAATTATTTGTACATACAAAATATTCAGAAAGAGTATAAATGGGTCATTATGTCGGCAGCTGGAAGAAAAACCTTGGCTCGCGACAGAAGCATGCCAAAAAAACCCAAGTGAACGCACACAAGTTTCAACGGTGTTTCTTAACCGATTTCGATGACATTTTCAGAAAAGTTATATCGTTACGCATTATTTCAACCCCCATTTTTACATTTTCCAAATTCGAGACTTTTTTGTAATCGATTCCATGTGTATATCGGAAACGGAAATAGTTATCGAAAATCGGATATAAACTTGTACTGTCTAGGACTTAGACGAGCTTATGTGCAAAATCTGAAGTCTCTAGCTCTTATGGTCTCTGAGATCGACGCGTTCATACATACGGATAGACGGACAGAGGGGCGGACAGACGGACATGGCTTTATCGACTCGACTGTTGATGCTGATCAAGAATATATATTCTTATATATATATATATATATATATATATATATATATATATATATACCCATGAAATGGGTAAAAGGGGTATAATGTTTTTCTGCAAAAGTATGTATATATATATAGGGTCGGAGATGCTTCCTTCTGCCCGTTACATACTTTTGCAGAAAAACATTATACCCCTTTTACCCATTTCATGGGTTCGGGGTATAATTAAGTGGCAAAACTTCCTGTTCGCATACTCCTCCTAGACGGCTTGCCCGATTTCAATGAAATTTTCAGGGGTGATTGGGGTCTGTGTGGAGGGTGCACATAAGAAATGTGTGTATCATTGCACGTTTTGCAAATACGACCCTTTTTATGAAAAACAAAAAGTTGCATACTCTGGCATTACCGCAACTTGGCATAACTGCGCCCAATCGGTCAGCGCTTGAAATGCTTGACCGTGAGCTTCAACGTGAACAACAACACGATTGCAATGAATTGCATGCTTTCATACAAGCTAACATTACCAAATTGAATATTCAGCAGAAAAATGGTTATGTTAAGATTATATGAGCGGTTGACAATAACGCCGGTGGATTCTACTTTCTGGATGCGCCCGGTGGTACAGGGAAAACGTTTCTGATCTCTTTGATTCTTGCTACTATACGGTCACAGCAGAAAATTGCGTTGGCAATTGCTTCGTCAGGCATCGCTGCCACTCTACTTGATGGCGGCCGAACAGCACATTCTGCGTTGAAATTTCCGTTAAAAATCCAAGTCGTTGAAACACCAACGTGCAACATATCGAGGAATTCAGCAATGGCAAAAGTTTTGCGAGGAGCTGGAATAGTTCTATGGGATGAGTGCACAAAGGCTAACAAAAAGTCATTAGAAGCATTCAATAGAACAATGCAAGATTTACGCCAAAAGCAACAACTTTTTGGCGGAGCATTAATATTATTATCCGGCGATTTTCGGCAAACTTTGCCAGTCATTCCTCCATCAACTCCTGCCGACGAAAAATAAACTCATGTTTGAAATTGTCAGTTTTGTGGAGACATGTTCAAAGGCTGACTCTTACTATCAACATGCGAGTCCAATTGCAAAATTATCAATCCGCAGCGGCGTTTTCGAAGCAGTTGTTGGACATTGGCGAAGGCAAAATACCAATCGATGATACCGGTTGGATCACATTGCCGAACAACTTTTGTAGACTTTTACAATCGAAAGAAGAATTGATTGAAAGTGTATTTCCGAATATTGTTCAACACTATCAACGCCACGATTACTTAAGTGAACGCGCAATATTGGCACCGAAAAATGTACACGTCAACGAAATCAATTTTGCAATTCAAGAAAAACTGCCAGGAGAAGCTACAACATATACATCGATTGATAGCGTTTTGAATCAAGATGAAGTAGTCAATTATCCAACTGAATTCTTGAATTCTTTGGATCCCCCGGTCTGCCTCCGCATCGTTTGGTCATGAAAGTCGGCTCACCCATTATACTTCTACAAAATCTGAAGCCACCGACTTTATATAATGGCACAAGACTTTCAGTCAAAAAATTGTGGCCAAAATTGATTGAAGCAACCATACTAAATGGCAAGGCAGCAGGTGAAGTTGTACTCTTACCACGCATTCCAATGATTCCAACGGACATGCCGTTTGAATTTAAGCGCTTGCAGTTCCCAGTACGTCTTGCCTTTGCGATGACCATCAACAAATCGCAAGGGCAAACGTTTCGAGTGTGCGGCGTCAATTTGGAAGAACAGTGCTTCTCCCACGGCCAATTGTTCGTCGCATGCTCGAGAGTGGGAACAGCAAGGTGCTTATTAATTTACGCGCCAGGTAGAAAAACCAAAAATGTTGTATACCAAAATGTTCTATAAATAAGTAACAGTTTTAAAACACTAAATAAAACACAAAGTAAAAACCCTTAAGAGTTTTAATAGATTTAGGCGTAGCGAAGTTCACCGGGTAATTCATTTTGAAATCCGGGATATATTATTTTCTAGCGAGCTAATCATTTATTAAGTAAGTTGGGTACGTACAAGAAAGGGATAGCACCACAGCTTTAAATCAAAAAGCCTCTAAGATAAAAATGAGGGCACCAAATATTAAGAATGATAAGCCTTTAGGTTTGATGCCTATTGCTTGAAGGAGGATCAGCAAGAATTAGTTTCCCTCAAATTGATAAGCACGAACATGAGCATGTTCAGTAGACATTAAACACATTTTTATCAACAAGTTTCCCTCAAATTGATAAGCACGAACATGAGCATGTTCAGTACACATTAAACACATTTTTATCAACAAGCCCATTTTAATTTTACAATACACACACACTTGCACACGCACTTGCACATGCACACTCAAGACCAGCTTGATGTTAAATCATGCGCACTTGTATACACACTTGTACACGCACTTGTACACGTACTTGTACATAGAAACATACAAGCCCAGTAGTGTACTATTTCAGTACACATTAAACACATTTTTATAAACAAGCCCAGTTTACTGTAAAAACATGCGCACTTGAACACACACTTGTACACGCACTTAAGTACGCGTTTACTACATGAACATGATCAGTACGCATTTAACAATATCTTATCTATAAGCCGCAATACTCGACGAACATGCACTTTAGTACGCATTTAACACTATCTTATCTATAAGCCGCAATACTCGACGAACATGAAAATCTTCAGTCTTCAGATGGACCAAAATCCATCCTTATCTAGGATAGCACCAGCAACACTCTACAAACGTATATTAAAAAACTCTTAAAAATTATATAGTATTTACAAAACAGACAAAAGGGGGTCATCTAAGGTCATAGTGATATCATGATCTCCGCCCCCTTGTTCTTATGCAACATACCAAACAAAGGATCACCAAATAGGGAGGGGTAATAAAATTGGATGGGGCAATAAAATATGATGGGGTCATGAAATTTGATGGGGGTAATAAAACGGTCAAATTTTGACAGGTCAAAAAGCCATAAATTGGGTTAGAACCGGCAGTTCCCTACTACTGTCATGTATGTAAAATTTCTGATCACTTGGACATAATCTGCTTGGGGCTAAGGACACGCCTTAATTTAATTTTACTGTTCCATTTATTGTATGACATAGTACTTCTTCTTTTGTGGTTGGGTATTCTAGAAAGTTTTTTCTCATTAAATTGATTGATGACCCTGTGTCTATCACGCATTTTTTACTTTAATCATTCATTATTATGTTTATGTATGGGGTTTTGTTTTCGACGCATTTTGAAGAAAATTTACGGTTGTGTCTATTCTAGTTTGCCCACTATTATCTTAACGTTGTCTTTTCATTGCAGGTTAGGATATGAATAATGACGTGGCTGTTGGTTAATTGGGTTTTGGTTTCTACCTTCATATAACCTATTATGGAATTTCCTGTACAATTGTGGATCATGAACTGGTTTATTTTGATTAAAATTGTTATTTTGGTTATAATAGTTTGTACCTATAGTTTTGCTGATTTCTATAATTTTGGTAACCTTCGAAATTCTGATTAAAATTTGGATTGTAGCATGGTCTGTAATTATTATTATTACCTCTTTGAATATTGTTTAACTTGTTTATAGTATTGACTTCGTTTTGGATGTTCTTGGTTTTGTCAGATATATACTCTTCATAAATCCATTATTTTTGGGTTAGGTTTGTTACTGTTGTAATGTCATGTCTTCCTAATCGTATGTAGAGTTTTTCTGGTAACTTACTTCATATTACATCCTTTACTGTATTTTCCATACCCTTTGTATAAATTGTTGTGTTAACCTGATCCTCCCCTTCTAAGACTAACTTATTGATAATCTTAGCGGTTTTTACTTTTAAAATTTCGGCGAACTTACGCATGCTTTCTTCCAAATTTGTGTAGTAGATGTCCCTTATCAATGTTTCATATGGTGTCATCACCGTAGCTTGTAGTGTTTCTAATCTGGATTACTGCGATGCTTAGAATGTCGTTTGTTAATCTGGCCGTCATTTTGTTGTTTTATTTATTGAGTTTTCTTTCGAATAATGTTTGTATGCTTTTAATGTTTGTATGTTTGTATGTTTTTACAAAAACAATAAAAGGATACGGTATTCGCCGTATTTGTTCATAAAAAAAAATGAATAGCACAAATCGCGAGGTCCTTTAGCGAATATTTTCGTCTTTAAGCTTTCGCGTTACATTTCCTTTACGCGAAGGACTTCAATATCCTAGCGGCTGCGCCAATTATGTTTTGAAGTATTATTATTGGCAAAAATAAAAACTACAAGTTTTTATACTTTTGCTCTTTATTCAAAGAATACATCTTTACAGTTTGACTTATAATTTTCAGCTCAACTTAGCTTCTGGTTTTGATTTAAAATGAAGTCTTATGTTCTTTGTTCAATCTTGCGGATTGCTCATTATTCATGAGGCGTTTTACTGATACAATTAATTACAATTGATTACATATGTGTGCAGTGGCGGATTTGCAGATTTGCCGCCTCTAGGCTTTTTAGTTTTTGCCGCCTCTATTGACCTCTGAATTTCGATACCTTAATTCACAATAACTTAAATCAGATCCTTTATTATTTTCACAGCAAAGAAATATAAAGAAACGTTATTTTACGCAAAGAAATCTCAATTTTGTACTACTTTTAAGGAAGATAAAGGTATGGCTTAATACTGACTCTATTGATAAAAGAGCTAAAGCGTTTAGCTTTTCTTGACTCAAAGCTGATCGAAGGAAGTTTTTTACTTTCTTCAAGCAAGAAAAGCTTCTCTCAACAGAACAATTCGCCGCTGGTGTACATAAAGCAATTCGAAGTGCTATGTCCAAGATCGGATTAATATTTTCTAGATTTTGCTGTCGCATGAATGATGAAATACTGTATTTGATTTTATTAGAATTCTTTCAGAGGAAAGGTAGGTTGGGAGTGTACGTATTCCTGAACTAATTCTTCTTCTAAATCATGTGGGTAATCTTTTTCCAAGACACTGGCTTTTTCAGTCGGACGTGATGGTGGCAACTCATTCATTTTAGTAAGAAATGAAAATTTCTTGTTAAATTCGTTATTGCCCTCTTGCCGTTTTGCCAATTCGGATATGAGTCTATCTATGGGAAGGAGAAACGTGTTAACCCTGAAGTAATCACTCGCAGTCATTCCAATATCTTCATCTGTCGTTTTTCCATTTCTCTTGTATATTGTTTATATACGCTTAATTCTTTCGCCTTTTCTTCTAATTGTCTCGTTCAGCAATGAAAAATGTACGGAGTGATTCGTAAAGATCAGCAACGGTGATCAAATCTATTGTTGAAGTCTGAATTTGAACATTCACTTTGTTTATTCTCTCCAAAAAAACATCCCATACAACAACCATTACGGCCGTTTCTAGCTTTTGCAAACTTAAAAATATTCCTGCCGCTTCTTGTCGCGTTACAGTCTTTTCTGAACAATCATTCTTGATTAATTCCAAAGTTTTAAGAACTTAATACCAAGATTCTTTCAAAAATTTGCCCTTTTAACGCTTTTGCCATTCCCGATATTATATATTAATTTTTGCCTGCGTTGTATCGAACTTACAAAAAAACGTAGATTTCCTGTAACAACATGAAAAAGCGACAAGCTTCTGTAGACGATTCAGCAGTTTTAGTTGCTACTAAATTCGAAGAATGGGCAGAACAAGGCACGTAAAAGGCGAAAGGTGCTTGTTCGCGAATTTTGGCCTGCAAGCCATTGTACATACCAGACATGTTGGCAGCGTTATCATATGACTGTCCACGACAGTCTTAAATATTTATGCCCAGTGTTTTTAGTTCTGAAGTAACTGCAGAAAACATTTCATCAGCTTTATGTCCAACTGACGTCAAAAACTTTAGAAATCTTTCACATGGTTCTCCTGAATCCAAAAAGTATATAATAACAAGCGTAAGTTGATCTATGTGGCCAATATCTGGTGTTTAATCGATGATTAGGGAAAAATATCTTGCCCCTTTTATCTCGTCTCCAATCTGTTTTAAGACTCTGACCCATCAAGATAAGATAAGTAACAGGTACTCGCTGATCCTTGATTTCCACGCCGTTCAATATGATGAGCTAGAAACGGATCGAATTCCGCTTATAGTTCCAAAATCATACAATAATTCCCATTATGTGGATCTCCGATTATATAAGTCACAAGTTTTGTTTTGATCAAAGCCGTACCTTGCGATTATCTCCCTCAAGTTGTCGTCAATTTTCCATATGATTCGTATGATTCGGAGATTCTGATTTTTTGAATGTTTGGCTAATAAATGATTCCTCTTCCACCTCTTTGTCACAAACAGATGGGTATATGTCCGTCTCACTCTCTTCAGATTGTATTGTATTAGGACTTATGTTTGAAATTTCTGGACTCAAAACACTGCTTCTACTTTCATTTAAAAAAAACCGTCAATTTTTATTGTTTGTCGGATGACCTCTTTCTGTTCTTGTTTTTTAAATTTTGCCCTTTTCTTGTACTCAGCTCCACTAAGTCGG
This sequence comes from Scaptomyza hsui, assembly GCA_018152825.1. Classification (NCBI taxonomy): domain Eukaryota; kingdom Metazoa; phylum Arthropoda; class Insecta; order Diptera; family Drosophilidae; genus Scaptomyza; species Scaptomyza hsui. The sequence goes on along the minus strand of JAECXO010000022.1, from coordinate 40,482 downwards.
TGTCTTCCATCACTTATTCTAACAATTATTGATTCAAGAACTAAAACAATACAGTAGTAAGCTGAAAGTTTTGTTTGTCGTACGTTTTTACCAAGAATAAAAGAAAACACATTGCGCCATGCGCATGTTTTCCGGTTATAATACTTGATTGGTTTCATTCGAAGAGTTGCCACCTTATATCGTTTTTCCTACATGAATTTAGACCATACAATTTTTAGCCAATAGAATCACGTGAACAGTGACGTCACTATGCATTGTATGTAATACAAACACACCATGCACGGCGCCAGTCCGCATACTGGCATACCAGCTTGACGCACAATCGTCCGTGCGCTCGATATTATGAAACAAAATTGGTCATGTATACAAATGTATGTATGTACTTGTAAAAAAAAAGTATATACTTGTCCTTAGCGAATTAGTGAATACATAATTTAGAGAAATTCATCATCAGTAAATAATCAAAAAAAAAAAAAAAAAAAAAAAACGCAGTGTAATTAGAACCATCGATTTTCAAGTAAAATATGCCGCCTCTTAAAATTTACCGCCCTAGGCTACAGCCTACTCAGCCTATTGGTAAATCCGCCACTGTATGTGTGTATCTTATATACATAGACAAATTAACATCAAGATTGGTAACCAGAATTGTTCATGTTAAGGCCCTGTAAACAAAAACGCGAGACGCAAAAACTACTTCCCCTTTAACGAAACTTATCTGGTTTCGTTTTGAATTTGGCTTCGCATTATGAAATAAATTGCATTATTAAATTTATATTATGTTTATTGGCCTAAGTTGTGTATTTAAATGCATGTTTAAAAGCAATTTTTACTAAAACGATAATTTTTACTTTGTTGAATGTTTTTCTTTTCCGGCTGCACTTGTTCGACCCCGGGTTCAACACCGCGCTCCAGATATTTTTAATAATCAGCCGTGCTCCGGTTATCGCAAAACGGAAAATTTTGCGATTTGACGCTAAAACGCAAAAACTTGTGCTCCGGTTTTCGCAAAACGAAAGAATTTTGCGATTTCAAACCGGCAGTGAACGAGCATGCGAATTCAAAAGTAAATTACAAATATCAAAAAAAAAAAAATAATTTATACGGCCAAAAACAAATTTTTTCCCTATTTGATTATCTTTTAAGCTCATATTTATTAAATTAGAAATTAAATTTATGATTCATTTATAATTTAAATAAATTTATTTCTGAGCACACATAAAATTGCATTGCTGCCAAGCAACTACAAATTGCGAATTCAGAATTATCGATAAGTATTCGATATGTGCAAGTTGGCTAGGGCTACCAACATACACCGGTGAATGTGAAATTCAATGAAACACTTATTAATATTATTAAATAATGATTAAAAACATTGTAATATAAATATTTCCTGATGAATTATTTAAACGGAAATAATATTGAGGTTGGAGTGTGATATATTGAGGTATAATTATCGATACTCGATGAAAAAAAAAATTTTGCTGAACGGCAGCCCTGTCAGCTGGCAAAAATAAATCGTTAAGTACGCCGTTAAGTACAAATGTAAGTATTTTTAAATAGAAGGATAGAATTTTAAATAAATTGGTAAATTTGTAGGGGTAAACATAAAACAGCGTCTCAAGACGAGATCTTGATCTTATTTATGAAAGATAACCCGGAAATGGCCAAGGGTTATACCAAAGGAGACCGGGTAGTTGTTGAAGCCAAGTGGTCACAATTGGCAAACAATTTAAATGCTGCTGGACCTCCAGTTAAAGATGTATCTGGGTGGAAGAAGGCAAGTAATACAAATGTACATTGTAAATCTGATTAACATAAATATATTTATTTAGGTTTGGTCGGATTGGAAAATTGTGGTTCGCAAGAAGTTGGCCAAAAATAAAAAAGAAATAAAAAGCACAGGAGGAGGGCCTTTCTCTCAAGTGGTAATTTTACCAATTGAAGAGGAAATCGCGAGGCTATGCGGTCTTTTTGAAATGGTTGATGGAGTAGGAGGAGAAACGTTTGGCTTGCAACAAAAGAATCCTGAACCTCCGAGGGACCTGAGCGAGTCATTGCTGGCAGAGGTGCTGCTTCCGGACGACAATGTCAATCCAGCAAACTTGGTGGACGATGAGCCACAACAAAAACGTGCTCGTAAATCAGTCCCTTCGGATCTGGATAACATTTGTGCCGAACAGTCCAAATGTTTAAAAGACGTGGCTGACACCCTAAAAGAAATGAAAGAGCAGCAAGCCCACCATTTTAAACAAATGGAGGAAATAGAAAAAGAAAAACTAGACGTACTTAAATTGATGCTAAATTCTCTGAGCAAATAATGGAAATAGTTTGTAAGACTGTGGCTTTTTATTTAAATAAAATGCAATTTGTTTATTTATTCAGTATGTATTCTTTATTTCATTTTATTTTATTAATACATATAATTATTGAGAAAGACTACGTGCTATCTCATCTCTGACACTGTTGGATGGTACATTGTCTTCGTATTCAAATACATTTTCAATGTCCAGAGGATCAGCCCAATCAATATTCTCTGGAGCTGGTGAATTAACTCTGCGGCAAATATTGTGCAAGGCGCAGCAAACATTTATAATGCTGCACGCGAATCTTGGCTCGTAATTTAAATGTCGTTGAAGGCACCGAAACCTACTTTTAAGAATACCAATAGTTCGCTCCACGATGTTTCGAGCAGCACAATGTTTTTTATTGAAATTATGCTCCATGGATCCAGATTCTGCAGTTCGGTACGGTGTTAATACAAATGTTTCCAACGCATATCCAGAGTCTGCCAATACAAAATGTCCATTTAATGTAGAAAAATACTCCCTAGCGGTGCTATTCATCCAAATAAATGAATCATGGCAGGAACCTGGATGGGTTGCATCAATAGCCAATATTTCCATTTTGTGATTGCAGACCTAAGAAGAAAAATTTAATTACAAGAGGAATTTCAAATAAATTATTTGTATCTTACCACCATAGCGTTCATACTGAAATAGCCTTTTCTATTAAAGAACACAGATTCATTATTTAAGGGTTTTTTAATTCGAATGTGCGTTCCATCCACACACGCAACAACGCCAGGAAGCTGGTATTTTTCAAAATAATATTCCCGAGATTGAATCAGTTGTTCTTGAGCCAATGTTGGGCATATTGTTTTCTCCAATATCGGAATAATACTGTGCAGCATTTTGCCAAATGTACTTCTTCCGACATTTATATGGTTATCCTTTGCAAGGGTGTACTGGTATGAGCCAGTATTTTAGACAGAATTTCCAAAAAAGAAATTTTGGTAATTCGAAATGACTCTAAAAATCTGAATATAAAACAGTACAACAATTACTTAAAGTCTGTAACTAAGAAAAACATTACTTACATTTCATCTGACATTTTTAATACACAGCCATTATTCCGCAGATGTTGCCTGTACCTCAGGTCTTTAATTTTCCGTCGTCTTTTCGCTTCAAAGATTGCAATTGCAAAAACACACGGCATTTTCTCAAAATATTTCCGTAAGTAAAAAAGTAAACAAAAGCAAAACAGCTGTTTTTTTTAGTTCGATATGGAATTTTATCGATAGCTAAAAAGTTGCGAAAACCGGAGCACGCAAAACTGAATTCGTACGAATTTGCCCAAATCGTAAAACGCAAAATTTTGCGATAGCCGGAGCATGGCTGAATATATATATTTGGATTTCGTTTACTTTTAAGTCCTCCTAGAAAAGAATGTAAAGAAAATTCACATGTTTCGGTAATCATTATAATATTTTAATAAATTTCTTAATATTGATAACATTATTAAAGGAGTGAAAATACAAAATTATATAATTCAAAAGTAAACAAATTATCATTAATGCATGCAACAATGTATTAATTAATGAAAAACTTACAATTATCTTAATTTACTAAATCCCTCCTTCTTGTGGGTTCCATTGAGGGCCATCAAAATATTTGGTCCAAACCTATGTTTTTTATTTGATTTCCTTTTGTGTTCCATTACATCGAAAACAAAATAAAACCAACCTCAAGTCATCAACCTGCAAGAGCGGTCATGGCGCATTTTGCTAGGTGCTTGTCCTCAAAGTATTTTTATGACGCAAGTTCAACCCCCAGCCAAATTAATCAAACTCCTTTTTTTTTCTTTTTGGTTTTTTGAATTTCGTGTTATATTCAAATATTGATATAATAATATACTTTAAAATAAAAAACGGCGGCTGACTTTCAAAGCGTAGTCTGGCCCGTCTTTGTGTGTATGCATGGTGTTGTGGACACCTAGGCAAAGAAAACGCCCCAAACGAAGCCAAGGTCAGGATCGTGTTTGTGTGTATGCATATGTAATACGAATTGTTTATGTATCAAAGAAGAATAAGACGCAACAAGGCAGCTAAGGTAACAGTTGCTGACATTTAAAACTGCACAGATTTAAAATACCCAATGTCACAATAATAAGTTATTGTCTATAAAATAACAAATATAAGCTTAGTATATAAAGATAAGTATTTGAAAGCATTGTCCTTTTTTTAAATGCTATTTTAAATTTCACGTTAAGATATATAAATTACATTTAATAAGTTATAAAAATGAAGATATCAAATGAAGTACAGCCACAAGTTATCTTTTACTCGCGCATCGCACACTTTGCAATCAAAACGAAAACCTAATCAATAATGGCTGCTGCTGGTCGCCATTTCTGATTTGTTTTTACCATTGTTTTGTTTTGATTATTGATAGCTGTTTGTGAATTTCGCTTTGAACTGTATGAGCGCTGACATGCATACATACAAACACATCTCATTGTATGTAAGTTTACACGTAAAGGAGGTAGGCGATGACTAGTATTGTCACAGAGTTGCCTTGGCTGTGATCAACATCTGCGTGACCTAGTGTTGGTAGTCAGCACTTACATCACTTACAGCGCTTTCATCTGATGAGCAGCTTTGACCCTGGCTTCGAGCAAAACCAACTTCGTTTGATTCCGTCTCTTTGTCTAAAACCGCCGAACGTGCTAGTCACGCACCTACCTCAGATTGTATTTGGACAAGACTAATAAACTTGAAGCTATTCTGGCACGCTGCCATAACAATATTTTTTGTAATTAATATCGTTGCTGAGCCACAAGGCCAGTAATTAATAAGGGGTCAAAGTCAAGCTCTCCACCGTCATCGTCATAAGAAGACCTAACACTTCATCACGTGATCATCGCTGGATCGAGGTTGTTCGCTGAGACCAGCATCTTCACATAACTGGCGCCCAACATACAAGGATTCCCACCTTAGTTTGAGTCAAGTCACTCTACTTCAACATTTTGTAAAATCGTTTAAATTATGTTCGAATCAATTACACCAAAGTAAAAACAAGTAAAAGCGTTGCAGTCGAACGCAACCAACTGCGGAATACTTTGATACCAGTAAAAGAACGGATTATAAGGAGTCTTCTTGCAAAGGAGAAGGCTAGGTGGTTAACATCGCCAGCTATCATGTTACCAAATTTTGTGACTTTAGTTCGAAAACTGTGGAAGATAACTGAACTTCCAAATGTAAAAGGTGGGCGATAGAAGTGGGTGTGGCATGCAAATTTTTGAAACAAATGTTTTTAACTGTCACCATTTATCTTCCTGCCAAGATTGGTGGCTCTAGCTCAAAGACTGCTAAAGATAAGGCCGATTCCAATATTTTAAGGTGTGTGGCTTGGGTGGGCGTGGCATCCAAAATTTTGATTCATATTTTTGGTTGATGTTGTCTTCTATCTATTTACCGAATTTAGGGGCTCTGGCTTGAAAACTGTAAGAGATATCGAAATTTCCGACTTTAAATTGTGGGTGGCAGTGGTGGGTGTGGCATCCAAATTTTTGATGCAGATCTTTTGTAGATGTCACCATATATCTTTCTACCAAATTTAATGACTCTACATCAACAAATTTGGAAGATACACGCATAACCGCATGGTGTGGGCGTGGTATCCAAATTTTTGATTCAGTTTTTTGGACAACTTCACTACCTATCTTGACACAAAATTTTCTGGCTCTAGTTTAAAAAAATGTGAAAATGTGAAGGGGGATGGGGGCGGACACAGGGGGCGTGGCATCCAAAATTTGTATTCATTTTTTTGGGGAACGGCTATATCTATCTTCACACAAAATTTGGTGGCTCTAGCCCAAAAAATGTGAAAACTATAGGCGTTTCCAATTTCTTGGTGAAGGGGGATGGGGGCGGAATCAGGGGGCTTGGCATCCAAAATTTTGATGCAGTTTTTTCAGGGACGTTACTAGCTATCTTAGTGCATTTGGTAACTCTAGCTGCAGGAATGTGAGAAATATATGGTTTTATCGGTTTTCAGTTATCGATTTTAAGTGACAGCAGCAAGTGTAACTGTGAACGTATTGAGTTGTTTTATAAAAAGTGGATTAGAAATATTAAAAATAAATCTCCACATTGATTAAATTGAAAATCGTATTTATGCGGTTCAACCAAATTAGGTATTCCTTGTGAAAATCAAAGCAAGTTCCGTAAAGGTTAAAATTCATTCTTCTCTCGTTTTTGCCGTAAAAAAGTACAGTTAAAGCAAATTCCAACCGCTGCTAAGAATTTGTTTTACACACATGAGCGTATGAGTTGGTTAGACGCGTTGAATAATATTAAAACCGAGTGCGGTAGCGACATCGACCGGGACATAGAGACAACAGTAGACAAGTCCTAAACGTAGAGTCTCATATCAGCCAGACACAAGTTCAATCGAATTTCGCCATGGACGCAAACCAGGTACAGTCATTAGTAATATCCGCTGTTAGTGTAGCATTAGCGCAGCAGGAACAAAGGTTTCAGACTCAGCTTAACGCTGTGAGTGAGCGGGTAAGCAGCTTGTTCGAAACACCACAAGTTGAACCCTACAACAGAATTTCTGTGGATCCACAAATCAATTGTAGCATTCCAATGGACATCATAACATCAGTCCCAGAATTTAGTGGTGGGTCAGATAAGTACGTAGCATGGAGGCAATCAGCAGTTGATGCGTACGAACTCTTCAAACCGTTTGATGGTAGCTGCATGCACTACCAAGCGGTAACAAACATTAGGAATAAAACTAGAGGAGCAGCCAGAGCGGTATTAGTGTCACACAATACTGTCCTGAACTTTGATGCAATCATAGCCAGGGTAGATTGCTCTTAAGCTGATAAAACCTCACTACGAATTCTGAGGCAAGGCCTCGAGATGGTTAGACAAGGTGACTGGACCCTAATGGAATATTATGACGATGTTGAGAGAAAGATAACCCTGGTTACGAACAAAATCATAATGACATATGAAACAGTACAGGCAACGCTTCTCAGTGATGAGGCCAGGGCTGACGCGCTCCACGCCTTCATTTCAGGTCTTAAGAAATCACTTAAAGCTATTGTTTTTCCGGCTCGGCCGAAAGATCTAGCATCTGCTTTAGCATTAGCTAGAGAAGCGGAAGCTAGCATCGGACGTAGCGTGTTTTCGGCCTCATACGCCAAAGCCGTGGCAGAGAGAGAGCAGGTAAAAGAAGATCATAAAAAACCGCCCCCACGCAAAACAGGGAAGGCATAATAGGGACGATCGGGGCAGTGAAAAGAACCCTCACTTTGTCCGGAAGCAACAACATAGTATCTACCAGGAAAAATGTGATAGATGATGTGCAGGGACAAGCCCCAGAGCCAATGGAAATTGACTCCTCTTCCAAGTTTAAACAGCGCAATAATTTTTCCAAACCTCAAAAGGGCGATGAACTGGTTCAAAAGAGACCAAATACGTCCGATAGAGCGACAGGGCAAAGGCGCCAAAAGCTGAACAATGCTGTTCAGAGTTGTCTGTGTAGTAGTGACTTACTGCATTTTTTAGGGAACGATCCCGACTGCCGTACATCAAGCGACAGTTGGGTGAAAGAACTTTGAAAACACTAATTGATACAGGGGCGGCAAAGAATTAAGATAAGTCCGTAAACGTGCATCCACTTTTATGTGGATGATGTCATAATTTTTTCTGAGAATGAGGCCGATCATGTAAAGCACATCGACACAATTTTGAAATGCTTATGCGACGCCAATTTGAGGGTGGCACAAGAGAAAACGAAGTTCTTTAAAGAGAGCATCGAATTCTTGGGTTTTCTAGTAACGAAAAACGGGGCAAGAACTGACCCAGAAAAGGTTAGGGCCATACAGGAATATGTTGAGCCTAAAAACTTATTTAGTTTACGATCTTTGCCTAGCTAGCTATTACAGAGGATTTAATAAGGACTTCGCGGCAAAAGCGATGCGTTTGACCAACATCCTCAGAGGAAAAAACGGCTTGATTAGTAAACATATGTCCAAAAAGGTAAAAATTAAGTTTGATGAGACTCAACGAAACGCCTTCGAAAGTCTGAGGAACATCCTGGCATCCGAGGATTTTATTCTCATGTACCCGGATTTTAAACAGCCTTTCGACTTAACCACTCGCGCTTCCATGGACGGCATCGGTGAAGTTCTGTCTGAAGTTCTGAAAAGGAATTGTTAGCCAAAAGAAGTCAACAATCAACAGACCACCAACAGACAGGGACACAAAAGCGAAAATCAAATGATAGATATCATACGTTAATGAACACAAAGTGTTCTACAAACCCGGCAAAGAAAATTTCGTGGCAGATGCCCTGTCCCGGCAGAATGTAAGCAACTTGGAAAATGAAGACGCTGCGACTATTCACAGCGAAATATCATTAACCTACACTATTAGTTCAACAGAGAATCCTTTGAATTGCTTCAAAAACCAGTTCGTTCTCGAAGAGGCCAAATTCCCGTTGAAAAGAGATATCATACTTTTTGGAAGAAAAATACGCAACATAGTGAATTTCACAGATAAAACCACTCTGTTTAAAATAATCAATGTGAACTCAGTGAACGCAATTCACTGTGATATGCCAACGCTAGCCAGTATACAACCAGCAACCAAGTTCTGGCACTGCAAAAATATTGTTACAGATATTACAGACAGAGGCGAACAGATCGAAATAATTACCACCGAACACAATCGCGCGAGTTACCAATCCGTGGCCAGAGTGGATAACGAAGGAGGAGATGGGGAACGAGACGCCTTTGGATATCGTCAGAGAAGCAGCGAAAATGTCTTGTGCAGTTTGAAAGTCAACTTTATTCTGACTGTGCTGTGAAGCGGACAGTCATTTATATCAGCTTAGATTCTAGTACATAATAAGTTTGCCCTAAATGTTTACAATAAAAGAAGCAACGTTGTTGCTGAATAAGTATAATCTCAGTTTTGAGTTGCAACAGTGTTGCGTAGTCGTTTCCTGCAGCGAAACCCGATTCCGGGTTCAAGCACCAGAATGTGCTGACTTGCATGTCGGCTATGCGGGAGTTGGCGTTCTTACTGCGCCAACTGTGAAAGCCGAGGGGGTTTAGTGGGGGCTGCGGTATCATACTGTGGTATGGTAACTCCTCCCCCCGTAAACCGAAGTGACGGCCATAACGGTGTAATGGTTGGAGAGACGGCTGGGAAAGCTATATCAGGCTGAGGGTAGAGGATGGTTGTGGTTGCGACAAGCGCTAGTAGCGCTAGCAAATGGATTCCGACCGAGGTATATAATGTGTAGGTGTGTTTGCTGGTGATCTCGCGGAAGTATAATATTTTGTTGCTGGAACTGATCGTTTCCAGGTGTAGTCTTTCCGAGCTAAGGACTTTGATGGTTTTGTTGTGAATAATTTTCTGAGTTTTTGGGAGGAACACGTGTGGGTATTCTTCTTCAGGGAAGGCGGTGTTGTCGTAGGTTATTTCGTTGATCCTGCATGCACTACCAAGCGGTAACAAACATTAGGAATAAAACTAGAGGAGCAGCCAGAGCGGTATTAGTGTCACACAATACTGTCCTGAACTTTGATGCAATCATAGCCAGGGTAGATTGCTCTTAAGCTGATAAAACCTCACTACGAATTCTGAGGCAAGGCCTCGAGATGGTTAGACAAGGTGACTGGACCCTAATGGAATATTATGACGATGTTGAGAGAAAGATAACCCTGGTTACGATCAAAATCATAATGACATATGAAACAGTACAGGCAACGCTTCTCAGTGATGAGGCCAGGGCTGACGCGCTCCACGCCTTCATTTCAGGTCTTAAGAAATCACTTAAAGCTATTGTTTTTCCGGCTCGGCCGAAAGATCTAGCATCAGCTTTAGCATTAGCTAGAGAAGCGGAAGCTAGCATCGGACGTAGCGTGTTTTCGGCCTCATACGCCAAAGCCGTGGCAGAGAGAGAGCAGGTAAAAGAAGATCATAAAAAACCGCCCCCACGCAAAACAGGGAAGGCATAATAGGGACGAACGGGGCAGTGAAAAGAACCCTCACTTTGTCCGGAAGCAACAACATAGTATCTACCAGGAAAAATGTGATAGATGATGAGCAGGGACAAGCCCCAGAGCCAATGGAAATTGACTCCTCTTCCAAGTTTAAACAGCGCAATAATTTTTCCAAACCTCAAAAGGGCGATGAATTGGTTCAAAAGAGACCAAATACGTCCGATAGAGCGACAGGGCAAAGGCGCCAAAAGCTGAACAATGCTGTTCAGAGTTGTCTGTGTAGTAGTGACTTACTGCATTTTTAGGGAACGATCCCGACTGCCGTACATCAAGCGACAGTTGGGTGAAAGAACTTTGAAAACACTAATTGATACAGGGGCGGCAAAGAATTAAGTTAAGCCCGTAAACGTGCTTAAGAAGGTAATCTGAGTCGAAAAACTCTTCACTGTGAGCTCGGTACATGGTTCGAGCAGAATAACAAACAAATGCCTGATGCAAATTGTTGGGCAAGTTTCAAAATTTTTTGTCCTTGACACATTAAGTTCACTATAGCTGATCGATACCCGATGCCGAGCATTCCGATGATAGTAGCGAATCTAGGAAAGAAAAATTTTGTACAACCCTGGACTTAAAGTCGGGGTACCATCAAATTTACAAAGCGGAACAGGTCAGCGAGAAAACGTCGTGTTCTGTAAACGGTGGAAATAATGAGATTTGCCGTCTACCTTATGGATTGAAAAATGCGGGGAGCATTTTCCAAAGAACCATTGACGACATTATGAGGGAACATATAGGAAAAATATGTTACGTTTATGTGGATGATGTCATAATTTTTCTGAGAATGAGGCCGACACAATTTTGAAATGCTTATGCGACGCCAATTTGAGGGTGGCACAAGAGAAAACGAAGTTCTTTAAAGAGAGCATCGAATTCTTGGGGGCAAGAACTGACCCAGAAAAGGTTAGGGCCATACAGGAATATGTTGAGCCTAAAAACTTATTTAGTTTACGATCTTTGCCTAGCTAGCTATTACAGAGGATTTAATAAGGACTTCGCGGCAAAAGCGATGCGTTTGACCAACATCCTCAGAGGAAAAAACGGCTTGATTAGTAAACATATGTCCAAAAAGGTAAAAATTAAGTTTGATGAGACTCAACGAAACGCCTTCGAAAGTCTGAGGAACATCCTGGCATCCGAGGATTTTATTCTCATGTACCCGGATTTTAAACAGCCTTTCGACTTAACCACTCGCGCTTCCATGGACGGCATCGGTGAAGTTCTGTCTGAAGTTCTGAAAAGGAATTGTTAGCCAAAAGAAGTCAACAATCAACAGACCACCAACAGACAGGGACACAAAAGCGAAAATCAAATGATAGATATCATACGTTAATGAACACAAAGTGTTCTACAAACCCGGCAAAGAAAATTTCGTGGCAGATGCCCTGTCCCGGCAGAATGTAAGCAACTTGGAAAATGAAGACGCTGCGACTATTCACAGCGAAATATCATTAACCTACACTATTAGTTCAACAGAGAATCCTTTGAATTGCTTCAAAAACCAGTTCGTTCTCGAAGAGGCCAAATTCCCGTTGAAAAGAGATATACTTTTTGGAAGAAAAATACGCAACATAGTGAATTTCACAGATAAAACCACTCTGTTTAAAATAATCAATGTGAACTCAGTGAACGCAATTCACTGTGATATGCCAACGCTAGCCAGTATACAACCAGCAACCAAGTTCTGGCACTGCAAAAATATTGTTACAGATATTACAGACAGAGGCGAACAGATCGAAATAATTACCACCGAACACAATCGCGCGAGTTACCAATCCGTGGCCAGAGTGGATAACGAAGGAGGAGATGGGGAACGAGACGCCTTTGGATATCGTCAGAGAAGCAGCGAAAATGTCTTGTGCAGTTTGAAAGTCAACTTTATTCTGACTGTGCTGTGAAGCGGACAGTCATTTATATCAGCTTAGATTCTAGTACATAATAAGTTTGCCCTAAATGTTTACAATAAAAGAAGCAACGTTGTTGCTGAATAAGTATAATCTCAGTTTTGAGTTGCAACAGTGTTGCGTAGTCGTTTCCTGCAGCGAAACCCGATTCCGGGTTCAAGCACCAGAATGTGCTGACTTGCATGTCGGCTATGCGGGAGTTGGCGTTCTTACTGCGCCAACTGTGAAAGCCGAGGGGGTTTAGTGGGGGCTGCGGTATCATACTGTGGTATGGTAACTCCTCCCCCCGTAAACCGAAGTGACGGCCATAACGGTGTAATGGTTGGAGAGACGGCTGGGAAAGCTATATCAGGCTGAGGGTAGAGGATGGTTGTGGTTGCGACAAGCGCTAGTAGCGCTAGCAAAAGGATTCCGACCGAGGTATACAATGTGTAGGTGTGTTTGCTGGTGATCTCGCGGAAGTATAATATTTTGTTGATGGAACTGATCGTTTCCAGGTGTAGTCTTTCCGAGCTAAGGACTTTGATGGTTTTGTTGTGAATAATTTTCTGAGTTTTTGGGAGGAACACGTGTGATATTCTTCTTCAGGGAAGGCGGTGTTGTCGTAGGTTATTTCGTTGATCCTGCATGCACTACCAAGCGGTAACAAACATTAGGAATAAAACTAGAGGAGCAGCCAGAGCGGTATTAGTGTCACACAATACTGTCCTGAACTTTGATGCAATCATAGCCAGGGTAGATTGCTCTTAAGCTGATAAAACCTCACTACGAATTCTGAGGCAAGGCCTCGAGATGGTTAGACAAGGTGACTGGACCCTAATGGAATATTATGACGATGTTGAGAGAAAGATAACCCTGGTTACGAACAAAATCATAATGACATATGAAACAGTACAGGCAACGCTTCTCAGTGATGAGGCCAGGGCTGACGCGCTCCACGCCTTCATTTCAGGTCTTAAGAAATCACTTAAAGCTATTGTTTTTCCGGCTCGGCCGAAAGATCTAGCATCTGCTTTAGCATTAGCTAGAGAAGCGGAAGCTAGCATCGGACGTAGCGTGTTTTCGGCCTCATACGCCAAAGCCGTGGCAGAGAGAGAGCAGGTAAAAGAAGATCATAAAAACCGCCCCCACGCAAAACAGGGAAGGCATAATAGGGACGATCGGGGCAGTGAAAAGAACCCTCACTTTGTCCGGAAGCAACAACATAGTATCTACCAGGAAAAATGTGATAGATGATGTGCAGGGACAATGGAAATTGACTCCTCTTCCAAGTTTAAACAGCGCAATAATTTTTCCAAACCTCAAAAGGGCGATGAACTGGTTCAAAAGAGACCAAATACGTCCGATAGAGCGACAGGGCAAAGGCGCCAAAAGCTGAACAATGCTGTTCAGAGTTGTCTGTGTAGTAGTGACTTACTGCATTTTTTAGGGAACGATCCCGACTGCCGTACATCAAGCGACAGTTGGGTGAAAGAACTTTGAAAACACTAATTGATACAGGGGCGGCAAAGAATTAAGATAAGTCCGTAAACGTGCATCCACTTTTATGTGGATGATGTCATAATTTTTCTGAGAATGAGGCCGATCATGTAAAGCACATCGACACAATTTTGAAATGCTTATGCGACGCCAATTTGAGGGTGGCACAAGAGAAAACGAAGTTCTTTAAAGAGAGCATCGAATTCTTGGGTTTTCTAGTAACGAAAAACGGGGCAAGAACTGACCCAGAAAAGGTTAGGGCCATACAGGAATATGTTGAGCCTAAAAACTTATTTAGTTTACGATCTTTGCCTAGCTAGCTATTACAGAGGATTTAATAAGGACTTCGCGGCAAAAGCGATGCGTTTGACCAACATCCTCAGAGGAAAAAACGGCTTGATTAGTAAACATATGTCCAAAAAGGTAAAAATTAAGTTTGATGAGACTCAACGAAACGCCTTCGAAAGTCTGAGGAACATCCTGGCATCCGAGGATTTTATTCTCATGTACCCGGATTTTAAACAGCCTTTCGACTTAACCACTCGCGCTTCCATGGACGGCATCGGTGAAGTTCTGTCTGAACTTCTGAAAAGGAATTGTTAGCCAAAAGAAGTCAACAATCAACAGACCACCAACAGACAGGGACACAAAAGCGAAAATCAAATGATAGATATCATACGTTAATGAACACAAAGTGTTCTACAAACCCGGCAAAGAAAATTTCGTGGCAGATGCCCTGTCCCGGCAGAATGTAAGCAACTTGGAAAATGAAGACGCTGCGACTATTCACAGCGAAATATCATTAACCTACACTATTAGTTCAACAGAGAATCCTTTGAATTGCTTCAAAAACCAGTTCGTTCTCGAAGAGGCCAAATTCCCGTTGAAAAGAGATATCATACTTTTTGGAAGAAAAATACGCAACATAGTGAATTTCACAGATAAAACCACTCTGTTTAAAATAATCAATGTGAACTCAGTGAACGCAATTCACTGTGATATGCCAACGCTAGCCAGTATACAACCAGCAACCAAGTTCTGGCACTGCAAAAATATTGTTACAGATATTACAGACAGAGGCGAACAGATCGAAATAATTACCACCGAACACAATCGCGCGAGTTACCAATCCGTGGCCAGAGTGGATAACGAAGGAGGAGATGGGGAACGAGACGCCTTTGGATATCGTCAGAGAAGCAGCGAAAATGTCTTGTGCAGTTTGAAAGTCAACTTTATTCTGACTGTGCTGTGAAGCGGACAGTCATGTATATCAGCTTAGATTCTAGTACATAATAAGTTTGCCCTAAATGTTTACAATAAAAGAAGCAACGTTGTTGCTGAATAAGTATAATCTCAGTTTTGAGTTGCAACAGTGTTGCGTAGTCGTTTCCTGCAGCGAAACCCGATTCCGGGTTCAAGCACCAGAATGTGCTGACTTGCATGTCGGCTATGCGGGAGTTGGCGTTCTTACTGCGCCAACTGTGAAAGCCGAGGGGGTTTAGTGGGGGCTGCGGTATCATACTGTGGTATGGTAACTCCTCCCCCCGTAAACCGAAGTGACGGCCATAACGGTGTAATGGTTGGAGAGACGGCTGGGAAAGCTATATCAGGCTGAGGGTAGAGGATGGTTGTGGTTGCGACAAGCGCTAGTAGCGCTAGCAAAAGGATTCCGACCGAGGTATACAATGTGTAGGTGTGTTTGCTGGTGATCTCGCGGAAGTATAATATTTTGTTGATGGAACTGATCGTTTCCAGGTGTAGTCTTTCCGAGCTAAGGACTTTGATGGTTTTGTTGTGAATAATTTTCTGAGTTTTTGGGAGGAACACGTGTGATATTCTTCTTCAGGGAAGGCGGTGTTGTCGTAGGTTATTTCGTTGATCCTGCATGCACTACCAAGCGGTAACAAACATTAGGAATAAAACTAGAGGAGCAGCCAGAGCGGTATTAGTGTCACACAATACTGTCCTGAACTTTGATGCAATCATAGCCAGGGTAGATTGCTCTTAAGCTGATAAAACCTCACTACGAATTCTGAGGCAAGGCCTCGAGATGGTTAGACAAGGTGACTGGACCCTAATGGAATATTATGACGATGTTGAGAGAAAGATAACCCTGGTTACGAACAAAATCATAATGACATATGAAACAGTACAGGCAACGCTTCTCAGTGATGAGGCCAGGGCTGACGCGCTCCACGCCTTCATTTCAGGTCTTAAGAAATCACTTAAAGCTATTGTTTTTCCGGCTCGGCCGAAAGATCTAGCATCTGCTTTAGCATTAGCTAGAGAAGCGGAAGCTAGCATCGGACGTAGCGTGTTTTCGGCCTCATACGCCAAAGCCGTGGCAGAGAGAGAGCAGGTAAAAGAAGATCATAAAAACCGCCCCCACGCAAAACAGGGAAGGCATAATAGGGACGATCGGGGCAGTGAAAAGAACCCTCACTTTGTCCGGAAGCAACAACATAGTATCTACCAGGAAAAATGTGATAGATGATGAGCAGGGACAAGCCCCAGAGCCAATGGAAATTGACTCCTCTTCCAAGTTTAAACAGCGCAATAATTTTTCCAAACCTCAAAAGGGCGATGAACTGGTTCAAAAGAGACCAAATACGTCCGATAGAGCGACAGGGCAAAGGCGCCAAAAGCTGAACAATGCTGTTCAGAGTTGTCTGTGTAGTAGTGACTTACTGCATTTTTTAGGGAACGATCCCGACTGCCGCACATCAAGCGACAGTTGGGTGAAAGAACTTTGAAAACACTAATTGATACAGGGGCGGCAAAGAATTAAGTTAAGCCCGTAAACGTGCTTAAGAAGGTAATCTGAGTCGAAAAACTCTTCACTGTGAGCTCGGTACATGGTTCGAGCAGAATAACAAACAAATGCCTGAAGCAAATTGTTGGGCAAGTTTCAAAATTTTTTGTCCTTGACACATTAAGTTCACTATAGCTGATCGATACCCGATGCCGAGCATTCCGATGATAGTAGCGAATCTAGGAAAGAATAAATTTTGTACAACCCTGGACTTAAAGTCGGGGTACCATCAAATTTACAAAGCGGAACAGGTCAGCGAGAAAACGTCGTTCTCGGTAAACGGTGGAAATAATGAGATTTGCCGTCTACCTTATGGATTGAAAAATGCGGGGAGCATTTTCCAAAGAACCATTGACGACATTATGAGGGAACATATAGGAAAAATATGTTACGTTTATGTGGATGATGTCATAATTTTTTCTGAGAATGAGGCCGATCATGTAAAGCACATCGACACAATTTTGAAATGCTTATGCGACGCCAATTTGAGGGTGGCACAAGAGAAAACGAAGTTCTTTAAAGAGAGCATCGAATTCTTGGGTTTTCTAGTAACGAAAAACGGGGCAAGAACTGACCCAGAAAAGGTTAGGGCCATACAGGAATATGTTGAGCCTAAAAACTTATTTAGTTTACGATCTTTGCCTAGCTAGCTATTACAGAGGATTTAATAAGGACTTCGCGGCAAAAGCGATGCGTTTGACCAACATCCTCAGAGGAAAAAACGGCTTGATTAGTAAACATATGTCCAAAAAGGTAAAAATTAAGTTTGATGAGACTCAACGAAACGCCTTCGAAAGTCTGAGGAACATCCTGGCATCCGAGGATTTTATTCTCATGTACCCGGATTTTAAACAGCCTTTCGACTTAACCACTCACGCTTCCATGGACGGCATCGGTGAAGTTCTGTCTGAAGTTCTGAAAAGGAATTGTTAGATAAAAGAAGTCAACAATCAACAGACCACCAACAGACAGGGACACAAAAGCGAAAATCAAAAGATAGATATAATACGTTAATGAACACAAAGTGTTCTACAAACCCGGCAAAGAAAATTTCGTGGCAGATGCCCTGTCCCGGCAGAATGTAAGCAACTTGGAAAATGAAGACGCTGCGACTATTCACAGCGAAATATCATTAACCTACACTATTAGTTCAACAGAGAATCCTTTGAATTGCTTCAAAAACCAGTTCGTTCTCGAAGAGGCCAAATTCCCGTTGAAAAGAGATATCATACTTTTTGGAAGAAAAATACGCAACATAGTGAATTTCACAGATAAAACCACTCTGTTTAAAATAATCAATGTGAACTCAGTGAACGCAATTCACTGTGATATGCCAACGCTAGCCAGTATACAACCAGCAACCAAGTTCTGGCACTGCAAAAATATTGTTACAGATATTACAGACAGAGGCGAACAGATCGAAATAATTACCACCGAACACAATCGCGCGAGTTACCAATCCGTGGCCAGAGTGGATAACGAAGGAGGAGATGGGGAACGAGACGCCTTTGGATATCGTCAGAGAAGCAGCGAAAATGTCTTGTGCAGTTTGAAAGTCAACTTTATTCTGACTGTGCTGTGAAGCGGACAGTCATGTATATCAGCTTAGATTCTAGTACATAATAAGTTTGCCCTAAATGTTTACAATAAAAGAAGAAACGTTGTTGCTGAATAAGTATAATCTCAGTTTTGAGTTGCAACAGTGTTGCGTAGTCGTTTCCTGCAGCGAAACCCGATTCCGGGTTCAAGCACCGGAATGTGCTGACTTGCATGTCGGCTATGCGGGAGTTGGCGTTCTTACTGCGCCAACTGTGAAAGCCGAGGGGGTTTAGTGGGGGCTGCGGTATCATACTGTGGTATGGTAACTCCTCCCCCCGTAAACCGAAGTGACGGCCATAACGGTGTAATGGTTGGAGAGACGGCTGGGAAAGCTATATCAGGCTGAGGGTAGAGGATGGTTGTGGTTGCGACAAGCGCTAGTAGCGCTAGCAAAAGGATTCCGACCGAGGTATACAATGTGTAGGTGTGTTTGCTGGTGATCTCGCGGAAGTATAATATTTTGTTGATGGAACTGATCGTTTCCAGGTGTAGTCTTTCCGAGCTAAGGACTTTGATGGTTTTGTTGTGAATAATTTTCTGAGTTTTTGGGAGGAACACGTGTGATATTCTTCTTCAGGGAAGGCGGTGTTGTCGTAGGTTATTTCGTTGATCCTGCATGCACTACCAAGCGGTAACAAACATTAGGAATAAAACTAGAGGAGCAGCCAGAGCGGTATTAGTGTCACACAATACTGTCCTGAACTTTGATGCAATCATAGCCAGGGTAGATTGCTCTTAAGCTGATAAAACCTCACTACGAATTCTGAGGCAAGGCCTCGAGATGGTTAGACAAGGTGACTGGACCCTAATGGAATATTATGACGATGTTGAGAGAAAGATAACCCTGGTTACGAACAAAATCATAATGACATATGAAACAGTACAGGCAACGCTTCTCAGTGATGAGGCCAGGGCTGACGCGCTCCACGCCTTCATTTCAGGTCTTAAGAAATCACTTAAAGCTATTGTTTTTCCGGCTCGGCCGAAAGATCTAGCATCTGCTTTAGCATTAGCTAGAGAAGCGGAAGCTAGCATCGGACGTAGCGTGTTTTCGGCCTCATACGCCAAAGCCGTGGCAGAGAGAGAGCAGGTAAAAGAAGATCATAAAAACCGCCCCCACGCAAAACAGGGAAGGCATAATAGGGACGATCGGGGCAGTGAAAAGAACCCTCACTTTGTCCGGAAGCAACAACATAGTATCTACCAGGAAAAATGTGATAGATGATGAGCAGGGACAAGCCCCAGAGCCAATGGAAATTGACTCCTCTTCCAAGTTTAAACAGCGCAATAATTTTTCCAAACCTCAAAAGGGCGATGAACTGGTTCAAAAGAGACCAAATACGTCCGATAGAGCGACAGGGCAAAGGCGCCAAAAGCTGAACAATGCTGTTCAGAGTTGTCTGTGTATTAGTGACTTACTGCATTTTTTAGGGAACGATCCCGACTGCCGTACATCAAGCGACAGTTGGGTGAAAGAACTTTGAAAACACTAATTGTTACAGGGGCGGCAAAGAATAAAGTTAAGCCCGTAAACGTGCTTAAGAAGGTAATCTGAGTCGAAAAACTCTTCATTGTGAGCTCGGTACATGGTTCGAGCAGAATAACAAACAAATGCCTGATGCAAATTGTTGGTCAAGTTTCAAAATTTTTTGTCCTTGACACATTAAGTTCACTATAGCTGATCGATACCCGATGCCGAGCATTCCGATGATAGTAGCGAATCTAGGAAAGAAAAATTTTGTACAACCCTGGACTTAAAGTCGGGGTACCATCAAATTTACAAAGCGGAACAGGTCAGCGAGAAAACGTCGTTCTCGGTAAACGGTGGAAATAATAAGATTTGCCGTCTACCTTATGGATTGAAAAATGCGGGGAGCATTTTCCAAAGAACCATTGACGACATTATGAGGGAACATATAGGAAAAATATGTTACGTTTATGTGGATGATGTCATAATTTTTTCTGAGAATGAGGCCGATCATGTAAAGCACATCGACACAATTTTGAAATGCTTATGCGACGCCAATTTGAGGGTGGCACAAGAGAAAACGAAGTTCTTTAAAGAGAGCATCGAATTCTTGGGTTTTCTAGTAACGAAAAACGGGGCAAGAACTGACCCAGAAAAGGTTAGGGCCATACAGGAATATGTTGAGCCTAAAAACTTATTTAGTTTACGATCTTTGCCTAGCTAGCTATTACAGAGGATTTAATAAGGACTTCGCGGCAAAAGCGATGCGTTTGACCAACATCCTCAGAGGAAAAAACGGCTTGATTAGTAAACATATGTCCAAAAAGGTAAAAATTAAGTTTGATGAGACTCAACGAAACGCCTTCGAAAGTCTGAGGAACATCCTGGCATCCGAGGATTTTATTCTCATGTACCCGGATTTTAAACAGCCTTTCGACTTAACCACTCACGCTTCCAAGGACGGCATCGGTGAAGTTCTGTCTGAAGTTCTGAAAAGGAATTGTTAGATAAAAGAAGTCAACAATCAACAGACCACCAACAGACAGGGACACAAAAGCGAAAATCAAAAGATAGATATCATACGTTAAGTGTTCTACAAACCCGGCAAAGAAAATTTCGTGGCAGATGCCCTGTCCCGGCAGAATGTAAGCAACTTGGAAAATGAAGACGCTGCGACTATTCACAGCGAAATATCATTAACCTACACTATTAGTTCAACAGAGAATCCTTTGAATTGCTTCAAAAACCAGTTCGTTCTCGAAGAGGCCAAATTCCCGTTGAAAAGAGATATCATACTTTTTGGAAGAAAAATACGCAACATAGTGAATTTCACAGATAAAACCACTCTGTTTAAAATAATCAATGTGAACTCAGTGAACGCAATTCACTGTGATATGCCAACGCTAGCCAGTATACAACCAGCAACCAAGTTCTGGCACTGCAAAAATATTGTTACAGATATTACAGACAGAGGCGAACAGATCGAAATAATTACCACCGAACACAATCGCGCGAGTTACCAATCCGTGGAAAGAGTGGATAACGAAGGAGGAGATGGGGAACGAGACGCCTTTGGATATCGTCAGAGAAGCAGCGAAAATGTCTTGTGCAGTTTGAAAGTCAACTTTATTCTGACTGTGCTGTGAAGCGGACAGTCATTTATATCAGCTTAGATTCTAGTACATAATAAGTTTGCCCTAAATGTTTACAATAAAAGAAGCAACGTTGTTGCTGAATAAGTATAATCTCAGTTTTGAGTTGCAACAGTGTTGCGTAGTCGTTTCCTGCAGCGAAACCCGATTCCGGGTTCAAGCACCAGAATGTGCTGACTTGCATGTCGGCTATGCGGGAGTTGGCGTTCTTACTGCGCCAACTGTGAAAGCCGAGGGGGTTTAGTGGGGGCTGCGGTATCATACTGTGGTATGGTAACTCCTCCCCGTAAACCGAAGTGACGGCCATAACGGTGTAATGGTTGGAGAGACGGCTGGGAAAGCTATATCAGGCTGAGGGTAGAGGATGGTTGTGGTTGCGACAAGCGCTAGTAGCGCTAGCAAAAGGATTCCGACCGAGGTATACAATGTGTAGGTGTGTTTGCTGGTGATCTCGCGGAAGTATAATATTTTGTTGCTGGAACTGATCGTTTCCAGGTGTAGTCTTTCCGAGCTAAGGACTTTGATGGTTTTGTTGTGAATAATTTTCTGAGTTTTTGGGAGGAACACGTGTGGGTATTCTTCTTCAGGGAAGGCGGTGTTGTCGTAGGTTATTTCGTTGATCCTTCTCGAGCAGTTAAAATATTTAACTGTTGTTGATCCGTTGATTTGTATAGGGCTATGGCATGTATAATGAACACGGATTGCGACCGGTGCGACGTTCCCCAAAAAAATGCATCAAAATTTTGGATGCCACGCCCCCTGATTCCGCACCCATCCCCCTTCACCATGATATTGGAAACGCCTATATTTTTCACATTTTTTGGGCTAGAGCCACCAAATTTTGTGTGAAGATAGATATTGACGTTCCCCGAAAAAATGCATCAAAATTTTGCATGCCACGCCCCCTGATTCCGCCCCCATCCCCCTTCTACTTGAAATTGGAAACGCCTATAGTTTTCACATTTTTCGAGCTAGAGTCACCAAATTTGGTAGGAAGATATATGGTGACATCTACAAAAGGTCTGCATCAAAAATTAGGATGCCACGCCCACCTCTGCCGCCCACTATTTAAAATCGGAAATTTTGATATCTCTTACAGTTTTCAAGCCAGAGCCCCTAAATTCGGTAAATAGATAGAAGGCAACATCTACCAAAAATATGAATCAAAATTTTGGATGCCACGCCCACCCAAGCCACACACCTTAAAATATTGGAATCGGCCTTATCTTTAGCAGTCTTTGAGCTAGAGCCACCAATCTTGGCAGGAAGATAAATGGTGACAGTTGAAAACATTTGTTTCAAAAATTTGGATGCCACACCCACCTCTGCCGCCCACCTTTTACATTTGGAAGTTCAGTAATCTTCCACAGTTTTTGAGCTAAAGTCACCAAATTTTTTACCATGATAGCTGGCGATGTTTACCAACCAACTTCTTTGCAAGCAGACTCCTTAAAATACGCGCTTTTACTGGTATCAAAGTATTCCGCAGTCGGTTGCGTCCGACTGCAACGTTTTTACTTGTTCTTTATATGTTTTAACAGTGTTTTCGTTGAAGGCTACACACTTAGATGTAATTACAAATTTTGTTTTATTAAATGGTAGAGGTATGACTCTAGCAAAAGTAAAGTTTTGCTTATCGAATATTAATTAAGTTTGAATGTGATAGTGTTTCTAATTTTAATAGATTGTACAAATGTTCTTCTGATTTAATTTGAGTATTTTGGAATTTGTATATTTCTTTAATTTTAGTGATTTCAGAATCGTCTAGGATTGCTTTGGGTACTACGGTTAATTTGGCCAGTAGAAGATAATATGTCTGTGTTAAATCCATTTTTATTGATTTCCTGTAGTGTTTGTATATGTTCATTTTCTGAATTGATTTCTTTGAAAATGTTATTGTGTGAGTTTGTTGAGAATGTATTTATAAGGTTTTGTTCCTTATTGATATGGTCTGTGATATTTTTAAGACGCGTTATTACATCATGGTTAAATAATGGTTGTGCCATGTTTCTGTCAGAAATACTGTTTACTATGGTTTTTATGTCTGAAAGTTCTTTATCTATTACTTGTGCATCATGGTTATCCATGTTGCCGGAGATAGTCTTAATTAAAGTTCCCAAGCCATTGATAAGTCCTCTTCTTTTTCTATGATATGGTGGAAGGGTTTTAATTTTATGATTTAGTTGTTATAATTTAGTTTTTAATATTGTTATTGCCTTAGCAAATTGGTGAACACATTTATTGTTGTCGGATAGCTCTATTATGTGACTTGCTATTTTGTAGCTTTTGATAATATAAGCATAACCAAGGTTGATTTTTGCGATGGTCTCATAGTATATTGGTTTTGTGCAATGTCCGTCATGGTGTCTGTCCGTCTGTCTGTCCGTCGTCCGTATGAACGCAACTTTTTTCGACACCCGTTAAGCTGGAGACTTGAAACTTTGCAATTATGTTCATCTATAGGCGGTACAGATAAAGTGTTAAGATCGGGGTGCCACGCCCACTAGGAGGCTGGGAAATCGATAAATTCGATAACTAAAAACCTATAAAACCACATTCTTACAGATAGAACTACCAAAATTTGCAAGCAGATAGCTAGGCATGTCCCTGAAAAAACTGCATCAAAATGTTGGATGCCACGCCCACTCATTCTGCCCCCATCCTCACTGCTCCTTGAAAAATTGGAAACGCCTATAGCTTTCACATATTTTGGGCCAGAGCCACCAAATTTAGTGTCAAGCTAGGTAGTGAAGTTTTCCAAAAAAAAACTACATTAAAAATTTGGATGCCACGCCAACACCTTACGCCCCCCACCCTCCTCCATTGCTAAAACGGTTATGCGTGTATCTTTCACATTTTTTGAACTAGAGTCACCAAATTTGGTAGGGAGATATATGGTGACATCTACAAAAGATCTGCTTCAAAAATTTTGATACCACGCACACATCTGCCGCCTACCATTTTAAATCGGAAATTTCGATATCTCTTTCAGTTTTTAAGCTAGAGCCCCTAAATTCGGTAGAAAGATAGAAGGCAACATCTACTAAAGATCTGTTTCAAAATTTTGGATGCCACGCCCACCCAAGCCTTATAAAATCTTAATTGGCTATATCTATAACAGCTTTTGAGCTAAAGCCACCAAACTTGGTAGGAAGATAAATGGTGACAATTAAAAGATTTGGTTTAAAAATTTGGATGCCACGCCTACCTCAGCCGCCCACCTTTATAAACTTGGGAGTTAATTTATTTTCCACAGTTTTTGAGCTAAGGTCACAAAATTAAATAAGATGATAGCTAGCGATGATTACAAACCGTCCCACTCCTTTGCAAGCAGACTCCTTACCATCCGTTCTTTTACTGGTATCAAAGTAATCCACAGTCGGTTGCGTCTGACTGCAACGTTTTTACTTGTTATACTTTGATACCGAAGGTCTCATAGTATATTGGTTTTGTGCAATGTCCGTCATGGTGTCTGTCCGTATGAACGCAACTTTTTTCGACACCCGTAAAGCTAGAGACTTAAAACTTTGCAATTATGTTTGTCTATAGGCGAGACAGATAAAGTGTCAAGATTGGGGTGCCACGCCTACTAGGAGGCTGGGAAATCGATAAATTCGATAACAGAAAACCGATAAAACCAAATATTTCTCACATTCTTACAGCTACAGTTACCAAATTTTGCACGCAGATAGCTAGTCATGTCCCAGAAAAAACTGCATCAAAATTTTGGATGTCACGCACACTCCTTCCGCCCCCATCCTCACTGCTCCTTGAAATTGGAAACGCCTATAGATTTCACATTTTTTGGGCTAGAGCCACCAAATTTTGTGTCAAGATAGGTACTGGCGTTCCACATCAAAACTTGGGTGCCACGCCCCCTGATTCCGCCCCCATCCCCCCTTTACCAAGAAATTTGAAACGCCTATAGTTTTCACATTTTGTGGGCTAGAGCCACCAAATTTTGTGTGAAGATAGATATTGACGCTCCCAAAAAATGCATCACAATTTTGGATGCCACGCCCCCTGATTCCGCCCCCATCCCCACTTCTTCATGAAATTTGAAAAGCCCATAGTTTTCACATTTTTCGAGCTAGTGTCACCAAATTTGGTAGGAAGATATATGGTGACATCTTCAAAAGGTCTGCATCAAAAATTAGGATGCCACGCCCGCCTCTGCCGCCCACTATTTAAAATCGGAAATTTCGATATCTCTTATAGTTTTTTAGCTAGAGCCCGTAAATTGGGTAGAAAGATAGAAGGCAGCATCTACCAAAGATTTGCATCAAAATTTTGGATGCCATGCCCACCTAAGCCACCCGCCTTATAAAATCGGAATCGGCTATATCTTTAACAGTTTTTGAGCTAGAGCTACCAAACTTGGTAGGCAGATAGATAGTGACAGTTAAAAACATTTGATTCAAAAATTTAGATGCCACACCTACCTCTGCCACCCACCTTTAAATTTGGGAGTTAAGTTATCTTCCACAGTTTTTGAGCTAAAGTCACAAAATTTGGTAACATGATAGCTAGCAATGTTTACCACATGGGCCACTCCATTCGCCCCTGCATTTCCCCTTATCAACCGTTCATTTACTGGTTTCAAAGTATTCCGCAGTCGGTTGCGTCCGACTGCAACGTTTTTACTTGTTTGTAGTCTTCTTGTGATTAAGTTCAGTCCTTTATCAGCTAAAACTGTGTGTTTTGAGAAACGAGCTGTTAAGTTGTTTCTTCTATTTTCTTTCGAAAATTGGTTTCGTTAGATAACAATGTTTCAGGGGCAACTCTATTTACGTTTAATTTGTCGATTCTTTGTTTCGTTGTTTCTTCAAGTTTTGATTTGACTTGAGGGTAAAGGTCTTTGCGAAATTGGTTCAAATTGGCTCTAAATACTCATGATTATTATTGAATTCAATTGACAGTTGAAGGTGTGAGTGCGTCCGCTTAAAAGTTAGTAAGGTTTCAGATAGTATTTCGTCATGGTCACATGTTAAATGTCGTTTTTTCTTGAGTTCGCTAATGATCCTGAATGTTTCAGTTAGTGTTGAATGTAAACGTTCAAAGGGTGCGTTACTACTTGATTGTTGAAAAGAGGTGATATGTACCTGTATTTTATATTGTTGGCAAAAATCTTTAAACATTTAAATTCTGAACCCTGGTTATTGACCAATTTTTTGGGGATGCCGATGAGGATTATAAAGTGTTTAAGTGATTTAATAACATTAATGTTATTTCTGTTTGGGATCGGGTAAGCACATGCGAATTTAGAAAATTTATCATTGAGAGTAATACGGTTTCCTCACTAGCACTTTGCATCAGCTGTAACAGCAATTATCGATAACAAGACGGAGAGCTGTCCTCACGCTCTACATCTTCATCTTCATCAAAGTGACAGTAGTTAGTGAAAAAAGTGAAACGTAAAATAATGGACGGTTTGTTAAATGCTGTTTTGGAGAACGACGCAAAATTGGAGGCGCTACTAATGCAAAATTTATGTGGGTCGACAAGCTCGATACAAAATTTCACCCAGAACGTTCGTGGCGTCTGGAAATATGTACGTTATATATCCCATACTGCAAAAAGAAGCATTTCATTTTATAAAATTATGTTTGATAATATACATAGAACCGATTTGGAAGTTTTTGGGAGAAGGATGTGCCGCAGAACTCTGATGAATTCTTTAAACAAAGTTTTAGGTGTGAAAGGCGGGTGTTTGAAATGTTGGTAGCCCTATTGCCTGGGCTTGCAAAGAGGGACACAACATTTCGGTTGTCAATACCACTTGACAAGCGCATCGCCATTGCCCTATATTCTTTGGGATCATCTGCCGAGTACCGAACAGTTGGAAGACTGTTCGGAATATCCAAAACGATTGTTGGCTCAATTTTAATTGAATTCTGCCAAGAAGTAATATCCAAGTTGGCAGATTTATACATGGCGCCGGACTTCTTGACACAAGAAAAAGTGGTGGACTGTGTAAAGGGTTTTGAAAACCTGGGTTTTCCACAATGCTTTGGAGCAATGGGTAAATTTTGTGCAAGGTAAAAAATTCATATATAATCTAAATGTACCCTCCAATTACAGACGGTTGCCATATTGAAGCCAAACCGCCGGCAGAGCACGCAACTGACTACCGTAATTATAAAGGATGGTACTCAACTATTTTGTTTGCTCTGGTCGATTATCGGTAAGTTGCTGCATAGTATCCATAGTAAATAAACGGTTAAATTAATACAATTAACAGTTACAGATTCACATATATTAATGTTGGTGTTCCTGGTCGAGTTCACGATTCACAAATATTTGAGCAATCATCATTAAAGAGGAAAATAAGTGGATCAAGTTTGTTCGAAGACAATTCGAAACAAATAGGTGGAGTCAGCATACCTGTTTTCATTTTGGGGGACTCGGCCTTTAAATTTACAAAATCGGTCATGAAACCGTACCCATTTTTTTTAGAGGCTTCAGAGGAGCAACGCGCATTTAATTACAACCTCGCAAAAGTTCGACGAGTAGTGGAGAATGCGTTTGGACACCTTAAAGCTCGATTTCGTCGAATAGGTAGAGGGCTGGAAAATGCTCCAAAAAACAACACAAACATTATAATTTGTTGCTGCATTTTGCACAATTTTTTTAGTACACACAATAGCAACATACCAAAAAACTGGGAAACAGAAGTGCCGAATGAACGATTTCAGCCTGATCATGCTTCACAGCTTGGCAACACCAATGATGTTGCTGAAAATATTAGAAGTGCGCTGGCAACATATTTTAATAACAATGTTTAATATAAATAAATGAAGTTTAGCTACACACTAAAACAATCAAACT
Organism: Scaptomyza hsui; assembly: GCA_018152825.1. NCBI lineage: Eukaryota > Metazoa > Arthropoda > Insecta > Diptera > Drosophilidae > Scaptomyza > Scaptomyza hsui. The sequence goes on along the minus strand of JAECXO010000022.1, from coordinate 12,378 downwards.
TCATATAATTTTAATATTTCTTCGTGGAAAGTTTTGTTGTCATCCACAACTTGCTTAAACAACTTAACTTTTTCCCTTTCCAGCTCCAACTTTTCCATTTCTATTTCTAGAAATTCACTAGTTACGTTGCGCTTGCGTTTTTTTGCAGTCTTCTTGGGAGTGTCATCTTCATGTTCTCCTGTCTCCAAGAGCGCCACTGGTTCGGCAAACCCACTATCACTTTCCCTCATTTGGTTTCGAAAGTTTACTGAATGTGATTTGCCTAATATGGCACTCATTAATTCAAAATACTCCCAAGTTGAGGGTGCCCCACCAGATGGACCAACCTTGGCAAGCTCTGTCCTATAAGCAAATTATGAATTAATTGTTAAAAAGTTAAAATACACAACTATGTAACTCAACGTACTTATACTTTCGCTGCAAGTTGTCCATTTTGGTTTTAACTTCCTTGCACGATGGCCCAAATTTTTTTATTTTTTCCGCCATCTCCATGTATATGTGTTGGGTTTTTCGTGTGCCTCGCAAACCAGTTATATTCTCCTCCCAAAGGTTGAGCAACACCAGCGTGACTTCCTCGCTCCACATATATCTTGTATCTTCTCCTAGAACAGATGCAATCATTCATTTTCTTCAATAATAAAAATCTAATTATAATTTAATTTCTTACCGTCGTTTGCCATTTTAAGTATGTATTTATTGAATTAGTGGTGTAACTTTGCCGATTATATAAATAACCGTACATAACAGAGTATCGTCTACAAAATCGAGTACTGTTAACACCAGAAGTACTCACATCTTGCTAAGACGGCACCGTCTCCCACCTCTAGCACCCATACAATTTGTATGGGAGATGTTCTCCATCTTTGCCTGAGATGCAAAGATGTAAGATGGAGGCCTAGTGAGGACAGGGCATTAGGTTGCAATTGTGATTAATTGTGTAGATATCTATGTGATGATGTCTAAGGGTTGTTCAGGTGTTTCTGGAATCTCGAATTATATTCTCTGAGGCTGTCTGTCGTATTTTAAGGTAAGGCATGTATTCATCTTAGTATTTTGTATTCGTTACAATTTGTAAAAGTGTCGTTATATGTTTCCTGAATTATACTAAATAAATCGTTATCGCAGTAAAGTGCATAAGTTTTATTACGTTTAAGGATGAAGTTTAAATTTGAAATATTTAATTTCTGTCGAAGTGAGGGTCAATGAATAGGCGCCAAATTTTGTTTTTAAAAGGGACTGTTGTGTTATAGTTCTGTGTAGGGCCTGATTCCAAAATTATCTGTATACAAAAGTCATTTAATGGTTTTGTAGAAGTGGGGATTATGTTATTTGGGATTATTTGAGTCGACTGAGTGACTTCATTTACATTGGTATCTACCCAGGGAGGTGTTTGTGGTTGTATGCGACTGAGTGCATCTGCCACAACATTAAGGGAGCCCCTTTTATATAAGAAATTAAAATCATAGTCGGCTAATCGGAGTTTCCAGCATAAAAGTTTCATATTAGTTGGGTTTGATGTACCACCCCATGTAAGTGGTTGGTGGTCCGAAACAAGAGTGAATTTTGTACCGTATAGGTAAGGTCTAAATTGTTGAACTGCTCAAACGATAGCGAGCATTTCTTTTTCTGTGGTGGAATAGCGTACTTCGGTATCAGAGAGTGTACGGCTTGCGAAAGAAACTGGATTATCGTTTCTAACTGGTCCCTGGGAAAGTACGGCGCCGATTGCAAAATTGCTAGCGTCTGTTGTAAGAGTGAACGGTTGGCTTTACGCCCTCTCTGGTAAAAACGTGACCAAGGAATTCAACTTCCTTTCGTAGAAAATCTGATTTATGTATTTGTATTTTAAAATTTGCGGATCTCAGTCTATCAAATACTTCTTTTAGATCTATCAAATGTTTTTGTAAGGATGGGGAGAATATTATAATATTGTCGAGAAGGACACGAAGGACATTGTCCATGACTCTCTGAAATGTGGCCAGGGCGTTTTTCACACCAAATGGCATACGAATGAATTCAAAGTGACCGCTTTCGATGGTAAAAGCTGTTTTTTTTTTGCCTGTCTTTACTATTCATTTCTATCATTTCCACTGGCGAGGTCGATGGTTGAAAAATAATTTGATTTTCCCAATTGATCTAAAATGTCGTTAACGTTGGGTATGGGGTAGCGATCGGAAATTGTCTTATCATTGAGTTTTCTGTAATCTATTACTTATCTCCATTTCTTGGTTTGGGCCTAATTTGGTTTTTTGGGTAATATCCAAACTAGGGCGCTCCAAGGGGAGTAGCTGGTTTGGATAATGTTTTGGTCTTGCATTTTTTTTATTTGTTCTTTCACCCCCTTGTTTATGAATGAAGAGGTCCCGATATGATTTAACGAAAAAGTCATAAAATTCGATCGCGGCAGCGCAGCAGCGATAAGCTTAAGCCACAGATGTTGTTTTTTTAGATAACAACAAAGGCAAGCGCAAATTTATACTTTTATCACTTTTACATTGTTTATCACTTTTCTAATAAGATTTTGACTTTACTTGGCAACAAGAACAATAGAATTTATAATAAGTTAGCACTCACCAATATCCAGAAGCGTTTTTGATGGCCTTCCCATGCTGTCTGTTGTTGTTGTTGTTTCTCTTTGGGGGTTTAAAATTGTTTGCAAATTATTATAATTTCAAGTTCATGTTTTACCGATTACATATGGATGTTAGACTGAAATTTTGTCTTACACATTTTCAATTTTAAATTGTTGTTGCGTTTCGTTTCTATTTGTTTTTTAAGATTTATTTAATTTATTTTTGGGTTGCGGTTTTCTTAACATTTGCGTTTTATTAACAATTTTACTTTGTTGTTTCGTTTGTTTGTCTATGCATTTTTTAACATCAATATAATTATGCGATTTTGATGGCTCTTGCCAATTAACGTTTGATTTTAATTGTTAAATTTTGGGGAAAAAAGTTTGGTTTTTATTTTTGGGACCACTTTCACTGCACAACTGCTGGACTGTACTGCTCCGATGCGCTTTTAATATGCGACTGCTCTGCATTCCCCGCTCTATCTCCAGACTTCTTGTGTATTTTTTAATCCCTGCTGATGTTGTTGATGAGGCTACTGCAGCCGCAGCAATTTAAATAAAATTAAAATGTTTTACTTTTTGAAGCCGCGGTCGTCGTGGATTAAGTTTTCCAAAAAAATTAAAGAGAGCTCGCAAGCTTAAGTCGAGCTTATATAGGCCAATTGGCCGGAAATGCAATTCTCTCGTAGAGCAGAATTAAGCTTAGAGCGCAGGGTTGTAAATAATAGTCGCAACATACAATAAAAATACTGTATGCAAATGGTATCGATACTAAGAAAAATACTGATTTTGAAAAAATACTTTTCTGTTAACTTAACAGTAGACTTCGAAATATACTAATTAATGATCGTTATATATAAAAATACTTTATTTGTGCAAAATGCATACACTACACATGATAGATATACGTACAGGAGTTCGGCGTTAAAAATGAAGATTAGCTTATATAGGCCAATTGGCCGGAAATGCAATTCTCTCGTAGAGCAGAATTAAGCTTAGAGCGCAGGGTTGTAAATAATAGTCGCAACATACAATAAAAATACTGTATGCAAATGGTATCGATACTAAGAAAAATTCTGATTTTTGAAAAAAATACTTTTCTGTTAACTTAACAGTAGACTTCGAAATATACTAATTAATGATCGTTATATATAAAAATACTTTATTTGTGCAAAATGCATACACTACACATGATAGATATACGTACAGGAGTTCGGCGTTAAAAATGAAGATTAGCTTATATAGGCCAATTGGCCGGAAATGCAATTCTCTCGTAGAGCAGAATTAAGCTTAGAGCGCAGGGTTGTAAATAATAGTCGCAACATACAATAAAAATACTGTATGCAAATGGTATCGATACTAAGAAAAATTCTGATTTTGAAAAAAATACTTTTCTGTTAACTTAACAGTAGACTTCGAAATATACTAATTAATGATCGTTATATATAAAAATACTTTATTTGTGCAAAATGCATACACTACACATGATAGATATACGTACAGGAGTTCGGCGTTAAAAATGAAGATTACGCCTTCTTCGGGTTCAAAAATATCAGTAGAGGCGCCGGTTTCCTTGAAGTCGCAGGAGCTTGAGTTAGCGTACAGCAGGTTTTGTAGACATTTGGAGCTTTGATCGGGATTATGCGTGGTGTCTTCACAGTAGAATTTATTGTCTATTTTTGAGCATTTTTATACTATGATACTGAAAGTATGCTATTTTGAATCGAAAAGTAATTAAGTTTGATTGTGATAGTGTTTCTAATTTTAATAGATTGTACAAATGTTCTTCTGATTTATTTTGAGTATTTTGGAATTTGTATATTTGTCTAATTTTAGTGATTTCAGAATCGTCTAGGATTGCTTTGGGTACTACGGTTAATTTGGCCAGTAGAAGACTGTCTGTTTAAATGGTCATTTAATATGTCTGTGTTAAATCCATTTTTATTGATTTCCTGTAGTGTTTGTATATGTTCATTTTCTGAATTGATTTCTTTGAAAATGTTATTGTGGGAGTTTTTTGAGAATGTATTTATAAGGTTTTGTTCCTTATTGATATGGTCTGTGATATTTTTAAAACGCGTTATTACATCATGGTTAAATAAAGGTTGTGCCAAGCTTCTGTCAGAAATACTGTTCTTTATCTATTACTTGTGCATCATGGTTATCCATGTCTTAATTAAAGTTCCCAAGCCATTGAGAAGTCCTCTTCTTTTTCTATGATATGGTGTAAGGGTTTTTATTTTATGATTTAGTTGTTATAATTTAGTTTTTAATATTGTTATTGCCTTAGCAAATTGGTGTACACATTTATTGCTTTCGGATAGCTCTATTATGTGACTTGCTATTTTGTAGCTTTTGATAATATAAGCATCACCAAGGTTGATTTTTGCGAAGGTCTCATAGTATATTGGTTTTGTGCAATGTCCGTCATGGTGTCTGTCCGTCTGTCTGTCCGTCGTCCGTATGAACGCATCTTTTTTCGACACCCGTAAAGCTAGAGACTTGAAACCTTGCAATTATGTTTATCTATAGATGGTACAGATAAAGTGTTAAGATCAAGGTGCCACGCCCACTAGGAGGCTGGGAAATCGATAAATTCGATAACAGAAAACCGATAAAACCACATTTTTACAGATAGTACGACCAAAAGTTTGCAAGCAGATAGCTAGGCATGTACCTGAAAAAACTGCATCAAAATTTTGGATGCCACGCCCACTCATTCTGCCCCCATCCTCACTGCTCCTTGAAAAATTGGAAACGCCTATAGTTTTCACATATTTCGAGCTAGAGCCACCAAATTTAGTGTCAAGATAGGTAGTGAAATTTTCCAAAAAACTGCATCAAAAATTTGGATGCCACGCCCACACCTTCCGCCCCCGCCGTTGCTAAAACGGTTATGCGTGTATCTTTCACATTTTTTGAACTAGAGTCACCAAATTTGGTAGGGAGATATATGGTGATATCTATAAAAGATCTGCATCAAAAATTTGGATGCCACGCCCACCCAAACCTTATAAAATCGTAATTGGCTATATCTCTAACAGCTTTTGAGCTAAAGCCACCAAACTTGGTAGGAAGATAAATGGTGACAATTAAAAAGATTTGATTTAAAAATTTGGATGCCACGCCTACCTCAGCCGCCCACCTTTATAAATTTGGGAGTTAAGTTATTTTCCACAGTTTTTGAGCTAAAGTCACCAAATTTGATAAGATGATAGCTGGCGATGATTACCACCCGTCCCACTCCTTTGCAAGCAGACTCCTTACCATCCGTTCTTTTACAGGTATCAAAGTATTCCGCAGTCGGATGCGTCTGACTGCAACGTTTTTACTTGTTTTTTAGTTCGTTTTATTTTTGATTTATGAATTTTTTGTAGTCATCTTGTGATTATCAGCTAAAACTGTGTGTTTTGAGAAACGAGCTGTTAAGTTGTTTCTTCTATTTTCTTTTCGAAAAATGGTTTCGTTAGATAACAATGTTTCAGGGGCAACTCTATTTACGTTTAATTTGTCGATTCTTTGTTTCGTTGTTTCTTCAAGTTTTGATTTGACTTGAGGGTAAAGGTCTTTGCGAAATTGGTTCAATTTTTCTAAATACTCATGATTATTATTGAATTCAGTAGACTCGTTGAATGTGTGAGTGCGTCCGCTTGAAAGTTAGTAAGGTTTCAGATAGTATTTCGTCATGGTCACATGTTAAATGTCGTTTTTACTTGAGTTCTGTTAGTGTTGAATGTCAACGTTCAAAGGGTGCGTTACTACTTGATTGTTGAAAAGAGGTGATATGTATCTGTATTTTATATTGTTGGCAAAAATCTTTAAACATTTAAATTCTTATTATTGACCAATTTTTTGGGGATGCCGATGAGGATTATAAAGTGTTTAAGTGATTTAATAACATTAATGATATTTCTGTTTGGGAATTTAGAAAATTTATCATTGAGAGTAAGGTTGCAATTGTGATTAATTGTGTAGATATCTATGTGATGATGTCTAAGGGTTGTTCAGGTGTTTCTGGAATCTCGAATTATATTCTCTGAGGCTGTCTGTCGTATTTTATTTTTAGTATTTTCATCTTAGTATTTTGTATTCGTTACAATTTGTAAAAGTGTCGTTATATGTTTCCTGAATTATACTAAATAAATCGTTATCGCAGTAAAGTGCATAAGTTTTATTACGTTTAAGGATGGAGTTTAAATTTGAAATATTTAATTTTTGTCGAAGTGAGGGTCAATGAATAGGCGCCTAATTTTGTTTTTAAAAGGGACTGTTGTGTTATAGTTCTGTGTAGGGCCTGATTCCAAAATTATCTGTATACAAAAGTCATTTAATGGTTTTGTAGAAGTGGGGATTATGTTGTTTGGGATTATTTGAGTCGACTGAGTGACTTCATTTACATTGGTATCTACCTAGGGAGGTGTTTGTGGTTGTATGCGACTGAGTGCATCTGCCACAACATTAAGGGAGCCCTTTTTATATTAGAAATAACCCGGTGTTACCTAAAACTAATGTTCTTCCCGTAGATCCCTGTGGTTCAAACGATAGTCAGCCTACTGATTCTACGTTAGGGGCAACTCTTAAGCCCATTAGGGTTGTACCTCAGAGTAAATTTGTTTTTGTTTCTAGGCTCGCTTCCGATAATTCTGCGGAAGATGTAAGCGCCTATATAAAAGGTAAAATTGATTCCCCGCGAATTGTTGTCGACAAATTTAAATTCAAGCTCGCCCGCGATATATCATCCTTTAAGCTGAGTGTTCCGCCGGAACTTTTCTCAACGATTTGTTCTGAAAAGTTTTGGCCGCCACACATCATAGTGAAGGAGTATGTTAGTAGGCGAAGTAATAATAATAACAATGTTAGGATCAGTGGTGCTCCGCCTGTTGCATCCACTTTAGTAGCAAAAAAACTAACACAGTTACCTCCCTCTTACTGGGTTATCAGAATGTAAGAGGACTTTGTAGTAAACTTAGTTCTTTGTACCTTAATAGTCATTCTTTTCCCTTTCATGTCGTTGCCTTCACCGAAACGTGGTTAAGACAAGACATACTTAATTCTGAAGTATTATCTAACAGATTCTGTATCTATAAAAAGGACCGCCCTCTGCGCCGTGGTGGTGGGGTGCTTATTGCTGTTGATGTGGACTTTTCCTCTGAGACAGTAATATTAAGTGGCTCTATAGATATTGAGTTTGTTGCTGTAAAGTTAAATATTAACGGTGTTGGTATTTATATTTATTGTTCCTATATACCACCTTTATCTGACAGCTCTGTTTATAATGAACATATGTCAGCAATACTTTCCATATCTTCTATGCTTTCTGATCATGATATTTTTGAAGTTCTTGGCGATTTTAATATTGCTGATGCTACTTGGATTTCAAGTCTGGACTCGAGCGTGTTGACCCTAATGGTGCAGACTGATTTTCTGGTTGGTTTATTTGAAATGTCATTGGGTCAGATCAATGGCATTCCAAATTCTCTTGGTAAAATGCTTGATTTGGTATTTGTTTCGGATCCATCTACTCTATCTGTGTCAAGATCCCTTCCCATATCCACTCCCGAAGACTTATACCACCCGACGTTGGAGGTGTTGATCACTTAGCCTGCCTGTGCCGTACGCCAGTGTAGTGATCCATTAAGACGGGTACGTCAATTTCGGAAAACCGATTTTGTAAAACTTACCCGGCTCTTAGAACTTGTTGACTGGTCTCCCCTCTATGCTTCTGAGGACTTGGATACGGCAATCAGTATTTTTTATTGCACCTTAGAAAATTTATTCGATAAGTGTGTCCCTTTTGGTAGGCCAAGTAGGAAAAACAAACCTGCCCTTAAAAATCGAAAATCTAAGCTTTATAAGAGTTTCAGAAAATCTGGCTCTTCTATTCATTACTCATCATACTTGATTGCGCGTTCCAGTTTTTCAGTCATGAATAATTCATGTTATAAAAATTACCTAAGTCGGTGCTAACTACAGTTCCATCTAATTTATCTTTTGAAAACAAGTCGGCCAATTCTTATCAGGCCATTGCCGATTTATTTGCCGAATTTTTTCAAACAACATACAGTTCAATTGATAATCACGTTGATCTGCCTTACCCGTATCAGGTTGATGCCTCTAATTGCATTTTTGAACCAAGTATCACGGATTGTTCATTACTACGTGGTACTACAGGATATTAAGCCTGTATTTTCCCCGGGACCTGACGGCGTACCAAGCTGTGTGCTTAAGTACTGTGCTGATGGTCTCTTAAAGCCTTTGCATAAATTGTTGAGTTTGTCTATTGAGAAATGTTCATTTCCTAATATCTGGAAAGAATCATTTATTATTCCGCTCCATACAAAAGGAGACAAGTCTAATGTTCAAAATTATAGGGGTATATCCAAATTGTCTGCTATACCAAAAATGTTTGAGAAATTAATAACTTCTCAATTACAACATTTTTGCAGATCTTTAATTTCACCGTGCCAGCATGGATTCATGAAACAAAGATCTACTACCACTAACCTGTTAGAATTTACTTCAGTAGTTGTTAATGGTTTTCAAAATAAAATGCAAACGGATGTTATTTACACTGATTTCAGCAAGGCATTTGACTCGGTTAATCACTACCTTTTACTTCATAAACTTCAAATGTTAGGTTTTCCAAGCAATCTTATTCGGTGGATAAGGGAATATTTAACTCATAGAACACATAGAGTCAGTTTTAATGACGCTGTCTCTAAGGTGGTTCATGTCACTTCCGGTGTACCGCAAGGAAGTCACCTTGGACCTTTATTATTTACACTTTTCATCAATGATCTTCCATCTGTTATTGACCAATCCCGAGTGCTGATGTATGCTGACGATGTAAAATGATGCATGTCGGGTACTTCTCTGTTGTCTGCTCAAAAACTACAAACTGATTTAGATAATTTTCAAAAGAGGTGTCGTGTTAACTTACTAAATCTTAATTGCAACAAATGTAAAGTCATGTCTTTTTATAGATGCCTTCCTTTTTCAAATATATATTTTCTTTATGGAAGCCCACTCGATCGCATTGAATGGGTTGATGACTTAGGTATCCTTTTTGATCCGAAACTTAAATTTCACAAGCATATCTCTTCAGTTGCAAATCGAGCCTCTAGTACCTTGGGGTTCATTAAGCGCTGGTCGAAAGAATTTGACGATCCATACATAACCGAAACACTTTACACGTCTTTGGTACGTCCTGTTCTTGAATATGGATCTTGTATCTGGTATCCCAAATACAGGATTCACCAGGATAGAATAGAATCAGTACAAAAACAATTTTTGCTCTTTGCCCTTAGGAGATTTAACTGGGATACTAACGTTAACCTACCTTCCTACCACAGAAGACTTTTACTAATAAATCTTCCTTCTCTTTCTGATAGCAGAACAATGCTAGGTGTTGTCATTTTACATAAACTAATAAATGGTGAAATTGGTTCCTCAGAATTAATCAGCCAAATTAGTTTTGCTGTTCCGATCAGAAGGACAAGGAATTTTCTACCCATTGCTCTTCAAGCTTGTCACTCTAACTATGCTATTCATAACCCTTTTCGGATTTTATGTTCAAACTATAACGAATTTTCCAACTTAATAAACGGTGTCACTTCTAGTAGTTCTCTTAAAAAGTTAGTCTTATGTCATTTGTCTACGTTTTCGCGATCTACGTAACCGTACGCTATGCGGTGTGCCCCTTTTGCTTGGGTTCGCGCGTTAACAAGCCGGTGCTTGGTATCGTTGGGCCACTTGAATGTACTGTCTTTTTTTTAGTACATCTACGTACAATAATATAAAAAAAAAAAAAAAAAAAAAAATCATAGTCGGCTAATCGGAGTTTCCAGCATAAAAGTTTCATATTAGTTGGGTTTGATGTACCACCCCATGTAAGTGGTTGGTGGTCCGAAACAAGAGTGAATTTTGTACCGTATAGGTAAGGTCTAAATTGTTGAACTGCCCAAACGATATGAAGCTTTTGATTTTCTGCGGTGGAATAGCGTACTTCGGTATCAGAGAGTGTACGCCTTGCGAAAGAAACTGGTTTATCGTTACTAACTGGTCCCTGGGAAAGTACGGCGCCGATTGCAAAATTGCTAGCGTCTGTTGTAACAGTGAACGGTTGAGTGAAGTCAGGATCATTACATAATAAGGTTTCGCAGAATTCAAATGCTTCTGTAAATTCTTTGTCTATTATGGGTGTTTTCTTCCCTTAAAGTTGATTAGTAAGTGGTTTGGTAATTTTTGCAAAGACTCTAATGAATTTATGGTAATAGCCGAGCAGGCCGAGAAATGACTTTATTTCTTTTTTATTTTAAGGACAAGGGAACTTCTTAAAATTTTACTAGGGATTGGCTTTACGCCCTCTCTGGTAACAACGTGACCAAGGAATTCAACTTCCTTTCGTAGGAAATCTGATTTATGTATTTGTATTTTAAAATTTGCGAATCTCAGTCTATCAAATACTTCTTTTAGATCTATCAAATGTTTTTGTAAGGATGGGGAGAATATTATAATATCGTCGAGAAGGACACGAAGGACATTGTCCATGACTCTCTGAAATGTGGCCAGGGCGTTTTTCACACCAAATGGCATACGAATGAATTCAAAGTGACCGCTTTCGATGGTAAAAGCTGTTTTTTTTTTGCCTGTCTTTACTATTCATTTCTATCATTTCCACTGGCGAGGTCGATGGTTGAAAAATAATTTGATTTTCCCAATTGATCTAAAATGTCGTTAATGTTGGGTATGGGGTAGCGATCGGAAATTGTCTTATCATTGAGTTTTCTGTAATCTATTACTTATCTCCATTTCTTGGTTTGGGCCTGATTTGGTTTTTTGGGTACTATCCAAACTAGGGCGCTCCAAGGGGAGTAGCTGGTTTGGATAATGTTTTGGTCTAGCATTTTTTTTATTTGTTCTTTCACCCCCTTGTTTATGAATGAAGAGGTCCCGATATGATTTAACGAAAAAGTCATAAAATTCGATCGCGGCAGCGCAGCAGCGATAAGCTTAAGCCACAGATGTTGTTTTTTTTAAAGGCAAGCGCAAATTTATACTTTTTATCACTTGTAACGAACCTTCGGTTTATCCCGAATATAAGCTGGGCTAGCTCTTGCGGTGCTGAGGGTACGTGCCAACAAATTTGTATTCGTGGCGCTGCGACAATTAGAACACTTGGTGCTTTTAGTTTATATGAAATATCTTTATATTTGAATCGGTATTTTTCTGCTTGTTACACTTGTTTGCTTAACTCTAGTTCGGCTGCGTGCTGGACTAGCCTCGCGATACTATTACCCTTGCCTTTGGAACACCCTACAACAGGCTCTCCTGCCAGTCAACGATCGAACTTAGTCTCGCCTACGGGACTAGGTTTGTTGCGTACTACGCCAGCTACGCCAGGTTTCGCTATTGGCTTTCTTGTCTCCGCAAGAAGCTACCATTAGCACTCCTACTCGCTGGTGTACGTGCGCTTCACCTTGTCTTACGCCAGGCACACTAACTCGACGCGCGGATGGCAAGGATTCGCCTTGCAAGTTGTATCCTCAGGACAAGTCTTTCGTAGCGCTTGACCTCAGTCAGCCACGAACCCGCACTTAGTCTATTTACAACTTTGTAACTTAGCGCACTTATAATAGTTCACAAAACGCTTAGGACTACCTTTGGCTCCTTGTGTGGAGTGTAAAGTCCTTGAAATGTCCTTGTAATCCTTGTTCCACTTTCACTCGGACACTCGATATTCTTCCGTACTTCACTTGACGCGTTTAGCAACTCTCGAACCGGCCGTGTTTTAGCTGCGCGTTGAT
>JAECXO010000207.1:1497500-1628820 GCA_018152825.1 Scaptomyza hsui | reverse complement strand
CCTACCGCAGTTCGGTCATGACGGCCACCGCGAAAGCGCTAAATGATTCCCAGTTGGCGCTACTGGCTATTAACAGTGTTACAAGGTTGCCAACCTCGACGGCACACCCAAAAGTCCTCACCATTTCTGCGCGAAGCCCTGTGAAGCGTATGCAGTGGAACAGCACATGCTCTGCATCCTCGATGAAACCGCTTCCGTAGTGGGTGCAGAATGTAGCATCCTCGTGTCCGAATCGGTAAAGATAACCGTGGAAGCAGCCATGCCCGCTGAGTAGCTGGGTGATGTGGAAGTTCACCTGTCCATGTCTTCTGCCCAGCCACTCCGATAAGCTTGGGATTGGGCGGTGTGTCCATCGCCCTTTGGAGGGGGAATCCGGCGAGCGCTGCTTTCTTGTGGGCCACTGAGTGGTCTCTGCCATGAGTCTCCTCCTCGTGCACCTCTGCAGTTTCTTTGGCTAGTTCGGCTATGGGGGCAACTACGGCTAGCACCAGACACGCATCATCCTTGATAGTTCGGAAGCCTCTACACACACTGATCGCCCCTAGGCGGTGGGTAGCCGTTAGTCCACGGGAGTAGCTGTCGTAGCGGAGGCCCGGGTGCCAGATAGGCGCCGCATACAGCATCACCGCCCTAGTCACGCTGGAAATTAGAGCTCTCCTCCACTGCTTCGGGCCTCTCGTATTTGCCATAATACGCGATAGTGCACGATTAGTTAGAGTGCCAAGGGCCAAGTGCTCTTTAAAGGAAAGCCTTGTATCCAGCATCACTCCCAGGTACTTGATTGATCTCTTTGATGTGATTATCGTATTTGCCACTGTAATGGTTGCTGTCTCCACTGCTTTTCGGCTGCTTATGAGTACAGCCTCGGTTTTGTGGGGGGCAATCTGGAGGCCAACCGAGGAGAGCCACTGGATGACCAATTCTATCGAATGGTTGCATCGAGCCTCGGCGACCTTGAGCTGCTTAGCCACAACCACCAACGCGACGTCGTCTGCGAAACCCACTATGCGGACCTCTTCAGGTAGCGGGAGCCGAAGAACGCCGTTGTACATGGCGTTCCAAAGGAGAGGGCCAAGGACTGACCCCTGCGGCACGCCTCCAGATAAGCGGTAATCCTCGGTCGACTCGCTAGTGTCGTACAGCAGTATTCTGTCTTGGAAATAGCTCCTAATCAGCCTAAGTAGGTAATTTGGCACTCCAAACGCTACAAAAGCCTCCAAGATGCAGCTCCACTTCGCCGTGTTGAACGCGTTTTTTACGTCAAGCGTTGCGACCAGGCAATACTTTTTGGCGCCTCCTTTCCACCTACTGCCGGCTATCGCTTCTGAGGCTATCTCCACCACATTGCCGATTGCGTCGAGCGCTGACCTCGATTAACGGAAGCCGAACTGCTGATCCGAAAGCCCTCCTGCAGCGGCTATGGCGCGCTCAAGACGTATGCAGATAATATGCTCCAATATATTTCCTACCGTATCAATGAGGCAAATAGGCCTGTAGGCAGCTGGATCCTTAAGTGGCTTCCCCAGCTTTGGTAGCAGTACCAGGCGTTGGAGTTTCCACCTGTTAGGGAAGCCTCCGTTGCGTAGACATTTGTTGAAAATCTCGGCAAAGATGTCGGGGCGGATTGCAAGAGCTAGCTTGAGTGCTCTGTTGGGAATCCCGTCGGGCCCGGGCGCCTTGCTAGGCTTCGTCCTCGTTGCTGCTTGGCGGATCTCTTCCAAGGTGACCTCTTCGATATCGGCAGGCATGCTAGGCGCTGGCGCGGGATCAAGCTCATCAGCCATACTGGGAAATATGTGCGTCACAATATCTCTGAGCGCCCCCGTATCGGTAGGCTGGCAGCGGGAAAAGGCGTTGAAGCGTTTGCCAACGAATTCGTAGGCGTCGCCCCAGGGATCGTTCTCAGCTGTGTCACATAGCTCAAGAAAGCATCTGCGCTTACTATCCTTAATAAGCTTCTGCAGCTGCCTCCTGCATGCGAGAAACTCTGCTTGCCGGGCTTGGTACATCTGGGATCCGCGCGAGCGCTGGTAGCGGCGTCTAGCGTGGTTGCAAACATTTCGAGCCTCTGCTATCTCCTCGTTCCACCAGTAAACTTGGACATTGTGCCTCTGGTACCGCTTGTTCCTGGACATGGTGGCATCGCAAGCGCGGCATATCAGCATCATGGATTCTTCCACCACTGCCTCGGTGCTGTCAACGCTATCCGGGATCCCTGCGGATACAAGCTGTGTACCAAAGATACGCGTGTCGAGTGTCTCGGCACGGTATTTTTGCCTAGGATGGGTTTGAACATGCTGGCGATTATTGCGTGCTCCGACGGTGAACCATATGGCGGCATGGTCGCTCCCATTGAATGAGTCGTCGATGCTCCAGCTGGATAAGCTAGACAGAGAACTACTGGCAAACGTGATGCCGACGACAGATCCCAGCCCTGCTCTGCTGAATGTGTGTTGAGTCCCCTGGTTTAATATGGCAACGTCCAGTAGGGTGAAGGCCTCAAGTACGGCTCGGCCCCTAGCATTTGTAGACGAGCTACCCCACTCCTCGGCCCATGCGTTGAAGTCACTAGCAATGATGACTGGGTGCCGGCCTCTAGCATCTGCCACCAGAGTGTCCAAGGTGTTGTTAAACTCGGAGAGATGCAGGCTAGGGGACAGATAGACGGAGAAGATCCACATGTCGCCCGCCCTCGCACGTACGAAGCTATCCGCCCGGTAAACTCTGGTCAGTGGTGACGCGACAGAACTTCGCTATAAGAAAGCTCGCTGGTGCTTATCACCAGCGCATCCGACCTGCTCCTCCTCATAGGCGGCTTGCCAGGCGTCTTGCTGGCTGGCTTGGTAGCCTTCTTCCGCTGAGCCGTTTGCTACGGAATCTGTGGGGCCGACTCCGGAGCCGCTGGACTTGCGTTGCCAGTTCTATTCCTCTTCGAGGGCGTAGCTCGCAGCCCAGGTTATTGCTCTCGCCGTCTCTCTTAGTGTGTGTGTGTGTGTGTGTGTGTGTGTGTGTGTGTGTGTGTGTGTGTGTGTGTGTGTGTGTGTGTGTGTGTGTGTGTGTGTGTGTGCATTAGATACGCAAAATTTGCTCATAAATTAAAATACACCTTATGGATCCCAGGGCAAAAGGCATGTCATGCCTGCAAAATTTGCTCATAAATTAAAATACACCTTATGGATCCCAGGGCAAAAGGCATGCCATGCCTGCAGCACCATAACCATCGCCAACCTCCTTAACCCCCCCTTGAAGCACTCCTTCAACATACGTACATACGTATGTAGCTAATATCAAGCTGGCATATTCACTTCGAAGGATAAAGAGTAGTGCAATTTTCAATTCCACCTGTTAGGGAAGACTCCGTTGCGTAGACATTTGTTGAACATCTCGGCAAAGATGTCGGGGCGGATTGCAAGAGCTAGCTTGAGTGCTCTGTTGGGAATCCCGTCGGGCCCGGGCGCCTTGCTAGGCTTCGTCCTCGTTGCTGCTTGGCGGATCTCTTCCAAGGTGACCTCTTCGATATCGGCAGGCATGCTAGGCGCTGGCGCGGGATCAAGCTCATCAGCCATACTGGGAAATAGGTGCGTCACAATATCTCTGAACGCCCCCGTATCGGTAGGCTGGCAGCGGGAAAAGGCGTTGAAGCGTTTGCCAACGAATTCGTAGGCGTCGCCCCAGGGATCGTTCTCAGCTGTGTCGCATAGCTCAAGAAAGCATCTGCGCTTAATATCCTTAATAAGCTTCTGCAGCTGCCACCCGCATGCGAAAAACTCTGCTTGCCGGGCTTGGTACATCTGGGATCCGCGCGAGCGCTGGTAGCGGCGTCTAGCGTGGTTGCAAACATTTCGAGCCTCTGCTATCTCCTTGTTCCACCAGTAAACTTGGACATTGTGCCTCTGGTACCGCTTGCTCCTGGACATGCTGGCATCGCAAGCGCGGCTTATCAGCATCATGGATTCTTCCACCACTGCCTCGGTGCTGTCAACGCTATCCGGGATCCCTGCGGATACAAGCTGTGTACCAAAGATACGCGTGTCGAGTGTCTCGGCACGGTATTTTTGCCTAGGATGGGTTTGAACATGCTGGCGACTATTGCGTGCTCCGACGGTGAACCATATGGCGGCATGGTCGCTCCCATTGAATGAGTCGTCGATGCTCCAGCTGGATAAGCTAGACAGAGAACTACTGGCAAACGTGATGCCGACGACAGATCCCAGCCCTGCTCTGCTGAATGTGTGTTGAGTCCCCTGGTTTAATATGGCAACGTCCAGTAGGGTGAAGGCCTCAAGTACGGCTCGGCCCCTAGCATTTGTAGACGAGCTACCCCACTCCTCGGCCCATGCGTTGAAGTCACTAGCAATGATGACTGGGTGCCGGCCTCTAGCATCTGCCACCAGAGAGTCCAAGGTGTTGTTAAACTCGGAGAGCTGCAGGCTAGGGGACAGATAGACGGAGAAGATCCACATGTCGCCCGCCCTCGCACGTACGAAGCTATCCGCCCGGTAAACTCTGGTCAGTGGTGACGCGGCGCTCCCACAACACCAAATAGCCGCTCGTCCAGATGTGTTTAGTGTGCAGTGTGGACCCTCCTGCAGCCGGTATGGCTCACTTAGCACCGCAAGATCCGCAAAGCGTTCGCGCACTGTTTGCGACAACAAGTCCTGAGCCGCTGCACAATGGTTGAGGTTCAGCTGTATGAACTTCATATTGCGCGACTACTTGCATTTCCGCTAAGTGGACATCTGCTGCTGCCCGCCTGGTGGCTGGATGCGGCACTGCACTTAGCGGCCTCGCTCTTACAGGTTGCTGCCCTGTGACCCAAGTCTCCGCACCTGATGCAGCACTGAGACCTATCCACCGGGTTACGGCAACTGCTTGCGGTATGTCCCATCTCCAGGCAGCGGTAGCACCGCGTGCGTGCTTCCTGCAAGCGAATGGCACAGCTGGTCCAATCGATGCGAACTGTACGCAAGGCAGTAATGCTGTTTGCCAGATTCGCCGGGACCGAAAATTGTGCCACCTGGGTGTTGCCGTATCCAGGTCGAATACTCTTGAACTTGCAAACGTCAGCTGGGATGTTTGACTGCGCTGATAGAGCAGTCACTATCTCGTCTTTAGTAGCTAACTCGTCCAGGTCCCGAATGGCAAAGTGAGTTTGCTCGGTAAATGAGCGAACCACTGCACTCTTGCCCAGCACCAGCTCCACCTCGTCCTTGAGCTGCTTGGTGCCCTCCAGGCCTACTCCATTTAGCTCCAGTAGCAGGTCGCCTTTTGCTGTGCGACGAGCTTTGGAGACCTTGTCGCGGACTCCGTTGAGCTTTCCATCACTCCTTCGCGTAACTAGCGACAGAACTTCGCTATAAGAAAGCTCGCTGGTGCTTATCACCAGCGCATCCGACCTGCTCCTCCTCATAGGCGGCTTGCCAGGCGTCTTGCTGGCTGGCTTGGTAGCCTTCTTCCGCTGAGCCGTTTGCCACGGAATCTGTGGGGCCGACTCCGGAGCCGCTGGACTTGCGTTATTGCTCTCGCCGTCTCTCTCTGTGTGTGTGTGTGTGTGTGCGTGTGTGTGTGTGTGTGTGTGTGTGTGTGTGTGTGTGTGTGTGTGTGTGTGTGTGTGTGTGTGTGTGTGTGTGTGTGTGTGTGTGTGTGTGTGTGTGTGTGTGTGTGTGTGTGTGTGTGTGTGTGTGTGTGTGTGTGTGTGTGTGTGTGTGTGTGTGTGTGTGTGTGTGTGTGTGTGTGTGTGTGTGTGTGTGTGTGTGTGTGTGTGTGTGTGTGTGTGTGTGTGTGTGTGTGTGTGTGTGTGTGTGTGTGTGTGTGTGTGTGTGTGTGTGTGTGTGTGTGTGTGTGTGTGTGTGTGTGTGTGTGTGTGTGTGTGTGTGTGTGTGTGTGTGTGTGTGTGTGTGTGTGTGTGTGTGTGTGTGTGTGTGTGTGTGTGTGTGTGTGAGCGCCCAACTGAAGGCATGCCATGCCTGCAGCACCATAACCATCGCCAACCTCCTTAACCCCCCCTTGAAGCACTCCTTCAACATACGTACATACGTATGTAGCTAATATCAAGCTGGCATATTCACTTCGAAGGATAAAGAGTAGTGCAATTTTCATTGTGTTCTATCAGCTAATACAGCGACATACAATATATACAACAATACACTGAATAAACAAGTAAGAAAGCTAGAGGCTAGAGATTTCCCGACTAGGAGATACCCTGAACCCTGTTCATAACGCTTACAGCCATTGTCTGTGTGCATCTGTGACTAAACTTCAATCTTCGATATCTCTGGTGTTTCTCAACCGATGTCGATGAAGTTTTTGCAGATTTTCATTATTTCTTATCAAATTTCTAAAACGTGTTTCAGATATTCGATATTTCCATGTTATCGATTCCATGTGTATATCGGAAACGGAAATAGTTATCGAAAATCGAAAACAAACTTGTACTGCCTAGGACCTAGATAAGTTTATGTGCAAAATCTGAAGTATCTAGCTCATGTAGTCTCTGAGATCAACGCGTTCATACAGACGGACATGACTCGACTCGGCTGTTGATGCCGATCAAGAATATATATACTTTATAGGGTCGGATATGCTTCCTTCTGCCTGTTACATACTCTTGCACAAAAACATTATACCCCTTTTACCTTTTTCATGGGTTCGGGTTATAAAAACAGTTGAAGTTTCAACCAACAAATACAAACAAGTGAAAACGTTGCAGTCGGACGCAACCGACTCCGGAATACTTTGATGCCAGTAAAAGAACGGATATTAAAGAGTCTTATCGCAAAGGGAAAGAGCAGGGTCGGAAGGGGTGGACCAGGTGGTGGTAGCCGATACCGAATTTATAAGGTGGGTGTCTTGGGTTAGACTGGCATCCACAATTTTGATGCTGATCTTTTGCAGATGTCACAATCTATCTTCCTACCAAATTTGCAGACTGTAGCACTTAAAATACGCATTAGAGGTAGGCGAGACATCAAAATTTTTAATGAACTATTTTGTGAAACGTCATTACCTATCTTGACACAAAATTTGGTAGCTCTAGCCCAAAAAATTTGAAAGCTATAGGCGTTTCCAATTTCAAGGAGGAGAGAGGATGGGGGCGTATGGAGTGAGATAGACATCACAAAAATTTGATGCAGTTTTTAAGGAACGTGAATATCTATCATCCTGCCAAATTTGGTAATTCAAGCTGTAATAATGTGAGAAATATATGGTTTTATCGGTTTTTAGTTATCGATTACTCAGCCTCCCATTGGGCGTTGCCATCCGATCTTAACGCTTTATCTGTCGCGCCTATAGACAAACATAATTGCAAAGTTTCAAGTCAAATGGACGGACGGACAGACACCATGACGGATATTGCACAAAACCAATATACTAGATACTTTCAGTATCAAAGTATAAAGAGTTTTGTGAACAGTTCATGTTAATAAAACTGTTGGAAAGGCAACTATCTTTAAAAAAGCGTATCTTGCCAGTCAGCAATAAGACAACTATTGCTAAAGCCATATTTGCACCCATACTAATGTATGGTATTGAAATACGTGGCAAAGGTAGGATAGCTAGGAAAAAAAATAAAAGTTGCGTTTAATACCATGGCTTGCTTTGTATTTAATCTTAAAAGAAATTACCATATTGCCTCATTAATCATAAGATTCTAATTCTTCTTTTTGACAATCTTAGATTAAGAACGTCCAAAATAACCAATAATATGTAATGTCATGTAATGTCGAACGAGGGTGGGCTTGCGCCTTTCAGCACTGCGACCCACATGGATCTATTGTGCCCCCTTACCACTAGTTCAGTTTAAGTGTTCTCAGAAACTGAGTCAGACCAGTCTGCGGGATATGCATCAGGTCATCTTCACTGAGAATGTATTTGCCTAACAGCGTTGCTCAGTTGTTCAGTAGATTCGACATCTTCCTCACAGAATCTACAAGTTCTGTTGCTAGCAAGTGTAGTGGCCGAACTTTTGCGTAGTTAGAAAAGAGAGTAACTTCAAGAGCCACCCACACGTTGTTGTTTAGGCGATGATGCGCTGTCATAATCTGATTGGTCAACATAATCGGATGATTAAGTCCGAAAATGCATGTAACTGTGCAAGAGCCAAACAACATCATACGCAGGTACAGGCAGTTGCCGGCGACCGCTTAGAAGTCATTCGAGAAAAATTAGTCAAGAGCTACAGCCGTGTTGTGTTTTTTTTGTACTTAAGTAAAAGAAGTCACACGTGCTCAAAACTTTAAATAAATTTTAAGTTTGATAAACTTATATCATTGGTAATACAAATTATAAAATCAGTGGCAGTGCAGGTAAACCTGAAGTGTGATTACCGTGTCCAGTTCTAATAAGATCAAATTTAGCAGGTGGAATTGCGTAACCAGATTACCCCTCCCTCGGCTCACGCATTGGTGCGGCCAAGAAGAGGTTATATCTGCATAAGGGGACAACGTGGGTGATTGCGGCGATCGGCTTCAGCGAAGAGTGGTTAAGCGCATATACATACATATATATTTACGCAGATGTTTATGCGCACAAGCGTGCATATATATATTGGGCAGCGCTGGCACACGTGGAATCTGAACTTCGCTGCGATCGGATTAACCTCTGGCGGTGTATCACTTACTTTGCCTATATGATTGCTAAACACCCATAGGCATAAAGAGGGATCAAATGGTTTAAAACACCAACAAAACACCGAACACCAACAAAAACAAAAACAACAATAATTAGTTTGTAATTAAGTACCATGTGGCTTAAGTTCTACTCATAAACCATCAATGCAAGTTATAGTTTTGTGAATGATATGCTAAGTGAGCTTGCCTCTGCTCTAGAATTCTTCTTGTTATCATGATTCGTAGTTAATTTTCAAGTTCAAGTTCAAGTTTGTTTACATTGTTATGATCATATGGTCATTTATATTAGAACTACAGTAAAGGCAAAAAGTAAAGGGATGGAAGCTACTTAAATTCTTATAAGACTTCCCACATATTATGTTTAAGCCAAGTTAAGCTGATTGTTATGAGTGATGGTAGCCGATGGTGATATAATTAATACACATGTATATAGATATGCATTATTCTAATTATTATTTCTACAAAAACAAAATAACAGATTCAACATGAGCAACGACAGCAACATCATCAACATCTTTGGGCCCAACGATACTGTGATGCAGCAAAAGTAAAGTAAAGCGTATACATTTGTTTGGAATTCGCGAGTAAATCTATAATCCACTGAATATTGCTATCTATACATATAGGTATAATTCCTTTTTTTGTTATCAATTTCGAAATGATCACGGCTTACCACTTACTATTAAGCTCATGTTTATAGATACATTAAAAACTTAAACTTAGATTTGACAGTAACTAGTTATAACTACCCACGTATTTAGATGTAACCACAAATGAAGTATAATGAACGCGATGACCATTCTGATGAGTCTTATATTGAAATGCCAAATAATTAAATTTAAGTTTAGAAAATGAATTATATGAAGAAAAGATCAAAAATGAAGATCTTTTAATTTCTACAATTTATCCGTCTAGTAGTTATGTCGAAACTTCTTAAGATACCATGAAGGACTAACAGCCTTCATTATAGGGACAACGCACTTACCCTAGCAGTTGTCATGGTCGGGTGGGTGAAGAAAGAGAGCGACCAACACCACTAGCTTCTCTACAAGGCCAATTGTCGGTACAATCATACTCTTTATTTGACTGCGTCGGTACCTGATTTCATTATTTTGCGGTTGTATATATGAACACTTATTTGTCTATACATTATCTTTTAGTCATTCTGTCGCGCATTATTATTTTTATTATCGTAGTGCAACTGTGTAGTTGGGTGAGGAAGAATTCCCGACCGATCCGACGAGCTAGACCCGAGCATAGCAAGAATGCGCAACCCCGAGCTCAGCTACACCACAAGGCTTTGTACTGTGAACACTACACAAGGCCCATCTTATGTATGGTCGTTGCAGGGAAAGTGGCCTGTCAACGCCCCACAGAGTGACCCAAGTTGTGTCCTGTTTAAGCATAGAGATTCCTTTGCTCTTGTTGCAGTAGGGCACACAAATCTTTTTGAGTGTCTGAGACCCTCTAGATTGTTCCAGTGCATTGTTCTCTTGTTCTCTATATCAGATTTGAGTCTGTTGTTTGAATAACCAAACATCGGACTTGGGCCTATAAATGGGGCTTCCGCTCCTAATTTAGCCCTTACATCCGCAGCCTCATTACCTGAGTGACCTTCATGTCCTGGGACCCATACCAGAGAGACCCTGTTGTTGGTTGCCAGAACATTTAGCTCACAGTGACATTCATATATGAGTTTTGATTTGTAGCAATAGCTGTTTAGTGCTTTAAGAGCTGCTTGACTGTCGGAGAGTATACGAATGTTAACTCCTACCAATTGTCTGCTATTCAGTCTGTATACCGCCTGTAAAATAGCGAAAAGCTCTGCCTGAAAAACGGTGCATTCAGCATCCAGTGAGACAGAGATGTGTGTGCGAGGACCCACTATGCCTGCTCCTACCCCTGATGCTGTCTTGGATCCATCTGTGAACCAGTTTTGTGCATCGTCATTTATCCAAGATGGATTGGAAGTCCATTGCTCTCTTGTTGGAAATATAACATTGTAGTTTTTCGTGAAACTAAGGATAATTTGGCTTTGGTCTAGCGTTTTGGTCTTGTCGAGGATGTCCTCTACCCTATTCAATATACCCAGGTGTCCTCTAAGATTGCCCTTCTGGTACTTGTTGCTAACATAGAGTCCCAAAGTCTGCTTTACAGCCTCTTCCTCTATTGCTAGGTGTAAGGGAGTTAGGTCTAGGATTGCTTCCAGTCCTGATGTCGGGAAGCCCCTTGTCCTCAAAGCCCCTGTAACACTAAGGCAAGCTAGCCTTTGTACCTTGTTGAGTTTGTTGATAGCGGTGCTTTGTGTGGCTTTTTCCCACCATAACGCCGCCCCGTACAGAATCATCGGTCTAAGAATCTGGGTGTATGCCCAGTGGGCCATTTTTGGAGAAAGCCCCGATGACTTGCCAAGCATCTGCTTGACAGCCCAGAGAGATCGAGTTGATTTCGTGGTTACAGCTCTTAGGTGTGCATTCCAAGTGAGTTGGCTATCCAGAGTTACCCCTAGATATTGGACCTCTGTACTCAGAGTCACAACTGTGCCACTAACCTTTATATCTGGAATCTCAAGAATCCTTTTGTTGGTGAACGGGATTATGATGGTCTTCCTAGGGTTGATAGAGAGCCCTTCTGAGGTACACCAATTTACCGTTTGATCAAGTGCCCGTTGCATGAGGTGCGCGAGGATCTTTTCATATTTGCCCTTGATGATTACGGATATGTCATCTGCATAGCCTCACGTTTTGCACCCGCTCTCGTTGAGAGACAGCACTAGGTCGTCTACTAGGAGTGACCACAATAAAGGAGATAAGACACCTCCTTGTGGACAGCCTTTTATGGCACTAATGCTGGCCGAGGCAAGTCCGAGATCGGCTTTTATCTGTCTGCGGCACAGAATTGCCTTTACCCAGTCTACTACCTTAGGGTTTACCCCCCTATTTGTCAGAGCCCGGTTCATCGAATCAAAATTCGCGTTGTCGAAGGCACCCTCTATGTCCATGAAGGCGCATAAGGCGACACCCTTTGTGTCAATTGCCTTTTCTATATCGGTTGTCAGATGCAGTGCCGTCACCGTGGATTTACCCTTCTGGTAGGCGAATTGCAGTTTGTGAAGCGGGTTGGCTTCTAGTATGTCAGTTCTGAAGTAGCAGTCTATCAGTTTCTCCATGGTCTTTAGCATGAAAGAGGAGAGGCTGATTGGTCTGTATGATTTGGGAGAGCATGGTGGCTTGTCCCCGCCCTTAGGAATAAATATTACCTTTACTGCTCTCCATGACCTTGGAATATATCCCAGCAGAAGGCTGGCCCGATATATGGGAACCATTTTCCTAATGATGACCCCTTTGCCCTTAGATAACATGGCCGGAAATATGCCATCTGGACCAGAGGATTTTTAGGGTTTGAAGGAGTAAATTGCCCACTCTACCTTTTCGTAGCTAACTATACTTTTGATTATGGGGTCTCTGGCCATTGTGTGCCTTAGTTCCTCTGTATCAGGGTCTCCCTCTGTGCTGCAGAATGAACAGTCAGGAAAGTGAGATCTTAGAAGAAACTCTAAAGTTTCTTGAGAATCGTTGGTGTTTACACCGTTCGGGCCTTTAAGTGTCCCAATTGGTCCTCCACTGGCTTTTGATAGGACTCTTTGAACCCTAGCAGTTGAGGGTATGTCCCTAAGGTCCTCACAGAAGTTTCTCTATGAGGATCTCTTGGATTTCCTTAACTCCCTATTGTAGCTAGTTAAGGTTGTCCTGTAGTTTTCCCAGTTGTTGGTCCTTTTGGCCCTATTGAATTCTGTTCTTGCCTCCCTGCGCAATTTGTCAAGTCGTGAGTTCCACCAGGGGACTCTCTTGCTAGAGGCCTTAACCCTTTGTGGACAGCAGTCATTGAAGGTTGGGACTAGATCATACGTCAGGGTATTGACCGCCCATTCTAGCTCCTCAGTATTTGTCATTTGTGGTCTATTGCCCGATAGTCTTAACGTTACAATGTCGGAGTATTTAGTCCAGTTAGTGGTTTTTGGGCTGCGGTAGAGCACAGCGCTCCTCACCGGTCCCTTAAGGTCAAAGAGAATATGCCTGTGATCAGACATTGAGGCCTCCTCAGACACTCTCCATTCTCTAACCAAGCGACTCACCTCTGTTGTTTGTGTCTGTACTTCCCCATGCTAAGTGGTGGGCATTAGCATCACATCCAACTATCAGGACCTTCCGGTGTGTTCTGCAGTATTCCACTTAGGACCTGATAGTGTCCGTTGGAACCTCTTCGGAGTCACTAGGGAAGTAAGCCGAGGCCAGTACAGCCTCTTTCTTACCCCCTTCGATTTCCAGCTCCAGTAGTATGGCCACCGTGTCGTTATCTATGAATTCTGTGAGAGGTAGAAATTTAATATCAGTGTTTATGAGTATTGCTGCCCTAGGTTTGGCCGCTGTTCTATCATATATTACCTGTGTGTTTTTAGTATTTAGTATTTGGCCGCTTCCATTCCTGCGGATTTGGGGAAGTAGCCGACTGCAATTCTGGGGTGAGGAATCTTTGATTCCTCTGTCGACCAGAGTGCAGCGCCCTCCCACGGCGTAATTTTGACCACCATCGCCTTTACCCACTCAGCTGTGTCGCAGTCTTTACAGAGAAGCGTGAGATACCCAGCTTTGTATGTGGAGCCTAGGAAGGCCGGTTTTATCTGCCCATCCATATGCTCCAGTACCTTATCCTCAATTGCGTTGGATAAGGAATCCATTTGCACGGTTGTTAGGGCCGTTTTGGGATAGTCCCTTGCCAATACCGCCAGTTTGATTCCTATACCAGCCTCGTTTGGTTTAGCATTCTGCTGTTTTTTGTCGGCCTTGGTGCTTGTTGCTCCCTTATCCGGCACAGAGCCACGCTCCATATTCACAATTGCTTTTGCTTGGTGATGTGAGGCAGAGGTCTGCCTTTCATTAACCTTGCCTGCGGCTTTGGAGGTGGAGGGCTTGTCATCCCTCATCTTTTTGCTGACGGTTGCCTCTGAACTTTGATTTGTTGACCTCTGGCGTTTGGGGCATGCTGTTTCCCCTCTCTTCTCCATTAGGGACAAAGCTTTGGAGTAGGCCTCTTCTTTACTAAGTCCCTGCCGCAGAAAGAACACCAGTCTCTTCTTGCCAGCGCCGCTAAGTTTTGGCAATTTGGGGCCAACAACACTGTCGGTGGTTGGTGTACTGGTGCTTTGTGGTGGTTCCACCACTGAGGCACATACACGTTGGTGTTGTTGGTTTTGAGGTGTTGTCACCTCTGTGTTGTGTCCCTTCGGGCCACTCTCCTCCTCAACATCGGGTTTTTGTATATTAGGTTCCCAATTGTGATCCCACGAGTAAGATGGCTACCGGTAAACACTACGCCGTGCCGTACCGTAGTGTGGCAGATTAAAATGAGGCCGCGCCACCGTACCCCAAGTCCGCATACTAGTAACTAGGCGCCGCCCCTAGCCACGCATCTCTTGGCATATGCTGTTCCACCATTAGATTGGGGATTTTATTAAAAGGAGTTTACTCTCTTTCGCCCAACTTAATTTAGCCAGGTATCCTGCCAGAGACGTGACCTAAACAGGACCCTGTTACCAGCAGCCACCACGAGGAGGTATAAGTTGCACTTCCGACAGTCTGGCAGTTACGGAGCAGGAGCGGGGCTCCACACTTCGCTGTCGACGGGTCGACCACGGAGCATGGACCACCATTCCTACTTTAGTTCCCCTAAACAGGCTGACGGCCGACTGCCAAGACTGCCAACCAATAATATAGTTTGTATAAGAACAAAGCTTGCCTGTTCTGAAAGACAGTTTTACGTTTGTGCTGTTCGCCTTTGAAACCAGTTACCAGTTCAATTAAATACCATTAAAAGCGCATCTCAATTTATAAATGAGTAAAATTGACGATGTAAAATTATGCAAGTCGGGTACTGCTCTGTTGTCTGCTCAAAAACTACAAACTGATTTAGATAATTTTCAAAAGTGGTGTCGTTTTAACTAACTAAATCTTAATTGCAATAAATGTAAAGTCATGTCTTTTTATAGATGCCTTCCTTTTTCAAATATATATTTTCTTGATGGAAGCCCACTTGATGACTTAGGTATCCTTTTTGATCCGAAACTTAAATTTCACAAGCATATCTCATCAGTTGCAAATCGAGCCTCTAGTACCTTGGGGTTCATTAAGAGCTGGTTGAAAGAATTTGACGATCCCTACATAATCAAAACACTTTACACGTCTTTGGTACGTCCTGTTCTTGAATATAGATCTTGTATCTGGTATCCCAAATACAGGATTCACCAGGATAGAATATAATCAGTACAAAAACAATTCTTGCTCCATGCCCTTAGGAGATTTAACTGGAATACTAACATTAACCTACCTTCCTACCATAGTAGACTTTTACTATTAAATCTTCCTTCTCTTTCTGATCGCAGAACAATGCTAGGTGTAGTCTTTTTACATAAACTAATAAATGGTGAAATTGATTCCTCCGAATTAATCAGCCAAATTAGTTTTGCTGTTCCGATCAGAAGGACAAGGAATTTTCTACCCATTGCTCTTCACTTGTCACTCTAACTATGCTATTCATAACCCTTTTCGGATTTTATGTTCAAGCTTTAACGAATTTTCCCACTTAATAAACGGTGCCACTTCTAGAAGTTCTCTTAAAAAGTTGGTCTTATGTCATTTGTCTACGTTTTCGCGATCTATGTAACCGTACGCTATGCGGTGTGCCCCTCGGTCGGTTGGGCGGGAGGTTGGTTGCTTTTTGCTTGGGTCCGCGCGTTAACAAGCCGGTGCTTGGTGTCGTTGGGCGACTTAAATGTACTGTCATTTTTTAGTTTATCTACGTCCAATAAAAAAAAATAAATAAAAAAAAGCACACTAATTAGTAAGACCCTAAAACAAATTTGTATGTTATCTGCTATATAAAACAGTTTTTCCTCACTGACTGACAGACGGCTGATTGTTGACATAAGAACGGGCTAAACGAAAAGAGCTAGAAGAATGTAATTTTTACCACTATTAAATGATTTTTATTTTGGACCACTTCTTCAGGTACCTCCCGAACACCAAAATAATGTTTGGTACTTTGATACTGAAAGTATCATAGTATATTTGTTGGGTCAAAGCCCAATTATATGTCTCATTATTTAGTTTAATCGTTGAGTTGTATTAAATATTTGAATATCGCGCCCTACTCTGTTAAATAAGAGCACAACCCTGTTAAGCTTAAGTTAACATAAGCGCACAGCCCTGGTAAACTTAAGTTAACATAAGCGCACAGCCCTGGTAAGCTTAAGATAACATATGTCTGGAGAGTCGTAGCGAAAAGAAGAAATAAATTTGGAGCAGCGAAAAACCTCACGATCCAACAAAGAAAAAATAAAACTTGCACCCCCATCTAATTAACATTGCAACAGTCAAGAAATATTCTTGATTCATCATTTTGGCGCCCGAGCAGGGACCGTGTTTGTTTTATTACAAGGATTTTAGTGAAGTTGCATTTTGGCATACATGCATACTGCACGCAAAAAGTGAGGTTATGTCGCTGCCACCAGCTTTAATTTTACAAACTGTGCGCGTTTCATAAACAATTGCCCTGACAATTGCAATACTCGCGCATAGTGCAACGTACATTTAATTACTTATTGGATTGCACTCACTGCCGGCATCTCCAGCCAGATCGCCGCAGACCAAGCCACGACCTAACCTCATTGTGCACGCACACCCACGCTGCTGCACACAAGCGTCTCTCGTTTGCTGCCACGCCGCCGCTGCTACCAGCTGCACAGCTCCTGCTGCACAAGCGAAGTACACCTCTAGTTCGTCGTTGAAGTCGAGTGAATCCTTCAACAACAGCTCATCGTTGGACATCTCACCCTCCTTCGACCTAACCTCATTGTGCACGCACACCCACGCTGCTGCACACATTTTGCTCTCGCTTGCTGCCACGCCGCCGCTGCTGCCAGCTGCACAGCCCGTGCTACACAAGCGAAGTACACCTCTAATTCGTCGTTGAAGTCGAGTGAATCCTTCAACAACAGCTCATCCTTGGACTGGACAATTATAAATCTGCGCCCGTCGACACTTCGGTTATAACCTCACTTTATAACCTCGTGCACACACACATCATCGCATCAATTGGAGTCACTCAAGTTGAAATTGAGTGACAAAACTGTACGTATACTCAGCGTTTACACATCGGTGTTGAATAAAGCTACATATATTTCTCATATTTGCCGGCTGTTTCAATTGCAACCATGTCTACTTTGGAGCAACTTAAGATCCAACGTGTTAATGTGCGGAGAAACATCACTCGCATTAGCAAATCCGTCGAACCCAGCTTACAGCTGTCACCGTTGGAGCTAACCTGTCGCCTGTCAATTTTGGAAGCCTATTTCAAAAACGCAATAAACATACAAGGAGATATTGAGCAAGCCGATCCTGAGGAGCTACAACGCGATGTTCGCTGCGAGATTGAGGAGCTATTTATCCGCACCAAGGTGTGCATTCAAGAGCAGCTAGGACCAGATGCACACAGCACCGTCAACGACATGTCGTCTGTACATGTTGGTCATACATCCTCGGTAAAGTTGCCACGACTATCTCTACCAACTTTCGACGGCAAGTACTCCGAGTACCAGAACTTTATAACATCGTTCAGACAAGTTATTGGAAATCAATCCTATCTGTCTCCAATCGAAAAGTTCAACCAGCTTTTAAACTGTCTTCGTGGTCCTGCATTAGAAACGGTTCGAGCATTCCAAGTAACGTCAGAAAACTACCCAAAGGCTCTGGAACGCTTGAAGAATCGCTATGACAACCCAACTCTCGTTTTCTTGGACAATATATCATCGCTCTTCGCATTGCCAACTGCTGCCAAAGCCAGTGGGCAACAGTTGCGCAGCCTCATTGATAATGCGTCCGCATTGTATAACTCGTTGCGGTCTCTGGGCAACGAATCGCAGATAGCTCAGGCCATGCTCATCTTCGTCGTCATGGGGAAAGTAGACCAGGAGACCAAACGAAAATGGAATGAATCTCTAGTGTATACAGCGTTACCTACGTGGGACAATTGCGTACAAATCGTGGAACGCCACTGTCAGTATCTAGAGTCAAGCTGATGCCTTTGTTAACCAACAAGGTAGTCATAAAACCCGCTCACAGCGGTCACAGGCGAGCTCATCATTCAATTGCACAATGCAAACTTGCAACATATGCTCCAGCTCAGAGCATAAGGCCTTTAAATGTGGCCAACTAATTGATCTCGCCGTAGAATCACACTTAAACAGAATTAAGCAACTTGGACTCTGCATCAACTGCTTGAGACAGGGTCATACTGCAGCGAAATGCCCATCTAAATGGAGATGCCGCACATGCTCGCTACCGCATCATACATTGCTCCATGGAGACGCAAGTGCAACGCATACGCCGATCATTCAGCCTCGCTTAGGATGCCGTCGCGCACACACATACGGACACTCGTTCAGACTGTGTCATATTAGCCACGGCCTTGGTGTTGGTGAAGGATGCCTCTGGGTGCTACAAAGTAGGACGAGCCTTGTTGGACTCGTGCTCTCAGGTAAACTTCATCTCTGAAGAGTTTGCCCAGACGCTGCGCTTGCCAAGAGTCAAGCGCAATTTGGAGATTCGTAGCATTGGCGAATCGCGAACCCAAATTAGGCATCACACTTCAACGACAATAAAATCACGCCTCAACGAATTTGAGCTACTGCTCGATTTCTGTGTTACACCGCATATTGCCTATCAGCCGGACTCAGAAATTGACATATCTACATGGAACTTGCCTCCAAATTCGTCATTAGCAGATGAAGACTTCAACAAATCTCGCCGCATAGATCTACTCCTAGGTACGGAGACTTTCTTCGACATCCTAGCAGTCGGCCAAATCAAACTTGGTCAGCAGCTACCTGTGCTTCAGAAGACCCTACTAGGATGGATAGTGTCTGGTCGATGTCAAGCCAATCCCAGAACACTACATCAGTATCTACTGAGTACAGACGACTCCATCTACACGGATATCTCTGCCAGTATAGAACGCTTGTGGCGCATTGATGAAGTCAGCAACTCGGTTGACTTACTCACACCTGAGCAGCGTAATTGTGAGGAGACATACAACAAAACGGTTCATCGCTCACAGAATGGCCGTATAATCGTACGGCTCCCCTTCAAGGATGACCCTAGCTTGCTTGGCCACTCGTTCGACACTGCTAGCAGACGATTCCGCGCACTCGAACGCAGTCTGGCCAAACGGCCTGAGGTCAAGTCTCAATATGTGGATTTTATGCAGGAGTTTCATGACTTGGGACACATGAGCCTCGTAGAGCGCCCAAAGCTGCATACTCCGCACTACTATATCCCACATCATTGCGTGCTTAAGCCAAACAGCACATCAACGAAGTTGAGAGTCGTCTTTGACGCCTCGTGCCAGACCACGTCTCAAAAATCTCTCAACGACTTGCTCATGGTCGGACCGTCCATCCAACCCGATCTCTACACCTTACTTCTGCGTTTCCGGAAACATCAGTACGCCATTACTGCTGATGTTGTCAAGATGTTCCGCCAGGTTTATGTGGCCGCAGAGGATCGAAGATTTCAATACATAATCTGGAGGAACTCACCGTCGGAACCGATTCGCACATACGAGCTAAATACGGTAACTTATGGCACGGCCGCTGCGCCCTATCTGGCCATACGCAGCATGTCGTATTTAGCAGATCAACACATGGACAACTTTAAGATTGGTGCCCAGGCCATAAAATCATCGTTTTATGTTGATGACTTTCTTGGTGGAGCAGACACCGTGACAGCTCTCCATCAGATCAAGAAGGAAGTTACAGCTATTCTCCACGATGGCCAGTTTGAGCTAGCTAAATGGCACTCCAATCACATCGATTTTGTAGATGATCGTACAATAAAGGATCTAAACTTGAATGACGACACAATAACCAGCACTCTTGGCTTGAAGTGGGATCAACGCTTGGACACGTTCATGTTTTCGTTCTCCCCAAGGATTAGCACAGACATGGTCACCAAACGTTCGATTTTGTCAATCGCTTCATCGCTGTTTGATCCCTTAGGACTCGTCACGCCGATTATCATAGTCGCCAAGATCATCCTGCAAGAGCTGTGGCTTCTGAAACTACACTGGGACGAATCTGTCCCTCAAGGAATCCAAACAGCATGGACATCGCTTCTAGCATCACTCTTGTCGCTAGAAGACATAGCAATACCCCGCTATTGTCTACAACCTACAATACACCGCTCGCAGATACACGGATTCTGCGACGCCTCGATCAGAGCATATGGCTGTTGTATCTACACTCGCACACTTGGGCCCGATGGCTTATTCAAAACACAGCTCGTCTTATCCAAGTCACGAGTTGCGCCAACAAGGAAACTATCGCTACCTAAATTAGAACTTTGCGGTGCACATCTGTTATCACAACTCTATCGCAAGATTGCAGGAATCTTTGATGATAGGAAGCCGACCACATTTCTATGGTGCGACTCACAGATAGTTCTCCATTGGATACGGCAGCATTCCGCCACCCTTTCTACATTTGTTGGCAATCGAATTTCGGAAATTCAAGAAGCTACCACCGATTGCCACTGGAAACACGTTCCAACACACTGCAACCCTGCAGATCTGCTGTCTCGAGGTTGCACCGTAGCTGACTTGCTACAGTCGATCTGGTTTGAAGGGCCTTCCTTCCTGCATTTAGATGAGCAACATTGGCCAACGACAACACACGATGATGTGGACATGGACATCATCAATTTGGAAAAGCGCAAGTCTGCCTTTACCGTATCCATCAGCAGCAACCAACTTCTCGATGCTTTACGCAAGATCAGCTCTCACCGCAGCTGCTTACTAGTTGTTGCTTGGATGATTCGGTTCGTCCATCGCACTAAAAATTTGACGTCGTTCGACAAGTCGTCGCCAACACCCATGGAACTGCAACGCGCCCTAAGCTGCATCGTCTGGAACCTACAAGTCATTCACTTCCCAGAAGAAATGTCACGGTTACACAAGGGTCAGTCAGCTCACAACAAGTTTCGAAGCCTTTGTCTTTTCTTACAGGTCACAGATGGTTTTCAGCTAATAAAAGTCGGTGGTCGTTTGGAACTAACAAACCTTTCAGACACCCAGAAGCACCCCATCTTACTGCCAAGCAAGGAGCCTTTGGTGGAGCAGTACGTAAGCTACATGCATCGAAAGAACTATCACGCTGGACTCAAGGCACTCGTTGCTCTGATTCGCTTGCAATTTTGGATAGTCAACGCACGAGACTTGGCACGCCGCATCGTTCGATCTTGCGTACACTGTGCACGCTATCGACCAACTCTACAAAAACAGCTAATGGGGCAGTTACCTAAGGAACGTCTGACACCAGCAAGGCCCTTCTCCCGATGCGGCATAGACTTCTGTGGTCCAGTCAACGTCTATTTGCGCATCCGTGGCAAGCCACCGACAAAAGCGTACATCGCCATATTTATTTGCTTTGTTACTAAGGCAATACACGCCGAAGTCGTATCCGATCTCACTACGGATAGCTTCATTGCAGCCCTCAAACGCTTAATTTCCCGGCGCGGGCTTCCATCGGACATCTTCTGTGACAACGCCACGAATTTCACAGGAGCGAACAACAAGTTAGAGGCGCTGAAGCTGTTTCTTTTCAAGGATGAAACAGTTCGCTTAATCAGCAATTTCTGTTCATCTGAATTTATCAATTTCCACTTCATCCCACCGAGGGCCCCACATTTCGGGGGCATATGGGAAGCTGCAGTTAAGAGCGTCAAGGGACTTCTCAACCGCACACTCCGAGACACTAGGCTCACATTTGAAGAGCTTTCTACTGCTGTTACTGATGTTGAGGCCATACTCAACTCGCGGCCGATGTCACCAATGTCGACGGATCCAAATGACTTGGCCGCTCTTACGCCTGGTCATTTTTTGATTGGCGATGCGCTTCGGGCACTTCCTGAACATCCAATATCAGATGCTAAAAAGGACACCCTCGCTCGCTGGGAACGAGTTAGCGCCATAAAGCAGCTCATTTGGCGACGCTGGTCGCACGAATACATCAACGAGCTTCAGATCCGCACAAACTGGACTAAGACATCGCCAAACATATCCATTGGCGACATGGTCATAGTACACGAGGATAATCTTCCACCGCAACGATGGCTCCTTGGCCGCATCACCGACACCATCACTGGCAAGGACAACCTCGTTCGTGTTGCCGAGGTTCGAACCGCGAGGGGAATTATTCGTCGACCTATCCGTAAACTGGCATTGTTACCCGTTTCTTGAAAGTCAATCACATACTTTCAAGGCGGCCGGTATGTTGGGTCAAACCCCAATTATATGTCTCATTATTTAGTTTAATCGTTGAGTTGTATTAAATATTTGAATATCGCGCCCTACTCTGTTAAAGTAAGAGCACAACCCTGTTAAGCTTAAGTTAACATAAGCGCACAGCCCTGGTAAGCTTAAGTTAACATAAGCGCACAGCCCTGGTAAGCTTAAGATAACATCTGTCTGGAGAGTCGTAGCGAAAAGAAGAAATAAATTTGGAGCAGCGAAAAACCTCACGATCCAACAAAGAAAAAATAAAACTTGCACCCCCATCTAATTAACATTGCAACAGTCAAGAAAAAGCTCTTGATTCATCAATATTGGTTTTGTGCCATGTCCGTCATGGTGTCTATCCGTCCGTCCGTATGAACGCAAATTTTTTGACACCCGGTAAGCAAGGGACTTGAAGCCTCACAATTATGTTTGTCTATAGCCAAATCAGATAAAGTGACAAGATTGGGCTGCCAGGACTACTAAGAGGCTGGGAAACCAATAAATTCGATAACTGAAAGCCGATAAAACCAAATATTTCTCACATTCTTACTGCTAAAATTTTGCTCGAAGATAGCTATTCACGTCCCTCAAAAAACTGCATTAAAATTTTGGATGCCACGCCCACTCCCTCCGCCATCATCATCCCAGCTCCTTGAAATGGGAACCGCCTATAGTTTTCACATTTTTTGGGCTGGAGCCTCAAAATTTTGTGTAAAGATAGGTAATGACGTTTCGCAAAAAACTGGATCAAAATTTTGGATGCCACGCTCACTCCTTCCGCTCTCATCCTCCCTGCTCCTAGAAATATGAAACGCCTATAGCTTTCACCTTTTTTTGGGCTAGAGCCACCAAATTTTCTGTCAAGATAGGAAGTGAATTCACTGAGTGCATTCGTCGCAGGCAGACGTGTTTTCTTTCTGCTCCGGTTACAAATTGATACTCACATGAGTGAAGTGCCTAAAACACCAAAAAATATTATATTCTAATTTACGCGAAAAGACGCTTTGTGCAGTAAAATGCACATAAATAAGTTATTTTGTTGAACACAATCTCTAAGCGACAGCTCGAGCAAGACCAGCGACGGCTCTCTATGCAACGGAACAACGCGTACTTTGCCTATGTCGCAGAAGAAACTGAACGCGAGCGAAAAGAACTCTTGCTCTCAGCGCACGACAGTGAACGTTCGTGCTCCCCTTTCTACTCTCGACGAAATCCGACCGCGCGCGGTCACCTTCACCAAACGCGACCAACGAACTCTTGCACGTAGCACGCGACAGAGTTCGATCATGCTCCCTGTCTCTTCTGTCCACGACGGCTGAAACAGCTACTGCAACAACAATTGCACCGGTGCCGACTACCCGCTCTGCAAACACAAAAACTGCTGCGCCGACAGCAAAACACTCCGCAGCCAACGCAAACGTAAAGCCGGCCATACAGACAGGTATAGATCGCTACATACAGATAAAGCGTAAGTTGAGCCCCCAAAAAT
The DNA here is from genome assembly GCA_018152825.1 of Scaptomyza hsui. Classification (NCBI taxonomy): domain Eukaryota; kingdom Metazoa; phylum Arthropoda; class Insecta; order Diptera; family Drosophilidae; genus Scaptomyza; species Scaptomyza hsui. The sequence goes on along the minus strand of JAECXO010000207.1, from coordinate 1,605,315 downwards.
CTACAATTAAATCGAAAATCTCTCGTGGCAACTCATGCGAAAGTCCAAACACCACCAATAGATTTCAAATCTTAGCAGATAATGCTGACGACCTGCCCCCAGAATCAGTTGGAGGTGACAAAAAATAGCCAAAGCCACAATATTCATTCGAGAGAAAAGCTCAAGAATTTTTGTAAACAAAGTTGTAGAGCTAATTGGTCATGATAATTTCCACATCATTCCCCTAAAGAGGGGTAACATCCAGGAGATTAAAGTGCAGACAAAGACCGAAGACAACTTTAGAGAATTGTCAAAATACTTAAAGGAAAGCAAAAACAAAACTTTTACACGTACCAACTAAAAAGCAGCAAGGGCCAGCAAGTTGTACTAAAAGGCATAGAGTCTGGTGTCACGCCAAATTAAATTTAACAGGCGCTAAATGAGAAAGGATTCCGTGTTAAAAAAAAGTTTTTAATATTCTAGACAAAATCAGACAGCCGCAACCACTTTTCAAAGTTGAACTAGAGCCTGAGACGAAGATAACTAAAGAATATGGACGCACCCCATCTACAAGCTTCAGTTTCTATTGCACCGCAGAATCACCGTTGAAGAGCCACATAAACGCAAAGGCAAGGTACAATGCATGAACTGCCAATAATACGGCCACACAAGGACTTACTGCACACTGCGCCTGGTATGTGTAGTTTGCGGCAATCTTCATGACTCGTCGTGCTGCCCAGCAAGCAAAGGAGACTCCAGCAAAAAAAAGTGCGGCAATCACACAGCTAACTACAGAGGCTGTCCAATTTACAAAGAACTTAAGTCTCGCATCCACCAGCGCGTGAACACAGCACGCACGCAAAGCGCACAGCCTAACTACATTCCATCGGAAAGCAGGCCAGACGTCTTCTTCTCGACTGCAGCCAGGTCCTCCATTGGTCCCGTATCCGTATCGAAAAACGCGACTTATGCAAGCGCCTTAAGATCAGGTCTGGTGCTTCCTGTCCTTAATGCATCGTCCACACAAGCAAAGCATGTGGATCAAAATGCGACACAAGACAACAAGCCACAGGAGCAGCAACAAAGCAACTTCGAAGCAATGATATGTACGCTGCAGCAGAGCTTGACAGAGTTTATGACATTTATGCGCACAACTATGCAAGATTTAATGAAAAATCAAAGCCTTTTGGTACAAATGCTTATATCACAACAGTCAAAATAATCAATGGCTTCGCTACGTATATCTACGTGGAATGCTAATGGCGTTTCACAGCATAAATTAGGAAGAACACTTTATATCAGCAGGAGACTATAATTCCAAGCAAACACAGTGGGCATCTCGCCTTATGAATCCAAAGGGCAAGCAGCTCACTTGTAAAAGTAAAAAACAGACAAACACGTAAACTCACCAAATCGTTAAAGCGTGAAGAAGAATATGCCAAACGCCGATATATTGAGCAACTATCAACATCAAGCACTAAAAGTCAGAGCTGCAAACCAGTTCGAAACCGAACCCTGTGGAACCGGTTCTCTGCGGGTTCCACGATGTGTGGAACCGAACCCTGAACCGAACCAATACAACGTATCGGAACCGTGAACCGAACCGGTTCCATTCTTATTTAAGGGTTCGGTCCAAAAAAAAATATATATGCTTAATATTTGAATGTAACTTTGTCAAAATTCGAATTTCCATGTGTTACTCAGTAAAGAGGAGACAAAATAACACCTACAGATATTCATACATACGTACATATGTTTACACTAGATATCTGTTAATTTTTTTTTGGTTTTCTTATGCTCATTAATCCCTAACGGGTGTTTGCAGTAAATTGTTTAGAAACAGATCTTCCGATTTTTTTTACAGCTGGATGTATAAAAATGTAAAGTTAAATATGAGTGAATATAAAGCAGTGATGTGGCTACCCATAACTCCCATACCTACTTTGTAAATGTAATGGCTCTCAGGCATAGGCGAGCAGTTTGCGTATACATAAACTGCTCGTTCCATAAGCGATGCAAAAAAATAAAATATTTTATTTTTTGTTCGTCTCTTCAGTGCCCATGCTCAGCAGCAAAGTAACGGATCTTTCTTATATTTGTTGTTGGGCAACGAAATTTCAAGGATTTTTTTTGTTTTTTTGCAGACTGCACTTAAACATAAGCGTGTGTAACAATCAGTTTCGCACAACTCTATATGAGTGCCGGTCATTATTATTACTTTTTCTTGTCGTTCAAATGTATATAAAAATCTGTGCAGTGATACCTGCCTTACTTGTATTAGTGTATTTTCTTTATTAGTATTGTGATAGCTCTTCCATAAGCATTTTGTTTGACAAGTATGTATTACGTTGTTATCTTATATTTGTGTGTTGTTGTTGCTTACTCGGAAACAATTTGTTGTACGCTTTTTTAAGCTATCCCTTGTTGTTATTTATTGGCATTAGAGAAATTAACGTTGTTGGTCAATGACTTCCAATGTTTTTCATTTTCTTCCTCGACGAACCCGGGTTTGGAACCGAACCCGGGGTTCCAAAGTATTCAGAACCCGGTTTTGGAACCTCTGCGAATTTTCAACCTAGGGCTCGGAACCCGAACCGAACCCTTGCCGTTTTATAGGGGGTTTGCAGCTCTGCTAAAAACTCTCTGTGGAAAGCTCACCCAACTCTTAGTCCACCGACAGAAACAGTGATGCCTTTAAGAAACCATGAAGGCGGCTGGGCCCGGAGCGATGAAGACAGAGCCAAAACTTTTGCGGATCATCTGCAAAAAGTATTCCAACCTAATCCTGCTACAAACGCATTCGCACTTCCGACCTTATTGAACGACTCTCTGATTCAACATGAGCCAATTGTATTTCGCCCGAATGAAGTCGCAAGAATTATCAACCAGCATCTAAATCCAACAAAATCCCTGGGCTGGGACTTAATAGCCCCAAAGATGATTATTGAGTTTTCCTATTGTGCAGTCAACATCATTGCCCAGTTATTCAATGCAATCACACAACTCGGCCACTTTCCAGAGTGATGGAAAAAGTCTAACATCATAATGATTCCAAAGCTTGGTAAAGATAGAACAGTTCCCTCGTCGTACAGACCTATAAGCCTGTTATCGTGTCTATCAAAACTTTTCGAAAAATGTTTGCTGAGTCGGATTAATCAATTCCTGAATCTCCATAACATAATCCCATCACATCAATTCGGCTTTCGTGAAAAACACGGAACTATTGAGCAGGTCAACTGCATAACATCAGAAATACGAGGCGCGTTCGAAAATCGAGAATACTGTACTGCAATATTTTTGGAAGTGTCTCAGGCGTTCGACAGAGTCTGCTTGGAAGGTCTGATGTATAAACTGTTACAGTCGTACCTCTACGACAGGATGTTTGCAGTGAGATGTAACTCTGCAATATCCGACGAACACCGTATTGAAGCTGGCGTTCCTCAGGGCAGCGACACTATACGTTCTCTACACAGCAGACATCCCAACATGCAGAGGCCTAACAAAATCAACCTTTGCTGACGATACAGCTATTTTCAGCAGGTCCAGATGCAAGCAACTTCACAACTTGCTCGTCATATGGTTAAAGTGGAAAACTGGCTATCCGACTGGCGAATTACGGTAAACGAACAAAAATGCAAACATGTAACTTTCACCCTAAACAGGCAAGACTGTCCACCACTCACGCTAAACAACACCCCCCTCCCGAAAGCAAACGAAGTAACGTACCTGGGAGTACACTTGGACAGAAGACTTTTATGGCGCAGGCACATTGAAGCTAAGAGAACACAGCTTAAACTCAAAGCCAATAGCCTCCATTGGCTTATCAACGCTCGCTCTCCGCTAAGTCTGGACTACAAGTTTTTGCTCTACAACTCCGTTCTGAAACCAATATGGACCTATGGCCAATATGGCTGCCAGTTATGGGGTAAAGCGTGCAGCAGTAACATCGACATCGTCCAAAGAGCCCAGTCGAAGATCCTGAGAACTATCACCGGGGCACCGTGGTATGTTCGCAAGGAAAATATACAAAGGGACTTAAACGTACCACCGGTCAGGGAAGTCATAGCGGAACACAAGGAAAGGTACTTGCGCAAGCTTTCATCGCACCGAAACAATCTCGCGAGAGGCCCCACAAATACGTGCAGCCGATCCCGCCTTCATCGTAATGACCTTCCTACCCAGCGATGAATTGAGGACCGCGACTCCAAGCTATCAGTCCAAAAAGTAACTGCTAGATAGGTGATGTAAGTTAGATTTGTAAACTTTTTGACATTTCCTAGTTTTATGTTAAGGGATACAGCCAAAAATAAATAGCAAAGTTTAGAAAATAAGAAAAAAAAATAGGAAGTGAAGTTTTAAAAAAAAACTGTATCAAACATTTGTATGCCACGTTCACTCATTCCGCCCCAAGCCCCTGCTGGTTTTAAAACGGTTTTGCGTGTATCTTCCGTTTTTTTTAACAACGGTCACCAAATATATAGATGGCAACAGCTACCAAAGATCTGCATGAAAATTTTGGATGCCACGCCCTCCCAAGCCACTCGCCTTATAAAATCGAAATCAGCTATATCTTTTACAGTTTTTGAGGTAGAGCCACCGAACTTGGTAGGAAGATAGATGGTGACATTTAAAAAGATTTGATTCAAAAATTTGGATGCCACACCCACCTTTGCCGCCCACCTTCTAAGTTTGGAAGTTTAGTTATCTTCCACAATTTTTTACCTAAAGTCACCCATTTTGGTAACATAATAGCATTAAGTAGGTATACATAGAGGAGTCAAACGCAAAAAATCCAATAGCCTAATTGGTCCAATTTGCGGAGGAGCCAATTTTGCAGACCATTTGCGTAGCTAAGAAAGTGCAAGTCATTCATGCGCCGGCGCTTGACTCGGTACAGACGGAGTGCCAGCAATTTGCTGTGCATACGTCTGTATGTCAGCGACAAAATCGCCGTAAGGTGTATATATGTATGTATGTATGTATGTTTCTGTATGCTGTCAACGACAATACACTTAGGTAGACTTGGCATCGCTCTCACTCTCTTTTACTCGCTGAATTTGATGCGGCGCATGTTAGCTTTGTGGTTTTTAGCTTACGTTGGCGGCTGTTTTGAATTTGTAAACAAAGCGCGGTGTATAAAGAAGTCATAAAAATAGGTATTCAAAACAAAGAGGCGGAGCATAGAATAGTCACAAAACAGTAAACTTGGCCTTGAAAGTGTGCGATGTGCGAGAAAAAGATTGATTGTTGCCTAAATGCATTTCTCTTGTTGTTGTCGTAGAAGTTAAGTTTAGCAAATTTTAGTCTTTGGATTCAATCGCTTGCTGCTACCCTAGCAAGGATGGGTAGTTTGACTTCATTTGAACTTAGCGTAATTATACAGATAAATGCAATATACCTAAACATGATGTTTTTAATACATGTTTACTAACATTTTGCCAATTAGGTTTTGCATTTTTTAGCTGAATAAGTTGAATATAAATATGGAATGAAATAAACGTATTTTCTATTTAAATACTTCAAATAAGCTATATATATATGAAATATATATATAAGGATATTTCATTGACTATACTTAAATATTGATACCAAGGGTATTTTTACTGTGTGCCGCTTTTACGTCTCAGCAACCACCAAATGTGTTTGTTAACTTGTTTTGTATTTTCTCATTCTTTAGCATTTGCCCATTCTCGATGTGTATACACGCAGCATTCTACAGACGAGACGGGTATATTGGTTGTGGAATGTATGTAACAAGTAAAAGGAATTATTTCCAACCAAATTATATATATAAATATTATTGATCAGCATCATAAGGCGACTTAATTTGGCAATGTCGTTTTTTATAGCATTTAGGGTATAGGGTATCTCCTAGCGAGCTAGTCAAGTCCATTGTGGAAACAAAATTACGAAAATCTCGGCGAAGCTAGTCCAGGCAAAAATGGAAGAAGTGACACGTACACAAATACTCATGCATTTTTTACCGCTACTTGCTTTCCGCTGGCGCCCCCCCTGTCCTACAATCACATAGGCAAAGCCGGCTGCACCATGCTCGCTCGCATCATGTGTGTTTGTTGTTGTCTATTTACGCTCATGCTCTTATCTTTGCGTGCGCTCTTTTGATATTTTCGCCCATTGACGCATGCAAAGACGGTCTCTTTCGTACATATTTGTTAATTCCGTTATATTTGAATGATTTTAGTTTTGTACAGCTGCACAGTTAAACTACGCGAATTTAGTTTTGTACAGCTGTACAGTGAACCTCGATGCATTATATAAAATATTAGAATTTGTATATTTTAAATATATTAAGAGTATATGACTGTAATTGTAAGAATTAATATTTGTATTGTATTGTACAAATGTGCAAATGCTATTCAAAGAAAAAAATTAATATATATATATTCAATAAATAAATAAATATATAAAAAAATAAAATACTTTTAAATATTATTATTTTCAGCTAAAAGCGATCAATTTAAATTTTGAACAAAAAATACAATGTTACTTAATACCTTAAAATTTTTCAATTTAATTTTCAAATGTAATGAGTCCCACTGTAGGACTCTCGTTTTTTCAATTTCACTTTTACTTGCATTCATGAGCATTAATATAACGGACTTTTTTTTTTTCCTTTTCAAACGCATTCGATTTGGTTATAATTGCTGCATTTTGTGCAGTGCGCCTTTTATTATGTATAAGGAGTTCAAGACTGAAAGTTGGAAAAATGATGCGGTTGAAAAAAAAATTTATATTAGAGTTAATAGAGGAGTATCGTTCATATCCATCCCTATGGGACTTTCAGTCCAAGGAGTATGCCAATAGAGCAAAGAAGGAGAGCGATTTGGAAAGTTTATAAAAAAAATATCACGAATTATACCCGGTGGCGGAAATAAGGGATCTCCAAAAAAAAAAATACACACATTGCGGACAAATTAAGAAAGAGAAAAAAAGACTATCATGCAGTGGAAGGAGTGGCGATGGAGCGAGTGAGGCATTGCCAAGCCTCTATTACTATGAGGCTTTGGCCTTTGTCGAAGATGTTGAGATGCCATCCACTTCAAGAGGATCCTTCCAGCTTATAAGTAGTATTAATAAATCAATTTTGTTTTTGTTTTAAAATTATTTATTATACAGTTTTATGCAAATGCCAGGAAAAGTTGATAATAGTAATAGTAAAATGATTAAATTTATACATAACTTAATAAAAATAACAATAATTTAAAAAGAAGAAAATTTAAACGTGTTGTGCAAATAAGCTAAAGTTGCCTTTACCAAGACCGCTGTCTGGCAGTGAACGCATTTTGCCATATTTGTTTTTGTCGGCAACTTAGTTTTTAGTATAGGCATCTTAATTTGGTGTTTTTTCAACAACCTCAGCGTTGAATACGTAAACACAATAGTATTGTTCAGATCATGTGCACCAGTTCGAGGCGTGGTGATACATATACAATTTTAAAAAATAAGCAATAGCGCAATGCCCCGCAAATTGAGAAATCATAAAGTCACTAGCTAACATTATATGAGCCCAAACCCCTATTAATTCGTACGGCATGTTTTTTGAGGTATGTGCAATGTTTTATGGAAGGTATGGTCAAAGTATGGAATCCATGGAAAGGTCATTTAATTTATGTTTAAATGATACAATACTTTTCTTAACCCATTAAGTACCCATTGAAAGTTTTCAATTTTGAACGAAAAGTGGCCAAAATGACCATTTTAAGCAATTTTCAAAAAATCATAAAAATACGTACGATGAGATTTTTAAGAAAATTTTCAATTTTTTTAATCACGATTAGAATTGTTTTAAGTAACTTTTTGCATCAAAACATTTTTTGTTTAAGTCCGGGGAAAAAGTTTCAAAAGTAGACCTTTTACAAGAATTGAAAACTTTCAATGGGTACTTAATGGGTTAAGAAAAGTATTGTATCACTTAAACATAAATTAAATGACCTTTCCATTGATTCCATACTTTGACCATACTTTCCATAAAACATGGCACATACCTCAAAAACATGCCGTACGAATTAATAGTGGTTTGGGCTCGTATAATATACATAGCATTAAATAACATTAGGTAATTACTTTGTTTTGCCAAGGAACTGCACCCTCATTATTGAAAAATTCCATATACTTTTCCCTAACTGTTTTCGCAACTTGCGAGGCATTGCGCGATTGTGTACTCTGCAAATTTACATATGTATCCCCAAGTCTCGAACCTCCTTCCGTAATGCCCCCCTCTTGCAAAACTTCGCTACACATGTACTGACTACAATTCTATTGCCTTAAAAAATTGTGCAAATAGCAGCATGCCAATACAATTGTATGTTATTTACCTTTTCAACGCTAACATTTAGAGGCCGTTGAAAAACACCAAATCGAGATGCCAATATTCCAAAAACATTCTCAACTATTCTGCGTGCCCTACTAAGTCGGTAATTGAATATCCGCTGCTGGAAAGCGTCGTCGCCGCCAAACACAAATGGTAAAATACGTTCACTGCCAGGCAGCGGTCCTGGTAGCGACAAGTTTAGCTTATTTGCGTAAAATGCTTTCCCGAAAAGAGTTTGCCGCAATACGCCTCCATCCGAAATACGCCCGTTGACTCCAACGTCCACCATCAAAAACTCATATTTAGCATTAACCAGTGCCATAAGCACAACGGAAAAAAATTTTTAATAATTGTAGAACAACGGTCCAGAATTTGGTGGCTTCCTTATGGCAATGTGTTTGCCATCAAGTGCCCTGATACAATTCGGAAAGTTCCACTTCCTTTTAAAGTCTTGTGCAACTATTTTCCACTCTTCTTCGTTTTGTGGCAGCTAAAACAATATGAATTAAAAAAAAATAAAATTTTAAATATTGTTTACAAAACATTTCTTTTTCAGACAGAAGAAACAGCAGAGCCACCACAAAGAAAACAAAAACCAAGTGCTACGGAAAATTTCATGCACCTTGTCTCAAAACTGTTTGAGGAGTCGGACAACATATTTAAAAAGGAGGCAGAAGTGTGGGGAGACAAACTGAAAAACATGTCCCCAACCCAGGGAATCATTGCTACTAAGTTAATTAATGATATTATTTTCCGGGGGCAATTAAATTCCTTGTCCTTACAAACTAAAATAATTGATAAGGAGCCACCGGAAAAGTCCTTAAATAATTTGGAAACTGAAGATAATAGGAATATGGATATAAGTCAGTGCCCTATATCTTTTGATGGTGACGTTTTCATTATTTAACACAACGTCCATTCCACATAAGTGAAATTAAAAAGTAGTTTATTTCTTTTTATTACTATTTTTATAATATTAATTATAAGGTTAATTTTTAGGAAAAGTTTTGTTTTATATAGTGTCGTTAGTGGACTGGCCGTTATTGAATTAGGAGCGAGAACCGATAGAATTAAAAATTGGGAAAAAAAAGTAGTGGCTGGCCGTTTAACGCTTTTTTGAATATGGCAAAGCATTCTCATCAATGATATATTGTAAGATTTTATAATTCCTTATAAAATATCATTGATGAGCAAGCTACTAATGACAAAAAAATCATAACATGCCCACTAATATAGATAATTGAAATTTCATTTAGAAGAACATTTATATTTACTATTAAGAAAACAAAAACAAGGCACATGCAAATCATAAAGCTTTCTATAAGCTTCTCATTCGCACATACATAACCAATAGGTCACAAGTAAGAGAGTTAAGCAAAGAGAGATGCTTTGCTTAAATTCACACGTACACGCGGCTGCGCGCAGCATGCTGCACTTGAATTACCCGCATTATAAACAACGCATATCCGCGGACGCATATGTTTTTAAGTTGCTATTGTTTTTTGCTTATACCAGAATAACTTGTAAAATAAATATTTCACTAAAATGTTTATATATTTGTTTTTCGGGTTAGTTTCTGCCAAAATACTTGAATACGTTCTCGCTCTTTTTCTTTAAGACGCTGTGAGAGAGCGAGTTGGGCCACCTTTTTAAAGAGCGAGCAAATTTATTTTTCAATTAATTACTTGGAATTATAAAAGAATGGATTCGCGAATGGGTAAAAGGAATCGATTCTCGAATGGGTAAAAGGAATCGATTCGCGAATGGCTTAAGGGAATCGATTCTCACATGGGAAAAAGGAATGCAGAGTGGAATAAACTTATATTCAAAATTTGGAGTTTCTAGCCCTTATAGACCGACGCGTTTATACAGCCAACAGAATTACAGTACTTTCATGGGTGTAACACTGAATAGAAGAAAGCAAAGAAAGCAGACGTGTTTATAAGAGGCTCCGTAAAAAGCTTGATTTTTGCCAATATTACTTAAAGAACAAACAAATAAAAACAATTAATAAACGCGCCAACTTTTAACAAACTTACGCAAAATAAACAATTTAAAGGAATAAAATCAAACTTTATAAGTTTTGAGCGGGAACGAGCGAATCAAGAAAACACCCTAAAATATAAAATTGAGAGAGAGAATCATAACACTAACAACAAAACAAAATATTCACTCAAACTCAAACAAAAAAACACTCAAATGGCACCGATCGCAAAGCGACAACGCGAAAACTCAGCGGCAGAGCTGAAGTCCAGCATGCTTAAGGATTCATCGGCTCTCATCCAGCTCATAAATGAGCGCTTACAGGAGCAGGCCGACATGATCACAGCCAAGATGGGTGAGACCGAGGAACGCATTTTACATGTGCTCCATGAGAGGCTGGATAGCATGAATGCGGATCTGGAAGGAGTGTTGCAGCGGGTACAGAAGCTTGAACAGGAGTCTGTAGAAATTCAGGCTTTAAAAGCACAAGTGTCGGACCTGGCAACAAGCGGCAATGATTTGAGACTGCATGGAGTCCCGTACGCAGATGGTGAGCAGCTTAAATCACTTTTTAACACGCTATGTTTCTCGCTCGGAGTTGCGCCCGCACCGAGACTGAGAGAAGTCAAACGAGTAAGGCAGTCCAGGTCAGACAATTCAGTTGCTGACCCCATAATTATATTAAGTTTTGAAAACTATAATGATAAGGTCAGCATACTGCGCGCAGCTGCTAATTACCGGCGAAATACAAAAACGCACCTAAGCCTACAATTGCTAGGCTTTGACACGTGTTCATCCGTCCCAATTTATCTGAATGATCAGCTGTCCAGAGACAATTACGATGTGTTTAAAGCAGCAATGAAACTAAAAAAACAAAAACAAGTTGCTGCCGTTTTCTGTCGGCGCGCGCTAGTGTACGTTATACGGGATATACACGTGCAGCATGCTGCGCGTAGCATGCTAATACATTCACAAAATATGACTGTAGTTGTCGTGCGTGTGAGTCCGCTCTTGATCGAAAGCCCAATGAGGCGGCTCAAAACTTGATCAGAGCGCGCACACCGCTCTTATGCTGCGAGCGTGAAACCAAAATAATTTGAAATCACGCTCGCAGCATGTGTGTTTTTTGTTGTCTATTTACGCTCATGCTTTTATCTTTGCGTGCGCTCTGCATGCAAAACCAAATGCTTTATATGCCTACCTCCCTCGCACGCACTTTATCAAAGCTTATTTAAGCAAAGAGCCTGCTGTCAAGGGAGATGCTTTGCTTAAATTCACACGTACACGAGGCTGCGCGCAGCATGCTGCACGTGTATATACCCCATTAAGACGATTGAGAGCGGCAATGTTATCTGCATGAAGAGCTTGCAAAAGCTCTCTCAGATAAACGTGCAAAGAGAAGTCACTGAGTGCGACCACGACCGAGCCTCAGATAATCTTTTTCGGTCTTAATTCTGATCAAACACCTGCAACCTCGTTACATGGTGTTTATTATTTTTACTGTATTCTCTTAAATGTACTCTGTATTATTTATCTTTTGAAGTCATTTTTATGTAAAAAAACTGCCCCTAAATATTAACACATCCGGGGTGAACAGCCAAACAATGGTTCGGATTTTAAGTAAACAAAAACACGGTCTTAAGATTTGTCATTTAAATGCTCAAAGCTTGGCTAATAAGATGGAAGAGTTTCGCTATATGTTCGTAGGTTCGAATGTTGATGTTGTATGCGTGTCTGAAACATGGTTTGTCCTTCAATTTAGTGATCTTTCAATTATATGTGAGGGCTTTAATGTGTTTCGATCAGATCGTTAAGGTCATGCTGGCGGAGTTGCCATTTTTGTCTCAAAGAGACTGTCTTGTAAAGTTGTTTGTAAGCATCCTAACGACAGTTCAATTGAATTAATTTTTCCTGAAATGATTTATTTAAATCCTGACATCAGACTGCTTATTGGATGTATATACAGACCACAAAAGAATATAGATTATTCAAACCTTTTAGAATTAATATCTAATTTAACTTTAAGGTATACAGATGTTATACTGACTGGCGACTTAAATAGCAACATATTAACAGAACATCATTTAACGGACGAAATGGAATCGATAGGTTTAAAACTAGTCAATTCAACAACACCAACTCACTTTACCCGAACTGCCACTACCCTACTGGACGTGTTTTTTGTCCAAAACCTTGAGAATATACTCCTTGTTTGTAGCGGAGGTTCCAAAAGGCAAGAAATACGCAGTGTGTGATTTGTAGTGGGTATACTGTTGATTTATTCAATGTTTTCCGTGTGGTGTTAGATCCAGTATTCGTAGTAGTAGTCGTAATAGTATTTTATTTGTAGTAATAATACTAATTGTAACTAATCGTAATATTACGCGTAGACACGTCTGTGTGTTCGGGTATAATAATTTGGACTGGTGACCGCGCTCAGAACCAACTGTTGAAGCTCTGTTAATGTTAACAGAAACTTCAACGGGACATTTGAAAACTCAATAAGTAGGTAAAATGTTAGAGATGCGTCATGGTTCTGAGTCGGTTACCTTTTCTGGCATCAACATCCTCCCCCCCCTTGCAATGAATTGCAATGGAGTTACTGGCCGCAGGTCCCGGACAAAATCCAGCCAAAGACCGAGTTCTGGGCCATCGGCAGACCATTGGCACTCGGGAGCACTCCGTTGAGAATGATGTGAGGATACACATCTGCCCCGAGTGCCAAGTATACAGTCGACGGATGGTACCATCGACTGTCGGCCAAAACAATACTCCGGAAATGGTCAGTGTCGGCAGTGATGGGCTTTAGCGGAGTACGGCAGCTAAAGGTGGGGTCGACTCGGAGGATGACTTCCTTGCAGAAGTTGGTCACCCCTGATCTCAGAATCAATGTGCAGACACCTTCCTCACCGACACGGGTGACGGATAGCTTGAAGGCCGTTGCCAAAGATGTGACGATGCGGCTAGTGGGGCTGCAGGGGTCAACCAAGACCTTGACGTCGAAAACTTTGACGCCGGTGTCGAGCTTGATCACCGCTGTTGGAAGCACGCTCACCACTTTGTGTTGGACTAGAGACATCAACGAAGTGTGCATGCCATGAGGGGGTGACGGCGGGGGACGATGATGAGCGGTTGGAGACCGCGAGCGAGAAGCTTCCGCTGCCCGGGGTTCAGCTGCACGCCCCCGCTCTCTCGACGGGCGGACGTTGCGTTGGGCCTCCTTGAGATGCAGCAGCGTGTGGTGGTCCCGGTGGCAGATTTTGCACCTGCCCGCACTGCGGCAGGACTGCCCGGAGTGCTGATGAGCCAGGCAGTTCGGGCAGTATTTATTAATGAGCACGGCTCGGAGGCGCTTCTCAGCTGTGAGTCGCAAGAAGCGCTGGCACTTCCGCAAGGCGTGGACTCCTCGACACATTCGGCACCGAAATGAATCGGTGCCGATGGGGCGGCTGTTTTGCGTGGGCTTGCGAGAGGGCATTATTATTTCTCTACAAAGAAAAGTCCGAAAAGGAAAGAGAATATAAATATTTGAACTCATTGGTAATTGACAATTAACACGCAGGTACATGGACAGCACAGAACGAGTGTTTTCAAGGATGAATAGTCACGTGCTCAATGAGCCTTCGGACTCTGAGGGCTCAGGAATTTTATCTTCCATCGGAAGTAGGATAAGTTTTGCGATCGGCCTACGTATGGTGCCACGAATGGTGAGCACATCTACCACGCGAACCTTGTCGTCACTGCCAGGAATGGTCAGGGTTATTCGGCCAAGGCGCCACTCGTTTGTCGGCAGGTTATCTTCTTTAACCACGACCATATCACCGATTCGCAAGTTTCGTACAGGTGACTGCCATTTAGATCGCTTAAGGAGCTCGTTAAGGTACTCATCCTTCCAACGGAAGCAGAATTGTTGGTGGAGAGCCTTCAGAAATGAGGGGGCCACCTGTCAGGAAATGGCCCGGAGTTAGGGCAAGTAGGTCCGTAGGGTCTTCGGACATCGGAGAGATTGGCCTCGAGTTGAGACACGCTTCAATCTTGGCCAGTAGAGTCGAAAGTTCTTCAAACGTGTATTTGACCGTGGATGTGGTCTTGTAGAACAAAGATTTGAAACTCTTCACCCCAGCCTCCCAAAGGCCGCCCATGTGTGGAGCGCCTGGTGGGTTGAAATGCCAGGATAGGTTTTGGTGGGTGTGTTTTGAGATAACACCAGTCCTTATTGCTTCCAGGAAGTCGCGCGATAGAATTTTCTCCGCCCCGACGAAGGTTTTGCCATTATCCGAGTGCATCTGTTGTGGACACCCACGCCGCGCTACAAATCGGGAAAAAGCCGCAAGAAATTTCTCGGTCGTAAGGTCCGATGTCGCCTCCAGATGAATTGCTTTTGTACTAAAGCAAACGAATACACACACGTACCCCTTTGTGATCAAAAACGCGCGACCGGTCCGGCAAAGTCCACTCCTGTGTGTGTAAAAGGTCTCGAGAAGGACGAGCGTTCCGTTGGCAGATCTCCCATCATCTGCGTCTGTAGTCTTTTCCGATATATAACACAGACTTTGCAGGAGTTGATGATGGACTTGACGAGAATCTTTAGTTTCGGGATCCAGAACTTAGAACGAATGAGACGCATTGTAAGCTGGTTTCCCCCATGCAAGGATATGCGATGGGTGAACCTAACTAACAGCCGTGAGAAAGTTGACGAACAGGACATGATGATGGGGTGGCGCTCATCATAGCGTAACGACTGAGACGCTCTCACGCGCCCACAGGCCCTTAGAATTCCCTTGCTGTCGAGGAACGGATTCAAATTACGGATGTGACTTGAGACATTGAGTTGCTGGTTTTGAGCCAAACTTTTGACCTCGGTGGCGTAATCCCTACGCTGCGCAAGAAGGATCAGCAGCTCTTGAGCTTCGGACAACTCACTGGAACTGAGTTCGATTGTAAGTGGATTGGCAAGCTTCTTGCATCTCGAAATAAACCGCCGGAAATAGGCGATGACGCGAAGCGCTTTGTGGAATGCGGAGAAAATGCTAAGAAAATCGGACATTGGAGGCAGCTTTGCCAAATTGCATTTAATAGTGCGCTGCTCTAAGGCCGTATCTGGAATCGGAACAGATGAGATAGGCCACTGGGTTTGAGGCAGTTGAAGCCATTCCGGCCCGTGCCACCATAGAGAATTGTCTACCAGATCTTGCGCTCGGACGCTTCTACTTGCAAGATCTGCCGGATTATGCTCCGATCGGACATGCGACCAGTCGGAAGGGTCGCCAACTTCAGCAATTTTGGACACTCGGTTGGCAACGAAAGTTGTCCACTTGCAAGGTGGTTTATCCAACCAGGACAACACAATAGTGGAATCTGTCCAGTAGAAAAGTTTAAAATTATTGGCTGGCAATTTATGGAGAAGGGCTGAAGACAGTTCAGCTAGTAGGACTGCCCCGCACAGTTCTAAACGGGGCACTGACAGGGATTTCACCGGAGCTACCCTCGTCTTGGCAGTAAGGAGATGGGTGGTTACTTTGGTTGCCATTTCAAAGCGGACATAGATTGCTGCACCGTACGCACGCTCCGACGCGTCGCAGAATCCGTGGTACTGCAGCTTCCCTTGTAGCTGGATACGCAACCAGCGTGGAATGCGAATTTCCCTTACAGCAGGATAGCTTTCAAGGTACTCTTGCCACTTGCTGATCAGATCCGATGGCAACGGTTGATCCCAGTCCAGTTGCTTGAGCCAGATTTCTTGCATAAAAATCTTAGCCCGAATGACGAAAGGCGCCAGCCACCCGGCAAGTTCGAACAATTTTGCAATTTGGGACAGGACCTCCCGCTTCGTATAGGAAACTTGAAAGACGGCGTCAGCAGGCATGAAAAAAATTCGTCGCTGCGCGCTTGCCAGCGTATGCCCAGGGTCTTCGCCGTACTGGAGAACTCGATCTCAAGAAACTCCTCGCATATTAAATGCTCCTTGGGGATGTCTTGAATCACTTCCTTAGTGTTCGAAGTCCATTTCCTTAGGGGAAATCCAGCGCTGTCCATGGCATGTCGCAGTTCCGCGATGGTTGAAACGGCCTCTGTCTTCGAGTTGGTCCCAGCGAGGATGTCATCTACGTACATGGAATCGGAAATGACCTTGCTTGCGAGAGGATACTGCAAGCGTACGTCTTCCGCTAGGAGCTGAAGCACCCTGAGCGCCAGAAATGGGGCACAGTTTACCCCGAAGGAGACGGTTTTGAGCTCAAAGTCCCCAATCTCGCCGTCGGCCTTCCGAAAGAGGATTCGCTGGAACGAAGTTTGTCTAGAGTCCAGTAGGATTTGACGATACATTTTCGTGATGTCAGCGTTGAAGACATACCGAAAATATCGCCACTTGAGGATCTGCATTGTGAGATCGGACTGAAGAATGGGTCCTGGATGAAGGATATCATTCAGGCTCTTGCCATTTGAGGATGGACAGGAGGCGTTGAAAACAACCCGCACCATGGTAGTGGTGCTATCAGGCTTAAATACAGCGTGGTGTGGCAAATAAAAATTGTATTTTGCGGAGTTGTCATGAGGTGAGATTTCTCTCATGTGACCCATATCGAGATGTTCTTGGAGCACGGAGTTGTATTGCTCTTTTAGAATGGCGTTTCTGGATAAACGGTTCTCGTTTTTCGGATTTCGGAATGGAAGGGTCACCACATATCTGCCACACTCGGTCCGTGTAGTCGTTTTGACAAAATTGGACTCACATATGGAGTCGGCTTCCTTGACCAGCTTCGCTGGAACATCCTCCACCTCCCAAAATTTGGAAATAAGCTGGTCCAGTTTCATCCCTTCTTTGGCCGAAATTCTCGTCGAGAAAGATGAAACGGACCGCGGTACAATCTTTGAAAGTGGGCCAGTGAGAATCCAGCCAAACACGGTTTCTTGCCCAAGGAGCGAGCCACAAATATTTGCATGAGACCCGCTGAAGATGACAGACGGAAGGATATCCGCGCCGATCAGCAAATCAATTTGTGAGCTCTGATGGAAGGTGGGATCAGCCAATTCAATGGCCGGGAGGTCTCTTAATGAGCTTTGTGGAATGGAGGCTGAGGGTAGGTTACCCGCCAGCTACGGAAGAACGAACGCTGATGCATCTATATGTAACCTAGGCTTTGTTGGAGAGCCTATGGTGAAATGGCATAACTTTTGAACTTGGGCTGCCACTGCTTGATTCAGCCCCGAAACTTGAGCTTGCACGGACTGGAAGGGCAGCTTTATTAAGTGAAATAATCGCTCAGATATGAATGTCGCCTCTGAGCCTGAGTCGATAAAAGCACGAGCGGTGTACGTGCATCCCCGATGGCATACATTTACAACCGCCGTGCCGAGTAGGACACTCTGCTCGTTAGCGGCAAAGTAGGTTTGCACATTTGCCGCGGAATGGATCGTAGTGGACTATATATTTGAATTGGAACTTGTATTGAAATTGGAGGAATTGACCGGACCACTGTCGTCTCGATGTAGTAGAGTGTTGTGACGCCCTTTGCATGTAAAACAATTGTGCGCACTCGTACACTCTCGTAACTGGTGCCCTCTTGCGAAACAATTCAAGCAGAATTTTTTTTTGCTTGATGTAAGATGCCCGGTCATTAACGAGGGCACAGACGGACAGGGTGGTTCTCTTTGGAGCATAAGTCGCTAGTCTTACTTTTCGGAATAACTTGCGCTTCGAAAGAATTTACCCTCTTAGGGGCTTGATTGTTCCGGGAAGTAGAAGCTGTAAAATTGTGGGGCGTGGAAGTGGGCTTCACGTCCTCAATAGCTTCGAGCGTGCGATAGCGTTCGTTGAGGAACGCACTTAAATCGTGCCACGCTGGAATTTCCGATTTGTTGGAAATGGACTGTTCCCACAAGGAAAGTGTGAGTTTTGGCAGCTTTGACGAACACAGAAAGACCAGAATACAATCTGCGAACGGGGAAGACGCGTCGATATCGGAATGCTCTAGCGCCGTCAAGCATCGTTGGATGGTACTTTGGAGCTCCTTGATTGCTGCACCAGATTCGTGGTTAACCGGGGACAGGTTAAACAGAATTTTTAGTTGGCTGGTGACAAGCATTCTCTTATTCTCGAAACGCTCGCAAAGTGCTGCCCACGCAGTCGCAAAACCATCGTTGGTAAGCGGGAATTTGGCAATTATTTCATTGGCCTCACCCGCTGTCTTGGAGTTGAGATGGTACAATTTCTCAACCGGAGTCAACCTCGGATTGTTGACATAAATTGCGGAAAACAGATCGCGGAACGTCGGCCAGCGCAGGTAGTCTCCATGAAACACCTCTGTATCACACGGAGGGAGACGGCAGCCCCCGGAGAAGGACAACGGAGTAGGTATTTATACCCTTTCGGACGCATTCTTGATTTGACCCTTCAGGCGCGCAAGACATTTTTCGTATATCGAGTAGCAATGATCATATTTCGCCTCCATGGCAGTTATATCATCACTGCTCCCGTCCTGTCTGAGTGCGCTGGAACACAATGCATATTCCGTCTCAACTTTCTCCCAAAATGACTGCAGCCGATCGCGGCGAATCTCGAAAGTGAAAATATTGTCATCTTCGGATGCGGGAATGATCACGCGAGCCTCAAACTGGATAAGTTTGTCGGTGACGGAAATGAAATTTGTCAAAGACATTGTTTGGCTTCTTTGAACGGATCTGGTCTTTATCGGATTACGCTGCGGAGACTTGGAATTTAAATCCCTTTTCGGAAGTGCGCTTGGAAATCGCGATGACGTTGATGCGGGTGACACCGAAGGATCTTTTTAAATCGCGAAATCGGATTTAGTCTAGGTTTTTCACCTTCCTGTAGTGGGTTTTTCGGAACACCAGTCGATTTTCTCGAACCTGATGGAGCGGACGAGATGGAATGCCGACGGTCGATTTGTGGAACCGGAAAATTTGCTTTGGGATTTGCCTTCTTGTCAGTCCCTTTGGACCCTGTGGACATACTACGCTTTATGATTATTTATTATTTCGATTTGTTATTGGCACACCGGATGGTGGTAATAACAGAAAAAATAAAATAAATAAGTTGCATGCACAAAGAAATATACCATGAAATATTTATGTATGTAGGGTATTTATTTAGTTATTCTTAATTACCCAAAAGGAAAAAAATTATATGTTCTATTAATAAGAAACAACTTTTATTCTTTTTTATATGGTGTTCACACTACGGTTGCGTTTTGCGTTTTGCGTTAAATGCCAACAAGCAGCTTCTTTTCCAATACAAATAGCATAGGGGCCTAGTGGTGACAAAAAGTTGAGTTTAGTTTGGATGCAGTTGCGTGTATTCGGTTTACGTAACTAATATATTCGATTGACTCAAAAGGAACTGCCCATTTTCGTATATCGTTCTCAACTATCACCACTGATTCAAATAGCGGCTTGCCGGAAAACAAAAACAAAAAATAAATAGCAATTCATTGGTAACATGTCGCAACAAAATGGTAAGCAATTGTTTTTTTTTTAATATAATATGTATGTTTAAAACATTTTAACTCAATTACAGGTTATGATAAGAGATTTTTGTGGTCGACTGCCGCAACGAAAGCGCTTATAGAGCTTTGGGAGACAACATTGATGGCTTTCGGGGAGCCCGGAAAAACTCCCACATTTATAAGGAAATGGCGGAGAAAATGAAAGACTATGGACCATCGCACATGGAAATAAAAAACAAGGTGGAAAATCTGATGAAAAAATACAGGCAAGTTAAAAAAAAATAACAGCTTTTTGATAAACTTTGTTAATTGCTTATTTACATGAATGTATTTATAGGGCTGAATGTGCAAAGGTAGGACCTTCCGGTGGCACGCCGTCTACAGGGGAGTATTTTGAGAGCGTGGCCAGAGCACTCAACAAGTCGGACACTGTGGACTTCCATCCCATAGCCGATAGCCTAGGTAATATATTGAACTAAAACTATTGCATATATTTAATATAATACAATTCTTACAGACTTCTCGCGGTTAATTGAAGAGGAGCCGAGCTGCAGCGACAACTCGATGACAGAGCCGTCATGTTCTGGGGCAAAGAGACGGCGGGTCGACAACGCGGCTAAACTAGTTGCCATTGAGGAGGAAAAATTGGCTGTTATCAAGCAATTGGCGGAAGATTCGGCCAAGTTCCAGAACAAAGTTTTGAATATTATTAGAGCCCGTCATGCGGAGTAGTTTAAAATAAAATTTAAAAAAAAGGCATAAATTTTAATTGTTTATTTAATTATCATTATTATTCAAATACTCTATTGCTAAAGCTTGACGAACTGCTTCGGCACTAGCATTCATATTCCCCAGGAAAACTTCAAACTCCGGTTGGACATTCCCATGTGAAGTTTCAGCTTCCCGTTGCCAGTTCTCGCACACGGAGCTGTTGTGCATATTACAAAAATTATGTAAAATGCAACAGCAAGCAATTATTTGAGAAGTTTTGTCAATACGGTTGTCCAATCCTTTCCCAATCCTCCGAAAGCGAGCCTTGAGATGGCCAAACGCGTTCTCCACCACACGCCTGACTCTCGATAAGTTATAATTAAAGGCACGTTGCTGTGGTGTTGCTTCTACGGAAAATGGGTAGGGCTTCATCACGTTTCTTGAAAATTTAAAAGCCGAATCTCCAAGAATTAACACTGGAACCACTACGCCATTCACCACCTTTGCATTATTTTGCAGCAAGTCCGAATTCATTAGCTTCGTTTTTAGGCTGGAGGTTTCGAAGATTCTCGAATCATGGCATCTTCCAGGACAGCCAACGCTAATGTAGGTGAATCTATAACTGTTAACATAAACAATTTTAGTAATATTTCAGATTTTAAATACGAAAGAAATATACTCTTACCGGTAGTCTACTAAGGCGAATAGCACGGTGGAATACCAACCCTTGTAGTTGCGGAAGTCCACGGCATGCTCAGACTTTGGTCGCACTTCAATGTGGCAGCCAACTATGGGCGATATTCAATTAAATTTTTTTTATAATTACATTTACAAATTCTTACCCATTGCCCCAAAGCACTGTGGAAAGCCAAGGTCTTCAAACCCTTTAACACAGTCTTCTATTTTCTCCTGTGTTAAAAATTTGCCGGGAGATAGTCATCAGCAAGTCTGATAATAACTTCCCGGCAGAAATCAAGAAGGTTTTGGCATACAAATGCTTTCGACACACCAAACAATCTTCCCACTGTGCGATACTCTGCAGACGATCCTAAAGTGTACAGCGCCATAGCAATCCGTTTTTCTAATGGCACTGCCAAACGCAAAGAAGTGTCCTTCTTTCTCAGACCCGTGAGACGACCAACCAGGATATTAAATGCTTCCCTTTCTAAACGGAAGCTCTCCTTAAAAAATGCGTCCGAATTATTTGGAACGTCACTCTCCCAAAAACATCCATATCGTGGCTTGGGATATTTTAAGAAAAACAATATTATGTTAATAAAAGATTATTGGCATGAATAAACTATTATTTCTCACAAGTGTCCAAATGCTAGGACGGCGTCCTGGGTCATCTAGCAAAGCAAATGGTTTCGTGGCCGCCAGTATAGACTTGGAACGAACTGGATTGATGCGCGATCGATGGTTACCAAACTATCGATAGTTCGGTTGTTTACCTTTGCAGCAGCCAATTGTGTCTGATCAACAATATATTATTTATATTATAAGTAATGTCAATAATAATATTATTTAGGACAAAATATTATTCAGTCGTGGTAGATGTGTTTGTAGGTATGTACATACATATACTTGTGCTTTGCACGGAACAATGGAATTGGCACTAGTAAGTACCGGCATATGCTAATAAATATATTAAACTATATTTGAGTTTTAACATATATTGTTCTATGCAGGATATTTGTGCGGACTTGGAAAATTGTTCACAGTTTTTTGGACAGATCGGAATTACATACATACAACATATATATGGAAATATATGTATGTTGCAATATGGCGGACTTGGGATGCCGGTATGTACGAACAATTTTTACACCGTTGAAAATATAAAATTAATGTGTATTACTTATCTTTTTTCACCAAGGAACTAGCTGGGGCGAGTGCAGAAGGATATCCGGCTCGAAGGACCAATGTTTGTAGCGGAGGTTCCAAAAGGCAAGATATACGCAGTGTGTGATTTGTAGTGGGTATACTGTTGATTTATTCAATGTTTTCCGTGTGGTGTTAGATCCAGTATTCGTAGTAGTAGTCGTAATAGTATTTTATTTGTAGTAATAATACTAATTGTAACTAATCGTAATATTACGTGTAGACATGTCTGTGTGTTCGGGTATAATAATTTGGACTGGTGACCGCGCTCAGAACCAACTGTTGAAGCTCTGTTAATGTTAACAGAAACTTCAACGGGACATTTGAGAACTCAATAAGTAGGTAAAATGTTAGAGATGCGTCATGGTTCTGAGTCGGTTACCTTTTCTGTCATCAACACTCCTATATGACCAGATATCTGCACCAGCATTTTCAAAACATGACATGATTTTTATAAATATAATAATCAGAGTGTAAAATTTAGAGATTTTAAAAATTTAGATTTATATGGGTTTCATGAGGAATGTAGCAGTCTTAACTGTGATATAATTTACTCAGTACCCAGCGTTGATACTCAATTAAGCAAATTACAAGTATTATACGACAAGTTTATACCAGTACGAACTCAAATATTTAAGTCGGCAAATAAATCTTGGTTTAACTGTGATATTAAACGTGCAATATAAATTAGAGATAAGGCTTATGAAAAGTTCAGACGATATAAAACTGACAACCTATATAATATTTTTAAAAGCAGTAGGAGTAGAGTGAATAATATGATTGATAATGCAAAGCGTGCATATTTTGGTAATAAGTTTGAAAGTGCAATATCAAATGTACAGAAATGGAAAAATATAAAAAAAACAAGTAAAAACGTTGCAGTCGGACGCAACCGACTGCGGAATACTTTGATACCAGTAAAAGAACGGTTGATAAGGGAGAATGCAGGGGCGAAGGGCGTGGGCCATGTGGTAAACATCGCCAGCTATCATGTTACCAAATTTGGTGACTTTAGCTCAAAAGCTGTGGAAGATAACTTAACTCCCAAATTTAAAAAGGTGGGCGGCAGAGGTAGGAGTGGCATCTTAATTTTTGAATCAAATGTTTTTAACTGTCACCATCTATATTCATAAAAAGTTTGGTGGCTCAAGCTCAAAAACTGTTAGAGATATAGCCGATTCCGATTTTATAAGGCGGGTGGCTTGGGTGGGCGTGGCATCCAAAATTTTGATGCACATCTTTGGTAGATGCTGCATTCTATCTTTCTACCCAATTTAAGGGCTCTAGCTTAAAAACTATAAGAGATATCGAAATTTCCGATTTTAAATAGTGGGCGGCAGAGGTGGGCGTGGCATCCAAATTTTTCATGCAGATCTTTTGTAGATGTCACCATATATCTTCCTACCAAATTTGGTGACTCTACTTCAAAAAATGTGGAAGATACTCGCATAACCGTTTTGACATCGGTGGGTGGTGGGGGGCGGAAGGTGTGGGCGTGGCATCCAAAGTTTTGATCAATTTTTATGGGGAACGTCAATATCTATCTTCACAAAAAAATTTGGTGGCTCTAGCCCAAAAAATGTGAAAACTATAGGCGTTTCCAATTTCATGGAGAAGGGGGATGGGGGCGGAATTAGGGGGCGTGGCATCCAAAATTTTTATGCATTTTTTCAGGGACATGACTAGCTATCTGCGTGCAAAATTTGGTAACTCTAGCTGTAAGAATGTGAGAAATATTTGGTTTTTTGATGGGACACGTCAGTACCTATCTTGACACAAAATTTGGTGGCTCTAGCCCAAAAAATGTGAAAACTATAGGTGTTTCCAATTTCATGGAGATGGGGGGATGGGGGCGGAATTACTGGCGTGGCATCCAAAATTTTGATGCATTTTTATGGGGAACGTCAATATCTATCTTGACACAAAATTTGGTGGCTCTAGCCCAAAAAATGTGAAAACTATAGTCGTTTCCAATTTCATGGAGAAGAGGGGATGGGGGCGCAATTAGGGGCGTGGCATCCAAAATTTTGATGCATTTTTTTGGGGAACGTCAATATCTATCTTGACACAAAATTTGATGGCTCTAGCCCAAAAAATGTGAAAACTATATGCGTTTCCAATTTCATGGAGAAGGGGGGGATGGGGGCGGAATCAGGGGGCGTGGCATCCAAAATTTTGATGAATTTTTTGGGAACGTCAATATCTATCTTGACACAAAATTTGGTGGCTCTAGCTCAAAAAATGTGAAAACTACAGGCGTTTCCAATTTCTTGGAGAAGGGGGGATGTGGGCGGAATCATGGGGCGTGGCATCCAAAGTTTTGACGCATTTTTTTGTGGAACGTCAATATCTATCTTGACACAAAATTTGGTGTCTCTTGCCCAAAAGATGTAAAAACTATAGGCGTTTCCAGTTTCAAGGAGCAGGGATGATGGGGGCGGAAGGAGTGGGCGTGGCATCCAAAATTTTGATGCAGTTTTTTCAGGGACATGACTAGCTATCTGCGTGCAATTTGGTAACTCTATCTGTAAGAATGTGAGAAATATTTGGTTTTATCGGTTTTATGTTATCGATTTTGACACTTTATCTGTCGCGCCTATAGACAAACATAATTGCAAAGTTTCAAGTCTCTAGCTTTACGGGTGTCGAAAAAAGTTGCGTTCATACAGACGGACAGACGGACAGACGGACACCATGACGGACATTGCACAAAACCAATATACTATGAGACCTTCGGTATCAAAGTATAACTAGGGATAGGAAAAGCGAAAGCAGAGATAGGTAGTGAGGTAGATGTAAATGTGTTAAATAACAAATTTGTTGAGTTAAATGTACCTGAGACTAACCGTAATACATATCTAAGTTATGTGTCGTTCAATAATTGTAGTAACGTTTTTGATTTTATATGTGTCGGTCCATTAGATGTGTTGTCAGCTATGTCTATAATTAAATCTAGTGCAATAGGATTGGATGACGTTGATCCAAAGTTTCTAAAAATTATATTACCGCATATTACGCATATTATAAATACGGCTATTACAACAAGTACTTTTCCCGACCAGTGGAAAGAGGCTAAAATTATTCCAATCCCTAAGGGAGGCCATGAATACAGACCCATCTCAATTTTGCCCTTCTTATCCAAAGTTTTTGAGCAGCTAATGGCTCAACAAATTAAAAAATTTCTTGATCAAAATTTACTTTTAAGCCAACAACAATCGGGGCTTAGATCAAACAGAAGCTGTACAACAGCACTTATAAAGTTAAAAGAAGATATAAGAAAACACATGGATAATAGTGAAGTAACGTTATTGACACTTCTAGATTATAGTAAAGCTTTTGACACGGTAAACCACGAGATACTCTTCACAAAGTTGCATAAGATGTACAATTTTTCTTCAACAGCTACAAAACTATTGAGGTCATTCACGAACAGAAGGCAAGCTGTTGTAGTAGCTGATAGGAAATCGAATTATAGATGTGTTGCGCGGGGTGTTCCCCAGGGATCGGTACTGGGACCGCTACTTTTTACGATATATGTTAATGATTTGCCCGATGTCTTGTCTAGATGTGAAGTCCATATGTATGCTGATGATGTTCAAATGTATGTATGTGAGTTATTTGAGCACAAATAACTTGAACAAGCTTAATATAGATAATGTAGAAATTAATTATGTAAACAAGACTGATAATTTAGGAATAACATTAAGCAAAACACTTTCTTGGACAGATCAAGTCAATAAAACTGTTTGAAAAGTCTATGGTGCTCTAAGGCAACTTACTTTAACCCTGCGTTTTTTGCCAGTCAACATTAAGACAACTATTGCTAAGACAATGATTGTACCCATCCTAATGAAATATATGGCAAAGGCAGTTTAGCCAGTCAAAACAAATTAAAGGTGGCGCTTAATAACATAGTTCGCTATGTATTTAATCTTAAAAGAAACGACCATATAACCAGCTATGCCAATAAATTATTTGACTTAGATCTAACTAACCTAATTAACCATAAGATCCTGATTCTTCTCCATAAAATTATCTATACCAAGCAGACTGAGTATCTTTTTAACAATCTAAGATTTAGCACGTCCCAAAGAACCTATAATATTGTTTGTATAAGAACAAAACTTGCCTGTTCTGAAAGGCAATTTTACATATGGGCTGTTCGCCTTTGGAACCAGTTACCAACTCAATTAAAGACCATTAGAAGCGCATCTCAATTTAGTAATAAGTTAAAAGCACACTATAGAGTAAGAATATAAAATATCTTATACAATACATAAAAATAATAATAAAATAAAATAATAATAATAATAATAATGTTTATGTTAATAGTTATAATAATAGTATGAATAATTATAGAATTATTGAATAATGCCAACTAAAGAATTATAAGATTGTATGACTAGCGCACTAAATTATAAGTTCTTAAACTTGTAGCGTTAGGAACTAAAATACAAATAAATAAATAAAAATAAATAAATCAATTCATACCGTCCAATGACATGCCCATGTTAAATTCACCGATATTTTACACGCGTAGTCATCCAAGCGAGAAGCAGTGGTGGTGTAAATGGATCGATGAATGAACCGTTGATTCATCGATTCTTCGGACTGCAGGGTATCGTGGCGCTCAGCAATTGGGAGTTAGCAAACACACAGCGTTATTCTTCGTTGTTATCGGAATATTGCTTTGCGCTTCGACCGCATACACAGCCACATACAGCCATGCTGCTGCATACATAGCCACGCTGCTACACAGCTACACAGCTGCTACTCGTTATAAGTAGCTATTCCTATCTGCAGCAAATTCCAGCGAGTAAAAAGAGAGTGAGAGCGATACCAAGTCTACCTAAGTGTATTGTCGATGCTGTATATTGTGGAAGGGGGATAGCAGCAGCAGAGTTCGAACAACAACAACACATGTGCATGTTTTCTGTATTTGGTGGCTCCGAGCTCAAATGAAGCAAAAATCATTAGGGCGAATGTATACCTAAATGTGTGAATATTTTGTAAGTAAATGCGCAACTGCATGGTAGTTGTGTTACAAAATTGTTTGCTGGTGTCATGTATGACCAGAAAGTGCAAAAACAGAAATTGCCTGTGTTTTGTAGGCAGATTCAAATGCGCGCCAAATTTAAATTTTAAATATTGGCTGTCGGCATTTAATATGTATTTAATTATGAATCTTAAGGGTCAAGAGTACATAATTATATACATACTATGTATATTAAAATATATGAGTTATTATTCGACATATTATGAGCTATGGACTATGCATTTTAATGCTTAAGATGAATTTTAAAAAATAATAAAAAAAAAATTATCATTTAATAACATGAATTTTATAGGTGACCCTAACTTGTAATAAAATTGCTAAAAATCATAAAAATTAAGACAAGTCAAGAATAGACAAGGCAATTGCATAGACCAACTAAATAACAAGACTGGAAATAAGCACTGCTCTGTACTGCTAAGTAACATTCTGCGTGGTGGGAGTGCCAACAGGGGAAAATTGAAATTCTTCGTTCAGTTGTTTCGTCGATTCTCGGTGACAACCAGCGGCCATTATTGTTTAGGTTTTTGATTTGATGGCGAAGTGTGCGATGCGCGAGACAAAGATTAGTTGTTGCCCTTTTTCATTTCCCTTGTTGTTGTCACAGAAATTGAGTTTTGCAATTTAAGACTTTTGCTTGAATCTGGTTGCTGCTACCCTAGCAAGGAAGGGTAGCTTGACTTTATTGAAACTCTGCGTTATTATATAGATAAACGCAATATACTTAATTATGCTATTTTTAAAATGTGTTTTGGCCATAAGGAAGGGCACTTCAAACTAATTAAGTGTAATTTATATATCTTAATGTGAAATTTAAAATAACATTTAAAAAACGTTGTATGCTTTCAAATACTTATCTTTCTATACTAATCTTATATTTGTGGTTTTATAGACAATAACTAATTAATGTGACATAGGGCATTTTAAATCTGTGCAGTTTTAAATGTCAGCAACTGCTGCTTTAGCTGCCTTGGTGCGTTTTCTTATTCTTCTTGTTCACATACACAATGTGTATTACACATGCATACACACAAACACGAGACTGACCTAGGCTACGTTTCGTGCGTTTTCTTTGCCTAGGTGTCCACAACAATATGCATACACACAAAGACGGGCCAGACTACGCTTTGAAAGTCAGCCGCCGTTTTTATTTTAAAATAAAAAATTGTATTTAATATTATAATATTTATATAAAACACGAATGTACTATATATTTAAAAATAAAAATGCAAAAAAAAAAAAAAAAAATTTTGATTAATTTGGCTGGGGGGTTGAACTTGGGTCAAAAAACAATTTACAAACAAGCACCTAGCCAACTGCGCCACGACCGCTCTTGCAGGTTGATGACTTGAGGTTGGTGTTATTTTGTGTTCGATGTAATGGAACACAAAAAGTAAATCAAACCAAAAACAAAAGTTTACGCGCGTTAGAATAAGTGCATATAGGGAAAATAAACCAAAAAATTGCGCGCTTTTAATGCTGGAACCCACAAGAAGGAGGGATTTATTATATCAAGATAATTGTAATTTTTTTTATTAATTAACACTTTGTTGCATACATTAATTTTAATTTGTATATATTTAAATTATATAATTTTGTAATTAAATTCCATTTATATTGTTATTAATATTACGAAATTGATAAAAATGTTATAATGATTACCGAAACATGAGAATTTTCATAACAATATTTTTCAGGGAGCACTTAAAAGTAAGAAAAAAAGAAATGTATTTATAGTATATATATTATAAAAAATATCTGAGCCCGGTGTTGAGCCCGGGGTCGAAGAAGTGCCGTTAAAGCAAAACATTTAAAAACGTAAAAAATATTTGCTTTGCCGCCGGCAAATTATTTTTTTACTGAATCTAAACTATCATTATATATTATATTATTATATAATAATACACAACTTAGGCCAATAAACATACTATTAATTTCATGGCGCAATTTATTTCATAATTCAATACAATTTATATACGCTGTTCATTCATTCTGTGTGCGTCCATACATATACATACATATACTCTGTGTCGTGTGTATGCGCAGAGCAATACACAAACACGAACCAAAAATAAACAGCGAAGCCAAAGTCAAAACAAAACCGGCAAGTTTCGTTAAAGGGGAAGTGGTTTTTGGCTCTTGCGATTTTGTTTACAGGGCCTTAACATGAACAATTCTGGTTACCAATCTTGATGTTAATTGGTCTATGGGCAATTGCTACGCATACATTCAAATGTCCTGCACATGAACATACACATGCACACACACATTGATATGCGTTGCTAGAAAAGTAAAAAATACCAAATCACTTGAGAGCCACCAAAAACTGAAAAAACCCTGCAGTTCGACTTGGAGCGATCGCTCCCAATTCAAATCTGAATGCATGCAGGTTTCAATCAGACCTGAATTTGCAGTGAAGTAATAGTGAGTAATTCGGAGAGCGCATGAAGTGAGAGCGTGTTACTCTCATTCGAGTGAACATAACTGCACTTCTGTAAACATGCTCAAGCAGAAAGTATACTAGAGCAAACCTCAGTTAAATGTGGTATGCAAAATGTAAACACAGTAGACGCTCAAAAATAGAACACGCAACTTTTTATAGGTAAAATGGGTTTTTGCTTTGTGATTTGCGAGTGTCTACTATAATTGTTTATTGCTGCATTATTTTGTTTTTATTTTTTGGTTTAACATGGTGCATAATTACATTAAATGCAATCAAATATTTGGCGTTGTTTTAATCAACAATTGTGAAGTTAAAATATTAAGAGCATTAACATTTCAAATTTAAAGAAGTGAAACCAATATTTAACTAAACAAAAGTTACTTATTGTGACTTTGCATTTTGCAAATAAACATTTTGCAATAAACATTTGATTTATTTTTGTGTTGTGAAAACAGTGAAAGCAGGAAAGAAACAAAATGAGTGGTAAGCGTCAATTACGTAGGCTTATTAAAAAGAAAGGGAACAGCTTTTTGGGAAAATTGAAGCCACCGAGGAGAGGGCAAAAGTTGAAAGCAAAGAGAGAAAGAGGGATTGTGACGCTTTTGTTGGCGGTACAAATTACGACATAGGGACAGAAAGGGAAAACGATGAAGCTGCTTATATTAATTATGAAAACGACATTGTGACAGAGGGGGAGACAATGAAGCGACCGTTTTCAACAATGAAAATAGGTGCACCTTAAGTGATAAACTTAAGGAGTGGTTTATTAAGCATAGACCTAGAAGAAATTGTGTGTTAGATTTAATAAAATTATTAAAAGAGGAGAATATTAATGTAAAAGCATTTTATAAATTTTCTAGTAATCAGAAGCCAGAAATTTCAAAAATAGGTTCAGGTTTTTATTTGGATATTGGACTATCAAATCAATTAGAAAAAAATTAATTAAAAGTTAAAGATGGAGATATTAAAAATTAATCTGCGTGCAATAGTTTGTGATGCGCCTGCTAGAGCATTTGTAAGCGGCACTCCTGGCCACACTTCCAGCCACGGGTGCGCAAAATGCATACAGGTCGCTAAAAAAATTGATTCAGTTTTAGCATACAGCACTAAGTCAGAACAATTAATTAGTGACGAAGACTTTGCCAATAGAAAATATTCAAATCACCATGCATCTCCATATATAATTGCAAAGTCTCCCTTTGAAAGTATTGGTGTCTGTATGGTTTCACAAACTCCTCTAGATTGCATGCATTTAATTGAATTGGGGGTAATGCGCAAAACACTGGAAAGCAACGGAGTATCATCAATTTTTATTGTACACTGGCATCATTGCTCTTCGGAACAATGTTACTAGGAGCATCTCTTTAATAAAATTAATGGTACGTATTTTATGTTATAAAAGCTTCTTCCTATAGAAAAAGTATTACATATTTTCAGAATAAATAGACGACAAGGCCAATGAAGTTATTGGTAAATATAACGTCTAAAATGCCCTAATATAAAATTTAATTTTATAGAAACTGTACGACGGGAAATGAAAGTTATTACTGGTGAGTTTTTCAAACAAATACAAAAGTTCAACAATATTAATTATAATTTCTTTTAATATAGGTATTTTCAGAAAAAGTGGAAGAAGACAATAATGCTTTAAGAGGTAACGTCAGTCTAACGATTGAAAAATTTGGATGCCAAACACACTTCTTACGCCAACCTTTTATACGCAGATGTTTACCACCCGGCCCACTCCTTTTGCAATAAGACTCCTTGCCATCCATTCTTTAACTGGTATCAAAGTATTCCGCAGTCGGTTGCGTCCGGCTGCAACGTTTTCACTTATTTATTTTGTTATTGTTTTTTAAGGTCAACTTAATGTATTAGTAGAGGCCATGGCAAAGCAGGCCGCCATAATAAAACAGCTGCACCGCCAAAAAGTTAAGGACGATAACATCTGCCATACATTTCCATTGAAATGTATTGCAGATGTCATCGTCCTTAAACGAGACCAACGAAGTGAGTTATGTAAGAATATATGTATATATGATATGACATTGCAATTTATACATATATTTATTTTTATTTTTATCAATGTAGAAAAAAGTCATTCGCAACCTTCTCTCATCGGACCTTCTTGGCAAAAGTTTAAAAAAGGTTCTGGGCGATGATGTAATGATGTTATGCAATGTGGACGGCGTGCAGGGGATAATTGCCTTGAAGTCGTTCCCAAAACTATATAGCGCAATAATTGGTAAGTTTTCATTACCAAAATTTGAATTTTTTTAATAAATACTAAAATTCACTATTTTAGGACGCATCCCCCAACGCGACGAGTCGGATCATCCAGAAAAGATGTTGAGGTCGGCCGTAAAGCTTCAAAAAGCTGAATCTGCAAATCAAAATCTACTGAGCCAAAAATAATTAATTAACAAGTAAAAACGTTGCAGTCGGACGCAACCGACTGCGGAATACTTTGATACCAGTAAAAAAAACGGTTGATAGGGGGAATGCAGGGGCGAAGGGAGTGGTCCATGTGGTAAACATCGCCAGCTATCATGTTGTAAGGACGTTTCTTGGCCGAGGTCGGCGTCTCAGTCGCGTCCGGGGTCTTTTACAGATTATTTGTAAAATGCTGGGACCCTGGAGTGAGCCGCACCGAGATCGAATACCTAAAAACGCAGACACGTGGGGGTCAGCGGGCAGTACGGGCGCCCGGGTCGGTACTTTCAGAGTGGGCTAAGGGGAGAGGCCGAGAGTCCAGGGTGATAACCCGGAAGACTCCCCAACCCCCCTCCTCGGACAACCCTTCGGTACCGACCAGGCGTAAGACCCCAGGCTTCGGGGTACGAAGGGGCGAGGACCAAGCATTCACCCGGCTCGACGAGGGTAAAAACCCGGATGCCTTGCCAACCGACTACCTGATCCCGCCCACCCCGTTCCTACTTACCGGCCGCGTCATCCGACGCGTGTGGGTGACCCAGGTGGGGTTCGAGTCGCACAGAGTAAAACTCGGAATGCGTCCTCGAACCTCGCTACCCAGGCCGGCCACACTGCAACGCGTGGGTATAACCCGTTTGTCGCTACACACGGATCGGACCAAGAGGCAGGCATTGCAAAATCTAGAGTCAAACTCGGAAGATTTGCTATCCTACCCCTCAGCCCGACCCATGTGGGCCGTATGGTGAGGCTACCGACGGGTCAGACCAAGAGGCAGACATCGCAGAACTTAGAGTAAAACTCGGAAGGTTCGCTAGTCCGCCCCTCAATCCAACCCATGTGGGGCTACCCGACTACTCGCTGAAAAGGGGAGGAGAGAACAGATATACTACAAATAAAAACACAAAACACAAATAAATTCTAACATTTTTATTACCATTAGTTTAGGTAGGTTTGCGTGTTCATGGCCCTAGGCCAACTTACCCTGGTATGGATGGGTGTGTGTGTGTGTGTAGGACTGTGTATGTGTAGGTGTGTGTGTGTGCGTGGCTGCCCGGCGTATGTGTGTGTGTGTGTGTGTGTGTGTGTGTGGCTGACTAAAGGGCGTGTGTGTGTGTGTGTGTGTGTGTGTGTGTGTGTGTGTGTGTGTGTGTGTGTGTGGCTCGCTGTCCCGGCACCGTCACTTTGCACTTGCACTGTTTCACTGTGGTGGCAGTGGCACTCCGTTGTCCGTCGTTGTTGTTGTTGTTAAGGGGGCGCTCCGCTGTACGTTGCTATTGTTGTCCTTACTTTTCTATGGTTGTTGTTGTTCGTTGTTCCTTGTTGTTGTAAGGGGCGCTCCACTGTACGTTGCTATTTGTTGTTGTTGCCGTTTGTAAGGGGCGCTCCGCCGTACGTTGCTATTTGTTGTTGTTGCCGTTTGTAAGGGGCGCTCCGCTGTACGTTGCTATTGTTGTTGTGGTTGTTGCCGTTTGTAAAGGGCGCTCCGCTGTACGTTGCTATTGTTGTTGTTGTTTTCGATCACTGTCTTGTTTGCCTCGTCAGTTTTCGACTCACTTGCTTGGCACGTAGATCTCGACTGCCACGCCAAAAATATCGCTCATGCCGGCTGGCATTTTTATCGAAACCGCCTGTATATCGATTGCACTCAGAGCATTTTTGCGCTCGTGGTCTCTCTTTTTCGTTTGCGCCCTCCTGGGCGAATCAATCAGCTTTTGTTTTCGTTGTGCCGGACGGCGCCCGTCGCCGATAGCGACGAGCTTCTGTGAGGTAGCAGAATGCTACCTCACAATGTTACCAAATTTGGTGACTTTAGCTCAAAAACTGTGGAAGATAACTGAACTTCCAAATTTAAAAGGTGGGCGGCATAGGTAGGCATGGCATCCAAATTTTCGAATCAAATGTTTTTAACTGTCACCATTTATCTTCCTACCAAGTTTGGTGGCTCTATCTCAAAAACTGTTAGAGATATAGCCGATTCCAATTTTATAAGGCGGGTGGCTTGGGTGGGCGTGGCATCCAAAATTTTGATGCAGATCTTTGGTAGATGTTGCCTTCTTTCTTTCTACCCAATTTACGGGCTCTAGCTTAAAAACTATAAGAGATATCGAAATATCCGATTGCAAATGGTGGGCGGCAGAGGTGGGCGTGGCATCCTAATTTTTGATGCAGACTTTTTGTATATGTCACCATATATCTTCCTACCAAATTTGGTGACACTAGCTCAAAAAATGTGAAAACTATAGGCGTTTCCAATTTCAAAAAGAAAGGGGGATGGGGCGGAATAAGGAGGCGTGGCATCCAACATTTTGATGCATTTTTTTGGGGAACGTCATTTCCTAACTTGACTCCAAATTTGGTGGCTCTACCTCAAAAAATGTGAAAACTATAGGCATTTTCAATCTCAAGGAGCTGAGAGGAACGTCATTAACTATCTCGACACAAAATTTGGTGGCTCTAGCACAAAAAATGTGAAAACTATAGGCGTTTCCAATTTCATGGAGAAGTGGGGTTGGGGGCGGAATCAGGGGGCGTGGCATTCAAAATTTTGGTGCATTTATTTGGGGAACGTCATTACCTATCTCGACACAAAATTTGTTGGCTCTAGCACAAAAAATGTGAAAGCTATAGGCGTTTCCAATTTCTTGGTGAAGGAAGGATGGGGGCGGAATCAGGGGGTATGGCATTCAAAATTTGGATGCATTTTTTTGGGGAACGTCATTATCTATCTCGACACAGAATTTGGTGGCTCTACCCCAAAAAACGTGAAAACTATAGGCGTTTTCAATCTCAAGGAACAGAGAGGATGGGGGCGGAAGGACTGGGCGTGGCATCCAAAATTTTGATGCAGTTTTTCAGAAACGTTACAAGCTATCTTCGTGCCAAATTTTGTAACTCTAGCTTCAGGAATGTGAGAAATATATGGTTTTATCGGTTTTTAGTTATCGAATTTATCGAACTCCCAGCCTCCTAGTAGGCGTGGCACTTCATCTGACTTGCCCATAGACAAACATAAATGCAAAGTTTGAAGTCTCTAGCTTTACAGGTGTCGAAAAAATTGCGTTCATACGGACGGACAGACGGACACCATGACGGACATTGCACAAAACCAATATACTATGAGACCTTCGGTATCAAAGTATAAAAATCTGAGCTAATTGTATCAATTTGTGTATCTAATTTTATTAATTCTTTCAGCCATTATTCCCCCGCGTCTATCCTTCATGGCCTTCGCTTCTCTTTGCATGTCTGAAGTAGGCCTGCGAATTCCAGGCATGCCCGCTTCGCTTCTCTTTTCATGCGCGCGTGCATGCATGAAAGCGCCGCTTCTCTTTTCATGCGCATGTGCATGCATGAACGCTTCACTTCTCCTTTCATGCGCATGTGCATGCATCAGGCCCTAGGACATCCCCTTGTTAAATTTATGCCTAAAACGCGTGTAGTTCATGCATGGTCATGATCAGATCATGTACGTTTCAGATCTCTTTCATATCTAACACGAACTGCAGGGAAAATATGCATCACATACACACACACATATATACCAAAGTATGTGTATTTAGGTATACATTTGCCCAAATGATTTTTGATTCATTTGAGCTCGGAACCACCAAATACAGAAAACATGCACATGTGTTGTTGTTGTTCGCACTCTGCTGCTGCTATCCCCCTTCCACAATATACAGCCGGTCAGAGCAAACATCATACAGGAACATACATACACACATATATACACCTAACGGCGATCTTGTCGCTGACATACAGACGCATACACTGCAAATTGCTGGCACTCCGTCTGTACCGAGTCCAAATTTGCGATCGGCTCGCTGCTTTCAGCAGCCGAATGCAGGTGGCTCCTCCGCAAATTGGACCAATTAGGCTAGTGGATTTTCGCCATTTGTCAAAATAAAAATTTTGTCGGTAAACGGTTTTTTTTATACTTTGATACAGAAGGTCTCATAGTATATTGGTTTTGTGCAATGTCCGTCATGGTGTCTGTCCGTCCGTCCGTCCGTATGAACGCAACTTTTTTCGACACCTGTAAAGCTAGAGACTTGAAACTTTGCAATTATGTTTGTCTATGGGCTAGTCTAATAAAGTGTCAAGATTGGGGTGCCACGCCTAGTAGGAGGCAGGAAATTCGATAAATTCGATAACTAAAAACCGATAAAACAATATATTTCTCACATTCCTGAAGCTAGAGCTACCAAATTTTGCACTAAGATAGCTAGTCACGTTCCTGAAAAAACTGCATTAAAATTTTGGATGCCACGCCCACTCCCTCCGCCCCCATCCTCTCTGCTCCTTGAAATTGGAAACGCCTATAGTTTTCACATTTTTTGGGGTTGAGCCACCAAATTTGGTGTCAAGATAGGTAATGACTTTCTCCAAAAAATGCATCAACATTTTGGATGCCACGCCCCCTGATTCCGCCCCACCTCCCTTCTCCATGAAATTGGAAACGCCTATAGTTTTCACATTTTTTGTGCTAGAGCCACAAATTTGGTAGGAAGATATATGGTGACATCTACAAAAGGTCTGCATCAAAAATTAGGATGCCACGCCCACCTCTGCCGCCCACAATTTAAAATCGGAAATTTCGATATCTCTTACAGATTTTAAGCTAGAGCCCCTAAATTCGGTAGAAAAATAGATGGCAACCATCTTCCAAAGATCTGCATCAGAATTTTGGATGCCACGGCCACCCAAGCCACCCGCCTTATAAAATTGGAATCGGCTATATCTCTAACAGTTTTTGAGCTAGAGCCACCAAACTTGGTAGGAAGATAAATGGTGACAGTTAAAAAGATTTGATTCAAAAATTTGGATGCCACGCCCACCTCTGCCGCCCACCATTTAAATTTGGAAGTTCAGTTTTCTTGCACAGTTTTTGAGCAAAAGTCACCAAATTTGGTAACATGATAGCTGGCGATGTTTACCATCCGGCCCACTCCTTTGCAAGCAGACTCCTTACCATCCGTTCTTTTACTGGTATCAAAGTATTCCGCAGTCGGTTGCGTCCGACTGCAAGGTTTTCACTTGTTAGCTTAAGTTTTTGAAAGAGCCATGCATTTGTCAAAACATCTTAAGTGCACATAGTTTTTTTTTTTTTACATATTTCGGTCTTCCTTTCATCATATAACTATTCCACTGATATAGACTTAAGCTACATAAATATTCACCTTCAAAAAAATAAACTAATTATTTTCAAACAACTTATGTTTAAATAAGTTTTTTTAATGAAATATTATTCTTGCATAGAGCAATTTTAAGTGAGTGTTAGTTCTTATGATAAAATGCAATTTGATGAAATAAACAAAAAACCAATATTGCAAAACAGCTTATGAGCACATAAGCTGTTAATTCAAAGCGACGTTACAAATAAATGGTACCTTATGTATAAAAGGTGTCAAATCTTCTCTTTTCCCAAATATTTTTAAAGCTTGTACCTTTCTTCTCTAATAAAATATAAATTTTTCACGAAAATCAAGTAGGTAAATAAATACACAAAATTGGCGATATCTCAAAACTTCAATTTTCGACTTAAGCTACTCTTCCATGTGACCACAGATATATATTACATATCTATAAATTATAAATATATATGCATATACATATTACATACATTACATATTATATGTATAAACATATGTCGCCAGGGCGACTTTCTTGCTATACCGAGTAAGCGATTTTATTATTTTTATAAAATCTTCGTGATTTTTTTGTAAATGCAAGCTATAAAGACTTTTATCAATGGCGGCAGCAAAAACACATAAAAAAACACAAATGAAAACGTTGCAGTCGGACGCAACTGACTGCAGAACACTCTAATACCAGTAAAAGAAGGGATCGTAAATAGCGTGATTACAATGGGTGAATGCGGGGGCGGCAGGGGAGCGCCGAGTGGGGAACATCGCCAGCTATCTTGTTACCAAATTTGGTGAAAGATAAATGAGTTTACGGTTGCAACCGAATTTAGTTACTCTAGCTCAACAACTGTTCAAAATATAGCCGATTCTGATTTTGTAGGGTGGGCGGCAGAGGTGGGCGTGGCATCCAAATTTATGATGCAGATCTTTGGTAGATGTCACCATCTATCTTCATACTAAATTTGGTGCATCTGGCTCAAAAGCTGTCCGATCTTACAAGGTGGGATTCATTGGTGGGCGTGGCATCCATTTTTTTTTGAAAATCTTTTGAATCTGTCACCATCTGTCTTCCTATTAAATTTAGTGACCGTAGCATAAAAACTGTGGAAGATACATGCGTTCGTATTTTTGAAAGGGGGCTGGTAGTGGCAGGAGTGGGCATGGCATCCAAATGTTTTGTGAAGATGTTTAGGAGTCTAGCTCAAAAACTCAGAAAGAAAGACGCATTCCCGTTTTTAAATAAGCGTACACAGAAAAAAACAAGTAAGAAGGCTCCAGTCGAGATTTCCCGACTAGGAGATACCCCGAACCCCATACTTAACGCGTACAGTCATTGTCTGTATGCATCTGTGACCTAAACTTCAATCTTCGATATCTCTGGTGTTTCTCCACCGATTTCGATGCAATTTTTAGAAAAGCTCTATCGTTACCCATTATTTCAATCTCCATTTTTACATTTTCCAAATTCGAGATTTTTTTGTAATCGATTCCATGTGTATATCGGAAACCAGAATAGTTATCGATAATTTGAAACAAACTTGTTCTGCTCATGGTATAGGAGAACTTATATTCAAAATCTGAAGTCTCTAGCTCTTGTAGTCTCTGAGATCGACGCGTTCATACAGACGGACGGACAGACGGACATGGCAATATCGACTCGGCTGTTGATGCTGATCAAGAATATATCGTCTATGTGGAACAAAAAGTCACTAACTACACTTTTGTCGAAAACGGGTTTTTTGCATTTTATTCTATAATTTTCCATTATTTATCTTTTGTAGAAGACGATATGCGCATATCTATTTTATTTTCTAAAAAAAAAAAATTAGAACTCATTAACTGCAAGTTTGCGATAAAATTTGTGAAGAAAAAATCATTATCTACATCATAGGTCAAAGGGAAGCTTGACTTAGAGTGTATGCGTGAAAGCTTTGCCTAAGCGCAGGCAAAGCGCAGCTTGACCTTATTTGTATTAGTAAAAGCTGTGCTTCAACGCACGCTTACAGCCAGTACTTTTCCATTCACAAAACTTTAACTGTATCTTGTTTACTACTTCATTTTGGCTATTCTTGCATTTTTGCAAGACATACAGTCAGTCACAGTTTGTTATCAATGCAACCACAACGCATCGCTAATTTAAGAGTTCAATAATTTAAGCATTTGGAAAACTATTCTCTAATTATTATCAAGGTAAATACTTTTGCTTCTAATTGTTCTATAAATAAACAAAATATTTCCTTCTAAGGATGTTTGGGAAACGAGGCAAAATAAAAAAATTTAAATCAGTGGATAATCCGTATGGAAAGCAACCCAGAAATATTGATATCTCAGATACAAGCGATCAGAGTGAGGATGAACGTGAACAGCAGCGATGACCAACGCCATCATGTCATAGTGTAAGTGATTTTTCCGTTGATTCCGGCCCTGAGAGCTGTTCTTTACGTGGAAAAGAAAACCCAAACATTGAAAATCAAGTGAACACCACAAAAAACAACCGTGCAAAATGTTTGCCTTATGAAACTTACTCTGGATTAAAAAAGCAAAGACGCCTAAGCAATAAAACTGTAGCAAATGTCGTTTCAAATGCTGCTTACATTTTACAGAAAAAGATCGATTAAAAATTTGCAGTGTATATTGGGCAATGAACAATTACAAACGACAAAAAGATTTTATTTTGAAATGCATACACCTTTCTTCTGTGAAACGAAGAACTACTTCGGAGAATTTTAGTTCGCGAAGTCAATCAAGGGCAGACTATCTTTATAATGGCCAACGACAACTATGGAGGGTGTGGCATCATTTTTTTCTCAAACGGGCCCATAAATGTAGCTTTGTCTTCAATGAATGCTGGTGGCAGTTTTGAAGGGGATGATAAACGTGGAAAGAAAAATCCTGGCAACAAAACAAGCAATCATTCGATAAATATAGTAAAGCGACACATTGAAGGTTTTTCGACCGTACCGGGACATTACATTCGCCAGTCATCAGGAAAAAAAATACCTTGACAGCAATCTTTCCATCCTCAAAATGTATGAGCTTTACCATATTTATTGTTCTAAGTTTAATGAGATGCCAGTGAAAGAAAATGTGTACAGAAAAGTGTTTTGCACACAATACAACCTATCTCTCTTTAGACCAAAAAAAAAGACCAGTGCACTGTCTGCACACGATTTGATTTGGCAGACTCAGTTAGGAAGGAGCAACTTCAAGTGGACTATGACTTGCATATCAACCGAAAAGATGACTGCAATATGGCTAAGAATTCAGACAAACAACGATCAACAACGGAGGACCATTTTCAAATGTTTATATTTGATCTCCAGAGTGTCTTGCAGATACCATCCTCAGCATCGTCTCAAATGTATTATAGTCGCAAGATTAATGTTTATAACCTAACCTAAAAGCGGTAATGATAAAAAGGCGTTGTGTTATGCCTGGAACGAACTAAATAGAAAACGAGGAAGTTCAGAAATTGGATCAATACTGTTTAGATACATCAATTCCATACCACAAAAAATTACAGAGCTGTCACTTTTTTCTGACACATGTGGTGGGCAAAATAGGAACATAAACGTTGCTGCCATTCTGCTCTATGCTGTTCGTGCCACCCACCTTCAAGTTATCGAACAAAAATTTTTGGAATCCGGTCATACGTATATGGAGTGCGACTCTATGCATTCATCAATAGAACAATCGAAAAAATACAGATCGGTTTTCATAATGAATGATTGGCTTGAAATTTTTAAAGCGGCAAGATCCACATGAGGTAAAAATAAGGACAAGGATCCTTACGTAGTCAATGAATGAAATACTACGATTTTCTTAATCTCCAAAAACTGTCGGAAAATCTTATCAAAAATAGAAATATTGATGAGGATGGTAACAAAGTGTCTTGGTTAAAAGTAAAATGTTTCCGTTACCAAAAAACCGATCCGAATACAATATTTTATCGATATGATCACACAGGACCATATAAAAAATGTGTGTTTACAAACGTGGAAGACCACGGAAGCTTTTAGCGCCTACACAGCTTTATGAAAATGAATTATCCATCAGCGAAGCAAAAAAAAAAGATATGTTAAAATTATGCGCAAGTGGCGTTATACCAAACGAGCTTCATCAGTGGTACAAGGACTTGCCGACGTTAAAATCTGCAAAAGATTTTGAAGAGGAAAATTCCGAAAATGAATAACAAAATAGCAATCCAAAAAATTTGCGATTTAAAATTAATCTTAAAGTCGATAATATTAATAAAGTGTATTTGAATTCCCATTATCTTATTATATTTTGATACCGAAGGCCTCATAGTATATTGGTTTTGTGCAATGTCCGTCATGGTGTCCGTCTGTCCGTCTGTCCGTCTGTCTGTCTGTCCGTCTGTCCGTCTGTATGAACGCAACTTTTTCGACACCCGTAAAGCTAGAGACTTGAAACTTTGCAATTATGTTTGTCTATAGGCGCGACAGATAAAGTGTCAAGATTGGGGTGCCACGCCTACTAGGAGGCTGGGAAATCGATAAATTCGATAGCTGAAAACCGATAAAACCTAATATTTCTCACATTCTACAGCTAGAGTTACCAAATTTTGCACGCAGATAGCTAGTCATGTCCCTGAAAAACTGCATCAAAATTTTGGATGCCACGCCCACTCCTTCCGCCCCCATCATCCCTGCTCCTTGAAACTGTATAGTTTTTACATTTTTGGGCTAGAGACACCAAATTTGGTGTCAAGATAGATATTGACGTTCCACAAAAAAATTCATCAAAATTTTGGATGCCACGCCCCGATTCCGCCCCTATCCCCCCTTCTCCATGAAATTGAAACGCCTATAGTTTTCACATTTTTGGGCTAGAGCCACCAAATGTTGTGTCAAGATAGGTACTGACGTTCCCCATCAAAACTTGGATGCCACGCCCCCTGATTCCGCCCCCATCCCCCTTCTCCAAGAATTGGAAACGCCTATAGTTTTCACATTTTTGGCTAGAGCCACCAAATTTTGTGTGAAGATAGATATTGACGTTCCCAAAAAACAAGCATCAACATTTGGATGCCACGCCCCTTGATTCCGCCCCCATCCCCCTCCTACTGAATGAAACGCCTATAGTTTTCACATTTTCGAGCTAGTGTCACCGAATTTGGTAGGAAGATATATGGTGACATCTACAAGAGATCTGCATCAAAAATTAGGATGCCACGCCCACCTCTGCCGCCCACCATTTAAAATCGGAAATTTCGATATCTCTTATAGTTTTTAAGCTAGAGCCCGTAAATTGGGTAGAAAGATAGAGGCAGCATCTACCAAAGATCTGCATCAAAATTTTGGATGCCACGCCCACCCTAAGCCACCCGCCTTATAAAATCGGAATCGGCTATATCTTTAACAGTTTTTGAGCTAGAGCCACCAAACTTGGTAGGCAGATAGATAGTGACAGTTAAAAACATTTGATTCAAAAATTTGGATCCCACGCCTACCTCTGCCGCCCACCATTTAAATTTGGGAGTTGAGTTATCTCCACAGTTTTGAGCTAAAGTCACCAAATTCGGTAACATGATAGCTGGCGATGTTTACCACATGGGCCACTCCCTTCGCCCCTGCAATCCCCCTCATCAACCGTTCTTTACTGGTATCAAAGTATTCCGCAGTCGGTTGCGTCCGACTGCAACGTTTTACTTGTTTTTATTAATAAAACAATTAAAATATCAGAGTTGATCTGCGGCAGCGGTGCGAAGAAGACGTGTCACGGAAATCAAGTGCTTATCAATCGGTCTTTCCGAAGTTTCCCTCATAATTTCAACCTTGTGTGTGTTCAATATAATCACTAAGGGCATAGCCGTTGTTAAATATGAGTGGGCATAACGCATAACGCTCACGACGATATGGACGTCAATAAAAGCAAATCGGACCTAGAAACAATTTTAAATAACGCCAGAAAAAGAAAAAGCATGGAGTCTCCCACAAAGTGTGAGAAAACAAGTAAAAACGTTGCAGTCGGACGCAACCGACTGCGGAATACTTTGATACCAGTAAAAGAACGGTTGATAAGGGGGAATGCAGGGGCGAAGGGAGTGGGCCATGTGGTAAACATCGCCAGCTATCATGTTACCAAATTTGGTGACTTTAGCTCAAAAACTGTGGAAGATAACTTAACTCCCAAATTTAAAAGGCAGGCGTGGCATCTAAATTTTTGAATCAAATGTATTTAACTGTCACTATATATCTGCCTACCAAGTTTGGTGGCTCTAGCTCAAAAACTGTTAAAGATATAGCCGAATCCGAATTTATAAGGCGGGTGGCTTAGGTGGGCGTGGCATCCAAAATTTTGATGCAGATCTTTGGTAGATGCTGCCTTCTATCTTTCTACCCAATTTACGGGCTCTAGCTTAAAAACTATAAGAGATATCGAAATTTCCGATTTTATA
The DNA here is from genome assembly GCA_018152825.1 of Scaptomyza hsui. Classification (NCBI taxonomy): domain Eukaryota; kingdom Metazoa; phylum Arthropoda; class Insecta; order Diptera; family Drosophilidae; genus Scaptomyza; species Scaptomyza hsui. The sequence continues at coordinate 1,561,468 of JAECXO010000207.1, read as the reverse complement.
TAGTGGGGGGCAGAGGTGGGCGTGGCATCCTAATTTTTGATGCAGACCTTTTGAAGATGTCATCATATATCTTCCTACCAAATTTGGTGACACTATCCCAAAAAATGTGAAAACTATAGGCGTTTCCAATTTCATGGAGAAGGGGGGGGAATGGGGACGGAACCCGGGGGCGTGGCATCCAAAATTTTGATGCATTTTTTTGTGGAACGTCAATATAAATCCTGACACAAAATTTGGTGTCTCTAGCCTAAAAATGTAAAAACTATAGGCGTTTCCAGTTTCAAGGAGCAGGGATGATGGGGGCGGAAGGAGTGGGCGTGGCATCCAAAATTTTGATGCAGTTTTTTCAGGGACATGACTAGCTATCTGCGTGCAAAATTTGGTAACTCTATCTGTAAGAATGTGAGAAATATTTGGTTTTATCGGTTTTCAGTTATCGAATTTATCGATTTCCCAGCCTCCTAGTAGGCGTGGCACCCCAATCTTGACACTTTATCTGTCGCGCCTATAGACAAACATAATTGCAAAGTTTCAAGTCTCTAGCTTTACGGGTGTCGAAAAAAGTTGCGTTCATACGGACAGACGGACAGACAGACAGACGGACAGACGGACAGACACCATGACGGACATTGCACAAAACCAATATACTATGAGACCTTCGGTATCAAAGTATAAGAACTCCTCGCAAAAGCAAAATTTACTACGAGATTCTTGATAATGACATAGATCAATGCGACAAAGAAGTGCTTGAAAGCTTTACACAGCACGTGCAAGCGCAAGCAGTAATTAATAAACAAACAAGTGTGCAAAGCAAGACCTCCGATAACCAAACAACAAAAACATCAACGAAAGCAACAACAAGCAAAGCTGCTGCGTTATCAGCACTTTCAACGGCATCAACAACGGCACAATCGGCTTCAACTTTAACAGCAGATCCAGACCTTAACGCAGAAAATGTACAAAAAACAAACAAAAACAAGTAAAAACGTTGCAGTCGGACGCAACCGACAGCGGAATACTTTGATACCAGTAAAAGAACGGTTGTTAAGGGGGAATGCAGGGGCGAAGGGAGTGGGCCATGTGGTAAACATCGCCAGCTATCATGTTACCAAATTTGGTGACTTTAGCTCAAAAACTGTGGAAGATAACTTAACTCCCAAATTTAAAAGGTGGGCGGCAGAGGTAGGCGTGGCATCCAAAATTTTGAATCAAATGTTTTTAACTGTCACTATCAATCTTCCTATCAAGTTTGGTAGCTCTAGCTAAAAAACTGTTAAAGATATAGCCGATTCCGATTTTATAAGGCGGGTGGCTTGGGTGGGCGTGGCATCCAAAATTTTGATGAATTTTTTTGGGGAACGTCAATATCTCTCTTCACACAAAATTTGGTGGCTCTAGCCCAAAAAATGTGAAAACTACAGGTGTTTTCAATTTCTTGGAGAAGGGGGGATGGGGCGGAATCAGGGGGCGTGGCATCCAAGTTTTGATGGGGAACGTCAGTACCTATCTTGACACAAAATTTGGTGGCTCTAGCCCAAAAAATGTGAAAACTATAGGCGTTTCCAATTTCATGGAGAAGGGGGGATGGGGGCGGAATCAGGGGGCGTGGCATCCAAAATTTTGATGCATTTTTTTGTGGAACGTCAATATCTATCTTGACATAAAATTTGGTGCCTCTAGCCCAAAAAATGTAAAAACTATAGGCGTTTCCAGTTTCAAGGAGCAGGGATGATGGGGGCGGAAGGAGTGGGCGTGGCATCCAAAATTTTGATGCAGTTTTTTCAGGGATATGACTAGCTATCTGCGTGCAAAATTTGGTAACTCTAGCTGTAAGAATGTGAGAAATATTTGGTTTTATCGGTTTTCAGTTATCGAATTTATCGATTTCCCAGCCTCCTAGTAGGCGTGGCACCCCAATCTTGACACTTTATCTATCGCGTCTATAGACAAACATAATTGCAAAGTTTCAAGTCTCTAGCTTTACGGGTGTCGAAAAAAGTTGCGTTCATACAGACGGACAGACGGACAGACGGACAGACGGACACCATGACGGACATTGCACAAAACCAATATACTATGAGACCTTCGGTATCAAAGTATAACAACAACAAGCATATACCCCCAATAAATGTGTTTAACATAGAAGCAAAACAAATAATAAAACTAATAAAGACGGGACTAAAAAAACACAGTTCAATATCAGAGAACTGAACCAAAACAAAATTGCCGTGTTTTTGGACAACCTAAATGACTACAAAAAAGTACGCGGTCACCTGGAAAAAGCCAAGGCAAAATTTTTTTCCTATACACCTAGGAGCCTTAAAACAAAAACTTATCTAATGAAAGGCCTAAGTCGCAACACAGATGTTCAGGAAATTCTGACTGATCTCAAAGAATTCGAAACTAAAAATTTGAAAGTTCTACAAGTAAAACCCTTCAACACAAAATCCTCTCTGGAGCGCAACATATCTTTGCCTATGTTTATGGTCCAAATAAGCGCGGAAAGCAGCGTTAATGATTTAAAAGCAATTAAAGCAATCCAGCATCATTGCATCGGATGGGAGCCCTTACGACGTCCAGAGATTCCTCAGTGTAGGAACTGCCAAGCCTTTTTTCACAGCTCAGCTAACTGTCACCTTGAACCAAGATGTGTCAAATGCGGCGAGCATCACTGCAGCGAAGCCTGCCCTATCCCGAAGCATTCAGAATATAATAAGGAACAACTATTTTGTATACTTTGCAAGAAGACCGGCCACCCGGCCTCTTATAAGGGATGTGAAAGATACAAAGAGCTTCAGCAAAAAAATTAGAGCTAAAAAGCGAAATTTACCAAAAACTCAAATTTACTCCCCAAACTTAATTAACTCTAATATAAGATATGCCGATATATGTAAAGATCCTGTTATAGGTAACCCATCTGTAGAAACCCAAAATGATTCCACTCTTATCAATATTCAAAAGTCTATTTTAGCTTTAAGTAAACAAATCGAGAATCTCCAAAAACAACTCGAATTTCAAACTGCCCGTGTGGATACAATTTTCAACATTGTAGACTCAATATGAATTCTAGTCGAGCACCCTCCACTATTCTAAAAGGCACACTAAAAATCATATCAATTAACGTAAATTCGCTAATCAGCACATCCAAAAGAATCGAGCTCAATCAGTTTATTCTGGACAACAAGCCCGACATTGTAACGTTAAATGAAACCAAGCTTAATCGCAAGCACACAATTGATATAAACGGCTACGTAATAATTAGAAAAGACAGAATTACCGGTTCCAGAGGGGGAGGCGTGGCAATACTCATTAAAGAAAATATAAAGTTCCAAAAATATTATATCCGCATTTTAAGCTCATTTTCTCACATTGAAGCATGTGCGGTAAAGCTGTACCTAAGTTCAAGTAAATTCATATTTCTAGTTGCAGTATTGCCCATCGGGAAACGATAATGGTTCATTTCAATCCGAACTTAATGTTTTATTCGAAACACTAAAACTCGATCAAAATAATCACCATTATATTATAGCTGGTGACATGAACTGCAAGCACACAAGCTGGGGTAATAGCTATAACAATCCAAAAGGTAACGCACTGGAAACCTTTTTAATCAACAATGCAATCAGGTACCGCTGTAATCTATATGCTTCGGAATCACCGTCATTCGAAAGCTCAAACTTCTTTCTAGATATATGCCTAGCTGATCACAACCTAGATATACACGGAACTAATAACTCTGCCAACCGCCTTAAATGCTTGGATTATGACAGTGACCACCGTGCAATTGTAATAGATGTGTCTTGTCATGATAAAGACGATTATTTCCTAGTCCCAGAAGCCCCACAACATCTAATATACGATTACAAAAAAACTAATTGGGTTTTATTTAAGAATAAATGCTCTTCCTCGTTCCAAAGAGAAATGCCAACTCCCAATAATCGTAACTTAACCAATTCAGAAATAGATTACCATTTACTTAAATTAGAAAAATCCTTTTAACCGCAATCAATGAAAGCGTGCCCGAACACAAATACACACGTCCAATAGATGGTCTCACAAAGAATAACGTTATCAAAAAAACTTCAGAAAGAAAAGAGCAAATTGTTAACACTTATAAAAAAACACAATAGACTTGATCAGATTGTTCCTCTTTCTACTCTACAATTAGCCAAAACAAAATTAAAACTCATTAAGAAACTCATACAAGAAAATATAAATCAGCACTATAACAAATTAGTAGAATCCAAACTTCTTAACATCACTCCCTCCGATTCATTCAAATTTACAACAATAAAACTACATAACCATCCCAGATACCACTGATTTTTATTAATCTCCTTCAAAAGGCTGATATCCACACAATTGATCTGGATAAAGTCCCAACTACAAACAACTTTATATTAGAAGACGAACAATCCATCCTCAACTTAGTTGGACACTTTTTTGAATTAGTTTACTCCGAGAAACAAAGCGCTGTCTCTAATACTGTACATAATCATGTAGATCTCTGCTTCAATCAATTTTTAGAGATTAAAAATAGATTTGATAGCTTGCAATCTACACTTACTAGCTTTAACGACAACAAAAGAGCTAACTATCTAACTAGTCTCCAGGCGGATAACTATTTTGTTACATCCAATGATCTAACCGCTATATTTTCTAAATTAAAACCTTAATTTTCTTCAGGAATCGACCAAATCCCAAATATAATACTGAAAAACATTCCAATAGACCTTATATTGGATTATTGCTCAATTTCTAATAATATATTAAATAACGCTTATTACCCCCAACCTGGAAGACAGCTAAGCTAGTGGTAATACCAAAAAAAAATAAAGACAAGAACAACATAAATAATCTCCGACCTATAAGTCTACTTCCTAATATAAACAAAGTTTTTGAGGTCCTAGTAAATTCAAACATATTTAATACATGTGACAAAAACAATCTTCATTGCCAGAAGCAGTTCGGTTTCAAATATGGCCACTCAACCCTTCATGCTATGAATCTGTTAACATCTGAAATTAACTGGAATTGGAACAAAAAGCATGCTGTTGGCGCTTGCTTTATTGACCTAGAAAAAGCATTTGACACGGTCTGGATTAAAGGCCTAATTGCAAAGCTAATGAGCTATAAATTTCCTCTGCACCTGCTGATCTCAATCTTTAATATGATCTTATCTCGCAAATTCGTGGTTCATATAAATGGTTCGACAACTTCCTCTGAGTTTCTTGTAACCAATGGCCTACAGCAGGGCACTGTAAATGCACCAGCTTTATTTAACCTTTTTATTCACGACCTACTTTCGAAAACTGATAATATTATAGCCTATGCTGATGATATCGTGATTTATAATGCAGACAGCACAATAGACGGTATTAACAGAAACCTACAAAATAGCTTTAACACTTTAGAGGAATTTGCTTTGAATTGGCATCTTAAGATAAATATTAACAAATGCGAATCCTCTTTCGCCCCCCAGTTATTAAATGCAATCACAATGTCAGAAAAAATTGGAGAAGATTCCAAATTTCTTCCAACATTTCCAACGTTTCCATACCCCTTGCTGAGAAGGTCCAATACTTGGGAGTACATTTTGATAAATTCCTGTACTTCGATGACCACATAAATTTCCAAATTTCCAAGACAATGGCTGCCTATCAGATATATAAAAAAGCATTCAGCTCTAAAATCTTAAACAAAAAAGTCAAAGTTCTATTATACCAAACAATCATTAGACCAATAATCATATATGGTTGCCCAATCTGGTTCTTAATCTCCCCTTCATACATGGAGAGATTAAGATTATTGGAAAGAAGAATCCTAAGAGCATGCACTTCATTGTACAAGACCCCAGACAGTAATTTTGTAAAATTCTACTCCAACAACAAACTTTACAATGCAGCAAATATCATAAGGATAGATAACCACATAATAAATCTAATAAGAAGGCATATTTGCCGATGCCTGGATAACCAAAATAACCTAATTAGAGCCCCATTTTATGAAAGCGATCTCTACTTCGAAAGATCTATTAGTAACGGATTTGTGCCACCTGAATCATTTCTCTATTTAGACAAAAAGGTTTCATTCTAGACCCCAATGACACTCCAATTTTATTACACATTTTGAGGAGAGCCAATAAGAAGTTTATACAATCAAATACATTGAACCTAGAAAATAAAAGATTTGATTCCTCGGTCTCAAACAGAGATCAAAAAACATAGATAACAACAAGAAAGAATTTCGGTGTTTATAATAATATGCTGTTTCTAAGATGAAAAACCCTGTTGTCTTGTCCCTCTTAAATTTCCCAACCCTATTCTTTCTCTCATATTGATATATATATTGGTTTTGTGCAATGTCCGTCATGGTTCTGTCCGTCTGTCCCTTTTTTCCTTTTTTCCTTTTTTCCATAAAAAACCAATTTTTTTCGACCCCCGTAAAGCTAGAGACTTGAGACTTTGCAAATATGTTTGTCTAAGAAGAAAAAAAAAAAAAAATAAAAGTGGACCACCCCAAATAAGGAGGTGGGAAATCGATAAATTCGATAACAGAAAACCGATAAAACCTAATATTTGTCACATTCTTACAGCTGAGTTACCAAATTTTGCACGCAGATAGTTAGTCATGTCCCTGAAAAACTGCATCAAAATTTTGGATGCCACGCCCCCTTTCCGCCCCCAACCCCCCCCCCCTCCTTCTCCGTGAAATTGGAAACGCCCATAGTTTTCACATTTTTGGGCTAGAGCCACCAAATTTTGTGTCAAGATAGATATTGACGTTCCCCAAAAAATGCATCAAAATTTGGATGCCACGCCCCTGATTCCGCCCCCATCCCCCCTTCTCCCTGAATTGGAAACGCCTTCACATTTTCTGGGCAAGAGCCACCAAATTTTGTGTCAAATAGATATTAACGTTCCCCAAAAATTCATCAACATTTTTGATGCCCCCCCCCATTCGCCCCCGTCCCCCTTCTCCGTGAAATTGGAAACGCCCATAGTTTTCACATTCTTTGGGGCTAGAGCCACCAAATTTTTATCTTTAAGCTATTAAAAAAAAAAAAAACCCCTTCCCCCCCCCCCCCCCCCCCTGTCAAAATTTTTTTTTTTTTACCCAAAGTCCCCGCCCCCCCTCAAAACTTGGGGGCCCCGCCTGTTTCCGCCCCCAACCACCTTCACCAAGATTGGAACGCCTATAGTTTTTACATTTTTACTAAATCCCCCAAAAAACCATCAAATTTTGGACCTATAGTTTTCCCTTTTCAAGCTAATTGGTAGGAAGATATATGGTGACATCTACAAAAGATCTGCATCAAAAATTAGGATACCACGCCCACCTCTGCCGCCCACCATTTAAAATCGGAAATTTCGATATCTCTTATAGTTTTTAAGCTAGAGCCCGTAAATTGGGTAGAAAGATAGAAGGCAGCATCTACCAAAGACCTGCATAAATTTTGAATGCCACGCCCACCTAAGCCACCCGCCTTATAAAATCGGAATCGGCTATATCTTTTAACAGTTTTTGAGCTAGAGCCACCAAACTTGGTAGGCAGATAGATAGTGACAGCTAAAACATTTGATTCAAAAATTTGGATGCCACGCCCACCTCTGCCGCCCACCTTTAAATTTGGGAGTTAGTTACTTCCACAGTTTTGAGCTAAAGTCACCAAATTTGGTAACATGATAGCTGGCGATGTTTACCACATGGGCCACTCCATGGGCCACTGCATTCCCCCTTATCAACCGTTCTTTTACTGGTATCGAAGTATTCCGCAGTCGGTTGCGTCCGACTGCAACGTTTTTACTTGTTTTTATCTTTAAGCTACAACTATTACCTATGCACATTTTTTTGTTAAATTTTTTCTTGCGACTCAATTTTTCGCCACTACACTTATTTTTTTAAAGAAAAAATTAAAAAATTTTTGAACTATCGGACTAAGCATAAGTTTAAAACTATTTGTACTTCTATTTATTAAGTCAACTAAACAAATTATTAAATAAATAAATAAATAAAAAAAAAAAAAAAAAAATTAAATATCAACCTTGTATTTATGCTATAAAAACTCACTAACTGTAATAAAAAAAAGAAAATTCGAAGAAAAAAAATCATTATCTAAAATTTAGTAAAATTAACTCGAAATTCTCGTTACTTATTGAAAGTTTAAGATGGATATAATGTGGTTATTATTAATAAACAACTTGTAATATTCAAAAGATTTGTTATCGAAATATTGGATTTTTAATGATAAATTCTTTACAAAATGCCTCATAACTCAAAACCATGAAAATGTAGATAGTGACTTTTTGTTCTATAAAGACGATATATACTTTATAGGGTCGGAGATGCTTCCTTCTGCCTGTTACATACTTTTGCACAAAACCATTATACCCCTTTTACCCATTTTATGGGTTAGGGGTATAACAATTAAAAACGTTGCAGTCGGACGCAACCGACTGCGGAATACTTTGATACCAGTAAAAGAACGGTTGATAAGGGGGCATGCAGGGGCGAAGGGAGTGGGCCAAGTGGTAAACATCGCCAGCTATCATGTTACCAAATTTGGTGACTTTAGCTCAAAAACTGTGGAAGATAACTTAACTCCCAAATTTAAAAGGTGGGCGGCAGAGGTAGGCGTGGCATCCAAATTTTTGAATCAAATGTTTTTAACTGTCACTATCAATCTTCCTACCAAGTTTGGTGGCTCTAGCTCAAAAACTGTTAGAGATATAGCCGATTCCGATTTTATAAGGCGGTCGGCTTAGGTGGGCGTGGCATCCAAAATTTTGATGCATTTTTTTAGGGAACGTCAATATCTATCTTCACACAAAATTTGGTGGCTCTAGCCCAAAAAATGTAAAAACTATAGGCGTTTCGAATTTCAAGGAGCAGGGATGATGGGGGCGGAGGGAGTGGGCGTGGCATCCAAAATTTTGATGCAGTTTTTTCAGGGATATGACTAGCTATCTGCGTGCGAAATTTGGTAATTCTAGTTGTAAGAATGTGAGAAATATTTGGTTTTATCGGTTTTATGTTATCGATTTTGACACTTTATCTGTCGCGCCTATAGACAAACATAATTGCAAAGTTTCAAGTCTCTAGCTTTACGGGACGGACGGACGGACAGACGGACAGACACCATGACGGACATTGCACAAAACCAATATACTATACCTTCGGTATCAAAGTACAAAAATGTGGAAGAAGTGCATCAGGTGTGGGCGTGGCATCTAAGCTTTTGATGCAGTTGTTTGAGGGAAGTCACAAGCTATCTTTCCACCAATTTTGGTAGCTCTAGCTGTTTAAATGTGGAATGAATGCTTTATCAATTTTATTGATTTAAACATTGAGGTGTATCGATTTGATATCGATTTCCCAGCCCCCCAGTGGGTGGAACGCCTATATTTTGACACTTTGTCTGACGCAGGCATGGATCAAGATATTTGCATAGTTTCCGGTCTCTAGCTTTAAGGGTGTCCAAGAAACGCGCGTTAATACAGACAGACGTACAGACACCAGACACAAAACCAATACAATATGACACCTTCAATATCAGAGAATTAAAACTAACACACAACAAAAGTACGTTGGGCCAGTCAAGTAGAGAAGTTGTTGAAAGGGGATTGAGGGGTTATTGGGAGCTCACATTAAATGCCCTTTTTTGTGATCTGTGTCGCGGATTTGCACTATAATTTTTTATGCGAGAATTCCATGCATCCTTAAGACCATTTTTTCATTCCACTTCAATTCGGCTAATTTTGATGTGACGGCAGCGAGAAAAGTAAAAGGAAATATTTTGTTGAATGAGTTTTTTACTCTAAATGCGTTAGCACTGGGTGAAGGAGGTGACGAGCTATGAGTTTTCTAAATGGTGCAACCAAGAAGCAAACAGAACAGAACAGAACAAAAAGAACAAAAAGAACAAAAGAAAGAAAAGGCATCGCAATCCGTTTGCTAATCCTTGCATAAGAAACATTTATAAATTATTTATTTGGTCAGGTGCGTGGTGAGCAGATAACAGTCTGAAACCGCCAAGGTGTTGAGCAAAATTATACTCTTTCCTTACACTCTATAAACAATAAAAGAGAATAAAATTTACGTTAAATGAGAGTCACCCAGAAATATGAAAAAGATTTCATTTTAATATAAACGCATATTCTTAAAGTTATAATAGTTTAACACAATTTTTGTTATTTCTTAAGCATAATCGTGGAATACTTGTACTTAATCGTTTTACTAGACAATATAGAATTAATTAATTCAGTATATAAAAAAAGTAACTTTTCAATACAATAAAAATTACAGTGATTTTTTTAAAAACGAAACGTTGAGTTTATAAGTTATCTTTAAAAAAAATGTCTAAAATATTACGTGAACTGTTTTTTCCAAGTGTACGCGTTGTTTTTACTGAACTCGGCTTAGCACAAAACAAAGTACGAGGATACATTTAAGGAGATGGAAAGAGCGAAAGAGACAACAACAGGAAATTGGGAAGAATGCTCTAGTAGAAAAGTCTCGACTAGAAGATACCTACGCCGTTAACATTCCGCGTACAGGCAAGTCATTGTTAATGTGTATTTGTAACACCTTTAGTATTCGATACAGATTTCCATTATTCTGTATTAAGGTTTTAAACACTTTTAACATTTTCCAAATACAAGATTTTATTGTTATCGGTAACATGTGTATATCGGAAACGGGAAGAGTCATCGATAATTTTAAATAAACTTGTACTGTCTAAAGCTTAGGTAAGCTTATGTGGTCTTTGGCTCTTCAAGTTTCAGAGATACGGACAGACGTTTATATTGATTATTCTGTTGGTTTTGTTCAATAATATATATACTTTTTGGGGTCGGGATGCTTCTTTCTGCCTGTTACATACTTTTGAACAAAGCCTTTTTAACCATATCATGGGTTCTGGGTATAACAAAAACCAGAAGAACAACAACAGCCAATGCCAGCTTAAATGGTCTTGTAATTTTATGGCTCAGTCTACGAACTTTAGGGGAGTCCCTGTACTTATGTATGTATGTTTATGCGAAAGGGTGCCACAGTAGAGTTTGCACCTGGCTAAGTAAGGGTAAGGCATACGATTAAATAAGTAGAGAAATACGTTGATAGTTTGTGTTAGGATTTTGCTATCAGAAGCGGATGAAATTACAACGTTTTTTTTACACTTATTCACAAAACAGTTAGGGTATTCATTAGCTATGCTACTGAAAAATCAATTTAAATGGTGGGCGGCAGAGGTGGGTGTGGCATCCAAATTTTTGAATCAAATGTTTTTAACTGTCACCATCTATTTTCATACCAAGTTTGGTGGCTCTACCTCAAAAACTGTTAAAGTTTGTAACGAACCTTCGGTTTATCCCGAATATAAGCTGGGCCAGCTCTTGCGGTGCTGAGGGTACGTGCCAACAAATTTGTATTCGTGGCGCTGCGACAATTAGAACACTTGGTGCTTTTAGTTTATATGAAATATCTTTATATTTGAATCGGTATTTTTCTGTTTGTTACACTTGTTTGCTTAACTCTAGTTCGGCTGCGTGCTGGACTAGCCTCGCGATACTATTACCCTTGCCTTTGGAACACCCTACAACAGGCTCTCCTGCCAGTCAACGATCGAATTTAGTCTCGCCTACGGGACTAGGTTTGTTGCGTACTACGCCAGCTACGCCAGGTTTCGCTATTGGCTTTCTTGTCTCCACAAGAAGCTACCATTAGCACTCCTACTCGCTGGTGTACGTGCGCTTCACCTTGTCTTACGCCAGGCACACTAGCTCGACGCGCGGATGGCAAGGATTCGCCTTGCAAGTTGTATCCTCAGGACAAGTCTTTCGTAGTGCTTGACCTCAGTCAGTCACGAACCCGCACTTAGTCTATTTACAGCTTTGTAACTTAGCGCACTTATAATAGTCCACAAAACGCTTAGGACTACCTTTGGCTCCTTGTGTGGAGTGTAAAGTCCTTGAAATGTCCTTGTAATCCTTGTTCCACTTTCACTCGGACACTCGATATTCTTCCGTACTTCACTTGACGCGTTTAGCAACTCTCGAACCGGCCGTGTTTTAGCTGCGCGTTGATCGCTCTGGTTTCTACTATCCCGCGCCGTCGGTCGGCAGCTCCTTTTATACGCGCTGCTGCCTCGCTGGATCGGGGCCTGTCAGCGCCAATGTCAAAGGAAGGGCAAAGGTGGCGTGATGGTCATTTTGGCCCTTGGCAACAACGGTGCCTGGCCGTAGCGACTCACGCCCGCCGTTGGTATGACAGTGATCACTATAAACGGTGATCGCACTGCTCACACACCAACGGCACTCTGTCCTCCACATTAACGGTACGTGTCCAGCCATCCTAGCTGCGAGACACGTACCTAAGCGCTGACACCGGGCGTCAGAGCGAGACAGCATGCGAATTCGCCGCGACTCAGGTCCGGCCGCGGCATGTCTTCTTATACGTGTTTCGGCCGCCGGCTTTGTTTACTTTTATATGTATTTATAAATATACATATATGTATGTATACCACATATATATATATATTTATTCCATACAACCAAAAACAGCCCAGTCGAATTATACTACTTTTGTGAGAAGCATTCACAGCTCCTCACAAGTTATAGCCGACTCAGATTTTATAAGGCGGGTGGCTTTGGTGGGCGTGGCACCCAAATTTTTGATGCAGATCTTTGGTAGATGTTGCCTTCTATCTTTCTACCGAATTGAGGGGCTCTAGCTTTAAAACTGTAGGCGATATCGAAATTTCCGATTTTAAATGGTGGGCGGCAGAGGTGGGCGTGGCATCCAAATTTTTGATGCAGATCTTTTGTAGATGTCACCATATATCTTCCTACCTAATTTGGTGACTCTTGTTTAAAAAATATGGAAGACAACTCATAGCCGTTTTAACAACGGCGGGGGGTGGGGGCGGAAGGTGTGGGCGTGGCATCCGAATTTCTGATGCAATATGTTGGAAAACTTCACTACACACAGAGAAAAATCCGTTCGCCCCCCATATAAAATCGAGAACATCGGTTCACGAAATTTGCCTAAGCACGGATGTTCTTCTTTTAGGAACCATTTTTTTAAATTATGAACGGACCGCCGTTCATGTTTTATGAACGAAATGTTCTTGAAATCGTTCATAAAATGATACCATTGGTTCTTAATTAAAGAACCATTTGTGCTCAAGATATTAAGAACATTTTGAAAAAGTAAGAACATTGGACATTGGTTAACTATATTAGTAGTGCGTGCGTGAGAGAACAAGTATATCGGTATCGGTTGCCTCTTACATTAACCATCCATTTTATTTTTTTAAAGAGTTTTATTTTTTCATTTATCAGCTAGAAAATGTAAGAAATTATTTTAAAACACCATTAAAAATTTTTCCATATTAAACTTAACTTACACGTGCCGGGATTGAACCTGAGACCTCTCGATGATGCGGCGGGTGCCTTATCTGTTCAGCCATCGCCATTCACATTGTAGATGCAGCTAAATTGGTTTATCAACATTAACGTTTCAGGTGCGTTTACAATGTCAGCTTGGCTTGGATTGAAGCTTTTAAAAATCTGAAATGTACGCTGATAGTTTACAATGTCAGCGTGAAATTGTGTGACAGCTGTCAATGAGTGTTGAACAGCTGATGTTTGTTTTAATGTTTGTGGCAAAAATTATCGATTTGTTATTTTATATAACAATGATTTTATTGTTATATATTCGTTAATATGTACTAAATAAATGTTAAATAGTGAATTATATTATCATTTTCCTCTGTATTGAGTAAAATAGAGGTAAAAACTTTAGAGCTTTAAAACACATGTCACTAATTTCGACAATACGACATCTATTGACACCTTTTAAAACTAAATTTTCAAAAAGCTTTTTTCCACTCCAAGCTGAGATGCAAGTGAAACCGGTTTGAGATTGAAAGTGAGTGAGACGAACTTATGTGAAAAATATGTGTGTCAGACAGGAACAAAACATTTTCCAATCTCACGCTGACATTGTAAACGCACCTTCAGAGCTCATTATATAAGTAGCAATAAGCCTGCAGACGTAGTATGTTTGGAAGTAGCTCAACAGCTAAGGCACCCGCCGCATAAACATGTGGTGTGGTCTGTGGTCTCAGGTTCGAATCGCGGCTAGGGCAGTTTGAACAAAATCATTTTTAATGGTTTTTTGTAATTTCTTATGAACGAATTTCGTTATTCTGGTGCATTTTAAAAAGGTGTATCAAGAAAAACTGTTCTGACAGTATGAAACAATTTTCTTATTATCCACCCATATGAACAAATCGTTTTCACAATAAGAACCAAAGTTCTTATTATTTGTCCAAAATGAACACTTGGTTCTTAAATCAAGACATCTGTTAATAATTTAAGAACAAAATATAAATTAAGAACATGTTTTGAGAACGCCGCACAGTGGGGCCTTTGATCATTTTACATTGCAAAAATCATAACTTCCAAACAAATGAAGCGATTTACAAAATTTAAAAAGCACTGAATGGAAAACTTTTCAAGCTTTAAATTGAGTGTTTGTCAAGAGTGCCAGGTATCCGTGGGGCTTAAATATTCAAGGTCAAAGTTAAGAAATATTTTCGAGCATGTTTTACCTGTAAAGTTCATATATTCAGTTCGATTCGTGCACTCAAAGAGACAAGACGTGCAGTGAACAGTCAAAAATCATCTCGCTGAGCTTTGCTTATCTTGCTAAACTCCCGTTGCGTTCTATTTTTAGACACTGGCTTGCTGGTGTTGGTAACATACGTACCGCGACAAAACAAAAACATTAAGTAAGCATTCAAAAGTTCCGTTGCTGTCCCCGGTCTGCGCTCAGCCGCAAACGAGGGACAACAAAAACTTAGTTTATTAGCAGCAAACAATTTTGATACTGGGTAATCGTAAATTTGTATATTACAAATTTTCTGAATTGCCTAAAAATGGATGAAGACTCACCTATTCAACAGCAGCTTACTAATAATCTGGCACACTTGGATAAGTTGAGAAAAATAGCTGATGCATCTGCAGCTCGTACTCGCTTAGTGAAAGGTATATGTAATCCAACCGGACTGACGGACTCTGTTAGTAACCTGATCACAAGGACAACAAGTACTATTACAACCAGCACATTAACCTTTTCAAATGGAAGCCAATTAAGAAGCCAATTGAATTATTCAATTGCAAATACCACAGCTGGCAGCATATGTTCTGCAACAAATGCGTCGACTGTTGAATTAGCAAATTCAAGCTTGGTCAAAAAGTTGACCCAAGTAAATGATTGCGAGTTCCAGATGCCAATGGTATCAATAAGTAAATAACAAAAAAGAGCTGACAAAGTCTCAAAAACAATTCAAAAACTACGCACCTAGCTATTCAAAAAAATCAGCTCAACAAAGGTCGGCAGAGTAATACATCTGCTACCTCGACGGTAGCACTTCTTAACAATCGCTACGCAGCGCTGTCGGAAGAAGCTGATTCTGTAATGGATCTGGACGAAGAAGAGCAACATGAGCAAGCAGAAGCCAGTATCCAAAGTGTAGCTGGCAATGACGAGCAGAACAACGTATTGCATAAACCTCCAGCTATTTGCGTTCCGCAAATCAACAAAATGGACAAACTTGAAAAAGCACTGAATTCAATGAAACTTATAGATGAGTATGACATTCGCACATCCAGATATGGGATCTCGCGAATATACACAAAAAATTCTTGTGACTTCAGAGCAGTTGTTGATATGCTGACAGAACAAAATTGTGAATTCTGGCACCACCAGTTGCGCGAGAACACACCTTCAAATTAGTCGTTCGTGATATCCATCCGAACGTTCCAAAGGAATTAATTGAACGCACGTTCACTGATAAGGGATTCAAAGTCATGAACATATACTGCCCCAGGAAACCAAACTGGCGAAATATTGAAATCAGTGATATGGATGATCCAGAAATAATTAATATGAAAACAAGACAGAACATGTTTTATGTAAACCTGGAGAAGACGCCAAAAGTTGTAGAGGCACTTAAGATAACCCAAATAGGTAGGCACAGAGTCTCAGTATGAAGGCAAAGCAAAGTAAGGAATTGGTGCAATGCTTCAGATGCCAAGATTTCGGGCATACGCGTAACTACTGCCTTAAAAAGCCAGTTTGTGGTATATGCTCAGGCGATCATTTTACAAAAACGTGTGTTGGCAAGGTACCTGTATGTGCTAATTGTGGCGAGGAGCACGAAGCTAGCAATAAAACTGTACAGTCAAAATTGAGCTGAGCAAGAAGCTTAAGCCAGCAGCAAGACTACCAGAAGATGGAACGCCAACCAGTATTAAAAACAAAAATCATCCAGCCAAAACACAATTTATTTCAAGTGCTGCTGTCAGGAGTAGCTTCTCCTATGCAGACATGGCAAGACCACGTGAAAGACATACAAAGGTGAACACAGTACAGGGTAGCTCTCACTTGTTTGACAACGCTGAAGATCAACATTACAGTAATACATTTAAAATATTGGAAAAAGCTATTAGCGAGCTAAGCGGCAGAATGGACCAAATGTTCAAACTCATTCAGGACACGATGGAGGCAAACAAAGCCTTTCGAGACCTGGTGCAGAAACTTATCTCAAAATGACCAACCTGCAACTAAAAATCGGATTATGGAATGCACGAGGATTAGTTAAAAACATTGAAGAGCTTCGACTTTTCCTTAGTGCTAATGCTATTGATGTAATGTTGATAACTGAAACACACATGCGCCTTGGCCTTAAAGCATTCTTACCAGGATACGACCAGTATTATACCAATCATCCCAGTGGAACCTCAAAGGGTGGATCTGCAGTTCTTATACGATCATCAATTGCCCTGGGCGACAAATTCATTGCAGGCGGTGACTTTAATGCAAAGCACCAATGGTGGGGCAATGTAAGATCGTGCCCTCGAGGGAAGCGACTACAAGAAGCCATCACCAGTAGTACATGCGAAATTCTAGCCACTGGAGAGCCAACGTTTTACTCTTATAACACTCGGCTATCACCTTCTGCGCTAGACTTTTTTATTGTTAAAGGAGTTGCATTAAATAGGCTCTCAATAGAAACTAAGTATGAGCTCTCCTCAGATCACCTGCCAATTGTAGCAACATTTCACCTTGTACCGCAACAAAAAACCAGAAAGGTACTTATTCTCCCACGAGGCTCTGTGTTGAGGCTTTTAAAACTGATCTAGAGAGAAGAGTAAACCTCAACATGGAAATAAACAGCCCAGACGATATTGAAGATGCAAACTCAATCTTTTTGAAAAACATTCTGCTGGCTGCATCTTACGCTTCGCCGATCTTTCAACGCTCACCCAACCAACGAAGGCAAACTGTTCTTCCCCCAAGCGCCGATGCACTCCTACGCCTGAAAAGAAGAGTGAGAAGGGAATATGCAAGGACGGGTGATAATCGTATTCATCAAATCTACGTAAGATTATCAAACCGTTTACAAAAGGTTCTTGCTAAGATCAAGCAAAGTAGAATTGATGAAATTCTAGAAAGCGCTGGTCCGGATGCGTCATTTAACTACACTCTCTGGAAGCTTACGAGCCGATTTAAAAGAGCTGTCATCCCGAAGACTCCACTAAAAGACCCGGCAGGCGGGTGGTGTTACTCCAGCCAGCAAAAGGCTGAAGTCTTTGCAAATAGCCTACAAGAAAGATTTAAGCCTTTTAATTTTACATCTGCAGCTACTCGAAGGGCTGTTAAGCTTGAATTGGAAATGCCGTTTCAAATGTCACTGCCAGCTAACCCAGTCACACTGCAAGAGGTGGAGCAACAGATTAAAAAGCTAAAAGTCAAAAAATCCCCTGGTGAGGACCTTCTGGATAACAGGACGCTAAAACTGCTACCCAAAAAAGCCATGCTGTTTATAGTTCTGCTTCTCAACAGCATCCTTAGGAAAGGTCATTTTCCTAACAGCTGGAAAACCGCTCTTATCTCAATGATACCAAAGCCAGGAAAGCAGCACAATGAAGTTGATGGATACAAACCTATTAGTCTGCTCTCAGCACTAGGGAAGATGACGGAAAGGGTGATCCTCAACCGCATCCTGCAACTCGAGCCGGTGACTCAACGAATTCCAAGGTGGCAGTTTGGATTTCGACAAGGTCATGGCACGCCAGAACAGCTTCATCGAGTGGTCAATTTCTCGCTAAATGCAATGGAGCAAAAAATGTAATCAGTAGCTGTGTTCATGGATATCCAGCAAGCTTTCGACAGGGTGTGGCACGATGGCCTGCTCTACAAACTAAAGAGCATTCTTATGCCGCAGCTATTTCAGCTTGTAAGTAGCTTTTTAAGGGACAGAAGCTTTAGAGTTGTTGTTGACGGTGCGAAATCCTCGAAGCGCCAAATCTGCGCAGGCGTCACTCGAGGCAGCGTTCTTGGGTCAACACTCTACACGTTATATACAGCTGATATGCCTTCTTTGAGTGTAGCTAATCGGATTGACCAGAACGATGTTCTTATAGCAACCTATGCAAATGAAACCGCAGCATCGATCTCGCCACTGAAGCTCTACAACAATACGTGTACAGTTTCGAAGACTGGGCTCTTAAATGGAACATAGGCATCAACAGCAGCAAATGTGCAAATGTTACTTTTGCCACAAGACCATTGTCATGCAGAGGCATATCGATGCTTGGAGCCACGATAACGCACAAGAGTTCACACAAATACTTGGGAGTCCTACTCGATAGGAAGCTAAATTTTAAAGCCCATACTACCATGGTTCGGCAGTCGGTGATGGGAAAGGCCAAAAAGATGGAGTGGCTACTTGCTGCCAGGAACAAGCTGTCACTGAACAGCAAAGTATCAATATATAAGTCCATTCTAAGCCCAATATGGAAGTATGCGCTACCAATTTATGGCACTGCGGCAAAGTCAAATTTAAGCAAAATAAGAGTAGCCCAGACCCAAATACTTAGGCGAATTTGTAACGCCCCTTGGTACGTCCGAAATAGAAATATAGAAAGGGATTTGAAGGTTCCAAAAGTTGGGGACGTAGTGCAGGAGCTAGCAACAAACTATCAGCAACGCTTAGGTGGTCATCACAACGAATTAGCCAGACGCCTCACTAGAGAAAATATGCTAAGAAGATTAAAAAGGTGCCATCCAGAAGATCTCCTAACGAGAATACTAAGTTAACTAATAAAATAATTATCACTTTTGCACAAAACCATTATACCCCTTTTACCCATTTTATGGGTTAGGGGTATAAAAAAAAAAAAATTCATATAAAAAACGTTTATTTTAAATCATAGCTGAAAACTTTTTATAATTTCAATGACTATATCACTTTTTTAGTTGTTTTTATTCGATTTTCTAACTTAAATAAATAAAATTTTAATTTATTTTTTATTTTTTTTTTATTTTTTGATGTTAATTTTTAATATTTGCTATTCATTACAGATTTTCTTCAACATAATCATCAACATTAGGGTTAATATCTAATAAACTTAACATTTCGGAACTATAGTTGTTATCTTCCAAATCCTTTCGTGATCGCACATGTCTCAGCGATGCAAGAAGTGGATCCGATGAGGCAGCCAGCATGTTGAAAAGGTCTTCATTTTGTCGAACCCGAGAAATTTTGCACGTATTAGTGTATCTGAACCTTTTGTAGTCCTTGTTTTTACATTCCTGTGCTTCTTCGGACAGCTCTCCAATTGGTAAACACTGATACTCTATTAAGTAATTTGTAATTTCATTTAAGACATTTCCATCAATCATCGTCAGGAAGAAAACAAACTTAACCGTGAATGGTTTTCCACTCTTGGTTTGAAAAACAGTAGGTTTCAGTTGGCTAATTTGATTTTGTATGTCGCTTACAGTTGATTTTATCAGTTCAGAGGACTCCTTCGCATATTTGAAGAAAAGAGGGCGACAATAATGAATCGATGATGGTCGAAGATTTCTCCAATATTTAGCAGTTTCACTCCTTAGGCGCAAGGGAACTACAGAAGCCATAAACATATTTTCATCAGAAATAGTTTCGTCATCTGTGTTTATAATTTGTTTGTATGCGCTTTGTCCAGACGATCCATCACATCCCCACTTATTGAGAAGTGTCAGATTTTCAGGAAGAAGGCAAACTTTCAACTTGACGCATCGCAGTGTGATCCATTAAATCCTGGAGTTTCACTTCTACAGATGTCTCCGTTATTATTGTATTAGGTGGCACTGCTTCCTTTTTGGCAAATCCAATTTTCTTATATCCGGGAAGAACGTCGACGTTATATTTTTTTAAGAGAGCTGCGTAGAATATCATATTTCTCCTTAGTCAATCCCAAGTCCATAAAAAGGGAAAACGCTTCTTCACCAGTGTACTTAATGGCGACTGAGTTTGGGGGCGTTGGAATACTTTCCTTAATCCTATTTAGCCGTAAAAGACTGGCGATCTGTACAGCTTTCGTGATTGTCGCTTTTGTCCTCTCCTGTTCCTTCACATACTTTGATGACAGTGCTTCCGACAGATGTTCAGTTTTCATGCTTACGTTTCCTTGTAAAAGCTCTTCCATAGTTTTATGCGGCCTTCCTCTTCCTCGGCTAGTCGATGGGTAAACTTCTGAATATCGGAATGTTGTATATCCCTCAAACCAGATTTCATGCTTTTTTATGAAAGCCGGCATAGTTCTGTAGACCAAGTTCCATTGTCGCTTCAAGTAAGCGTGAATGAATTTAATTTTTGTCTTTAGCTGCTTACTAGCGTTTTCGAGTACGCCAATCTCTTTAAGCAATGCTTTTTCGAAATCATTTATATTTTCAGAAGAACGAAAAACTTCAAATGTCTTTGAATTTCTTAAATCCATTATTGCGCTTTTATATAAAAATTTTCGTGAAATATATTGAAAAATACTATTCAATCGGAAAATTGTTTAGAGTGTTTCCTCTTATGAAGTTAAGAAATAACTGTCGCCATCAAGTGAAATATATTGCACTATATACCATATATTTTGAGTAAGCCAGGTAAGAAAGCAAAATTGGTACAACCCTTTTTCAATTAGTTAGGTAAAAAAGAAAATAAACATAAGGTATTTACATTCATAATAGGTAAACGGGGAAATCCCCAAAAAATAGACTGTAACTGAATTTTTCCATCAACTAAAATTATATTTACCTGCCTCCTCAGACCTTTTCCAAGCAGGTAATTAGGAATTCAACATTTCTTAAAGGGATATATATAGTTAGGTGGTACTTATAATACAACATTTAGCAATGTTATTAATTAACAACACACACGCTACAGCCAAATTTGCATGCGCTCTTCTTCTTCCTTATACCTGCCGCGTGTTTTTAACGCGAGGTATCACTAGTTTTTTGGCTTAAGCTTCCATTCCGCAGATTTCCGCACATTGAGACTACATGCATATGAAAGGTAAATATTTCACCTATCACGTGTATGTGGTCCCTCTTTTACGCCGTCTTACGCACAGGAGTTCTATTCCACCAAAGTTAAAAAAATACCAAAATTTAGTGTATTTTTTAAATGTTTCTAATTTAAAAAGTATTTAAGCTATATTTAAAATTTGTACAACAAAATACTCAGATTGAACATACTTTTCAGATAAAATCAAAAGATCGAAGTTCGATTTATTATATCGCCCAATATTCAGTTTGAAAGTGGCGAATTTTCGTGAAAATTGTCATTAATTCGTACTCACGAAAAATTTCTCAACTTTGAGGAGCTCTAGCACCCATAATTATTAACCGATTTAAAAAACCTTTTGGATCCATAATCTTTGAAGTATTCTCTATCGATTACGTATTTCACTTTTGACAAACGCGTTCATGAAAAAATGATTTATGCAACGCTTTCCGGGCAGATGCCCCACTGTGCGCCGTTCGTTTATTAATACCAAGAAAATAAGAACGAAAAATAAGAACAAAACAACGAGAACATTTTTTCTCTGTGTACCTATCTTGACAAAATATGTGAAAACTTTTAGCGTTTCCAATTTCAAGGAGCAGGGAGGATGGGGGCGGAAGGAGTGGGCGTGGCATCCAAAATTTTTATGCAGTTTTTTCGTTGACGTGACTAGCTATCTGCGTGCAAAATTTGGTAACTCCAGCTGCAGGAATGTGAGAAATATATGGTTTTATCGGTTTTAAGCTATCGATTTTATCGATTTCCCAGCCTCCTAGTAGGCGTGGCAACCCAATCTTGACACTTTATCTGACCCGGCTATAGACAAACATAATTGAAAAGTTTCAAGTCTCTAGTTTTACGGGTGTCGAAAAAATTTGCGTTCATACAGACGGACTGACGGACAGAAAGACACCATGACGGACATTGCACAAGACCAATATACTATGAGACCTTCGGTATCAAAGTATGACAACTAAAGCATTTTGCAAAATTTCAGATGATGACCACGTTGCGCGCGATGAAGTGATGGACGAGCTCAAGGAGGACTTGTCAACCATATCATCGTCTCGTCGGGGAACTAAGTATCATGTTCCGAAATCTTTTATTTGGCGAACAAAAGCTTTGCCGCAATTTAATGTGCAGCGATTTCTCCAGATGCTGTTGATGACAAAAAATGCAATTTTAAGCTATTGTTGAACTCTAGCGCCATGAAGATTGCTTCAAACCATCGATATTCCGGTCCCAAATGACGGTTGAGCATCAGTTTATTTTTCTAGAAAAATTATATACGCGATAAAGAAGCAAGTTGTGTGTAATCACCATTTGCGAGTTAGAAAAATTTGTTGTTGGAAGTCCGGGCAGCTATCATGACGCATAAATATTTAGTAAGATCGCTCTTTTTAAGGAGCATACCAAATATTTGTCAGGGGAGGAGTGGATTTGCCGGAGACTCTGCGTATCCTTTGTCAAGATTTATTGTTACACCGTATTGGTGCAACGAAACATCCGCTGGTCCCGCAACCCTAAAATGTTCAATGCGCTGCATAGCCAGTACCGTGTAAGAGTCGAAAATTGTTTTGGACTACTAAAGAGCTAGCTTAAAAGAAATGCGAATAAACATTTGCGACCCAAAAAGCCTCTCTTTATTATGTGCTTGTTTGCTGCGCACTACATAATTTGTTGGTTGATAAAGATGTTGATGATGATGAATATGCCTACAATGAGTGCGATTTATATTCTGGAGCAACACCAGAGGAAAAACGGCAAGCAATTGCCAATTTTGTAATAAATAATTAAAAAACTTTTTTTTATCGAAAAAATAAATGGTTTATATATTTTTTAAACACTCAAGCAATTTTATATTCATTTCTTGTTTTTGCATTCTTTCCTCTTTTTCCAGCTGCAACTTTTTTAATTGAAAATCTTTTCGTATTTTTTCTTCGTCTATTTCTATTCTTTTTTTGTTCCATCTTCAGTTTTTCATGTTCCAAATGTAATAATTGTTCGTGTTTTTCCTTCTCCATACTTTCTGTTTCTTCCAAACACATCGCTCGATCACTCTTATCCTGCTCAAAACATAATTTTTTGTTTTCAAATACCAAATGCTCGCGACGCAAAGTCAACCTCACATCTTCTAAACCATACAGCTTCTATACTGAAGTGTGAACTCGCCGTTTTTATACCCCGAACCCATGAAATGGGTTCCTACGTTAAGTATAAGTTACCTTTAATTTCATTTTGCTGTTTCTTTATTGGATAAATAATTTCTGTTGGAAAGTTGGTAAGTAAGCTTTAAGACATATTTTTCAGGTGACAATATGGCATAGTAAATCAAATTCTTTAATTGTGTGAAGATTTTAAGGATATATTTATTTGCTATCTTCACATGCAATGCTTTGTTTCCATTTTGGGGTGTTATTAATTTAAAAGTTTGGATGTTTTACATCATTTACAACCAAAATCGGAAGGTAGTCAACTGGTGAACTTGATCATATTTGATTCATTTTCAGGAGCAATGAAACTTACGATAGTTTACAATATATCAATTGAAAGCAAATAAATACCTTATATTTTTATCCTTTTGTTGAGATTTTCTCTGTTGGCACATAGACCCATCTTAAGATAAACTAAAAATCAACGCTTAATTTACTTTTTGTAAACATTGGAAATGACAAATTTTAATACTTACATACATATATAGCTAATAGAGGTCTGCATGAATAGCAAAAAAAACCATGTTCGAATTAACAATGCGCAATATGACGAATTGAATGAGTTGGAGTGCGTGATAATATGAGTTTGCGTTATGAGTGCATTCGAATGCGAAGCCGACGTTTTAGTTGTTTTTTTTTTTTTGTTGTCGTGCATTAGAAAACCGAAAAAGGGAAAAATCGGAAGTCAATGTAATATATTTTATTTAGCCTAGTACTATAACATATATTTTTAATTAATATTTGAATTTAAAAACATAATTTTGTATA
Source organism: Scaptomyza hsui (assembly GCA_018152825.1). Taxonomy (NCBI): domain Eukaryota; kingdom Metazoa; phylum Arthropoda; class Insecta; order Diptera; family Drosophilidae; genus Scaptomyza; species Scaptomyza hsui. Next base: position 1,537,096 of record JAECXO010000207.1, on the reverse strand, counting down.
TGTTGTCGGGATTTGTGGTTATAAGACAACGCTTCTCTGTAATTAAATTTCTAGCGTTTGAAAATGTTCGCTCCGAAGCCGCGCTGCTCGCTGGTATGCAGAATATTTTGCATGATGTTTTTGCAAAAGCGGCAAAAAGTTCTGGTGCATATTCCACCAAGCCAAAGCATCAAAATTTTGTGTGTATGTAACATTTATATTTGAATACCCTGCAATTTCCTGTTCAACGTGATCTTTATTTGTGTCAGCTTGGTGGACATCTATATACTCAGCGAATTCATCGCTAGCTGAATGGGTTTCAATGGTGTTACAAAAACTTTATATAATTTTGCATAATATTTTTGCACTCTTTAATTACAGATTCCCTTTCTGAGGGTGTAAATTGAATGAGTTTGTTAGTGGGTGGGAAAATAAATATGGCTATGTTGTGGTATATTGTCAAATTTGGAATTACTGTTATTAATATTTGTAATTGTAGTGCGAGCTTTAGCGATTGGATAGTATCAATGTCATTGACAATGTCATGACAGGTTTTCTTTAACTTATTTATATTTGGCAAAATTAAGTGAATAGTTGGACGTTTGCTTGCTTCAAGTTTTTTTGAAACATTTTCAAAAACTTCTAACAAGCGTACAACAAAACCTAAATCATTTATATTGATGCCTTCAATTCTGGATGTCTGGTTTTTATACTTTGATACCGAAGGTCTCATAGTACATTGGTTTTGTGCAATGTCCGTCATGGTGTCTGTCTGTCCGTCTGTCCGTCTGTCCGTCCGTCCGTCCGTATGAACGCAACTTTTTTCGACACCCGTAAAGCTAGAGACTTGAAACTTTGCAATTATGTTTATCCATAGAAGGTACAGATAAAGTGTCAAGATTGGGTTGCCACGCCTACTAGGAGGCTGAGAAATCGATAAATTCGATAACTGAAAACCGATAAAACCAAATATTTCTCACATTCTTACAGCTAGAGCTACCAAATTTTGCACGCAGATAGCTAGTCATGTCCCTGAAAAAACTGCATCAAAATTTTGGATGACACGCCCACTCCTTCCGCCCCCATCATCCCTGCTCCTTGAAATTGGAAACGCCTATAGTTTTTACATTTTTTGGCTAGAGCCACCAAATTTGGTGTCAATTTAGGTACCGACGTTCCCCAAAAAAATGGATCAACATTTTTGATGCCACGCCCCTAATTCCGCCCCAATCCCCCCTTCTCCATGAAATTGGAAACGCCTATAGTTTTCACATTTTTTGGGCTAGAGCCACCAAATTTTGTGTCAATATAGATATTGACGTTCCCCAAAAAAATGCATCAACATTTTTGATGCCACGCCCCTAATTCCGCCCCCATCACCCCTTCACCAAGAAATTGGAAACGCCTATAGTTCTTACATTTTTTGGGCTAGAGCCACCAAATTTTTTTGTGAAGATATTTATTGACGTTCCCCATAAAAATGCATCCCCCACCCCCCGCCGATGTTAAAACGGTTATGCGTGTATCTTCTACATTTTTTGAACTAGAGTCACCAAAGTTGGTAGGAAGATATATGGTGACATCTACAAAAGATCTGCATGAAAAATTTGGATGCCACGCCCACCTCTGCCGCCCACCATTTAAAATCGGAAATTTCGATATCTCTTATAGTTTTTCAGCTAGAAAGATAGAAGGCAGCATCTACCAAAGATGTGCATCAAAATTTTGAATGCCACGCCCACCTAAGCCACCCGCCTTATAAAATCGGAATCGGCTATATCTCTAACAGTTTTTGAGCTTGAGCCACCAAACTTTTTATGAATATAGATAGTGACAGTTAAAAACATTTGATTCAAAAATTAAGAAGCCACGCCTACCTCTGCCGCCCACCTTTTCAATTTGGGAGTTAAGTTATCTACCACAGTTTTTAGCTAAAGTCACCAAATTTGGTAACATGATAGCTGGCGATGTTTACCACATGGCCCACTCCCTTCGCCCCTGCCTTCCCCCTTATCAACCGTTCATTTACTGGTATCAAAGTATTCCGCAGTCGGTTGCGTCCGACTGCAACGTTTTTATTTGTTATCTTTTAGCATAGTGTTTAAGTCAATCCAATTAATTTCAACTGATTTCAGCAAATAGTATACCGTATTCCAGCGAGTGGGGCAAAGGCTTTTTAAACAAAATCCTAAGGAAGAATTCAGTCCTGACTTTTTAAAATATTTAACAAGCTTTTTACAAACAGTGACAATAATCCCTATCTCTGGAACAGCATCGATAGCATTTCCACAGCGTTGTTTATCAGATGATTGATGCAATGGATTTTCTCAAAATCGCTAAAAGCTTTAATCATATTAGACCCACGATCTGTTACAATAATGGGACTATCCTCTTCAAGATTTCATCCGAAGTCCGCCAATATGTCATCTATTTTCGCCCGAATGTTTATACCTAGATATTGAAAACAACTTTTAATTTTAATTTTACATTTGTAGATAAGATTAACAAGCCTGTGCAGGATGTTTCACTCATTGATTTCATCGCCATTAGACGTTCAACCAGAACTCCTTCCTTTATATAGTGAACAGTACAGGACAAATACGACGACTTTAAAAAATTGTCAGTCCATATGTCACTTGTAATGGCATAACCAAAGGTTTTATATTTTTGAATTTCGGCTTTTATTGGGCCAAAATGTGTCTCATATATCTTTGTTATGTTTCGCAAGACTGTGGTTGGAAGAGGTAACAATTTATCTATGATGACATTGGCTCCAAACGTTGCTCCAACATTGATTAAAAATGAAGCCAACTTTTTAAAGCCGGAGTCGTCGATAATTTTGAATGGACGACAGTTCTTAGTGACCCATTCGGTAACAACAGCTACACCCTCCTCTTTTGTTGCTGGATTCACATCAATTGGAGAAGCTTTGCTAAATTTACTAGCACTCACTATATGACATTTATGCTTCACCAGGTTAGATGTACTGCCTGTAAACTTAAAAACAGTAAAGCACATCTTACAGGCTACAAGCTCAGAAAGTTCCTCTTAATTTTCGTTCCTTATTTTTGAGAAAAATTGCCAAACTTCGCTTCGGCCTCTCTTTTCAATAAAGGTATACATTTCACTTTGCAACTTCTCTTTTATATGATCTGGACTTTTCTCCTCTACACCCACTGTACTTTTTAAAACCTATATATTTTAAGTATATTATATTAAATCTGAAAAAAATTACACAGGAAACACTTTCAGACAGGTCACAAATACACAGTTATCATTCAAAGCTAAAACAAAACAAAGTAAACAAGCTATAAACCAATATACACATAATACATACATAAAACCAACAACAATAAATCAAAACAAAATCAACAAAATGCACATGCAATATACATACAATGTCGTCCGCTATTTTTTCTCCGTTCATTTTGCTGACCGCGCGCTTCCCTCCACTCCAACGAAATGAACGCACCATACAACTCGAGTAATTCGCGTGTCTTCGGCTTTGCCAAATTTTTCATTCCGTTTTACGCTTTATTTATTCTCACTCATTTTACTGAGTGCCGTATGGTTTGAGGCAACACGCACTCATATTGATACTCAGGCGCGTCATTGTGTACCTCGCACTCACTCAACTCAATTCAATTCGAATCCATTCAATTTGTGAGTGCAGCCATGCAGACCTCTAATAGCTATAACATTGCACCTCCGCCTTTTGTGTAGGCCGCCTCGTTACGTCTGTTGACCCTGTATTTTGTCTCTATCTCTGTCTGTCCATACTAACTAACAATGTCTGTCTGGATGTGTGTGCAATGCTTCATAAACCTGTGGTTGATTTGATTTGCAAGCTGTAAAAGGGGAAACTGTTAAATTATTAAGTAACCCGTACTTAAAAGCTTAACAAGCAGCGCTGCTAATGGCAATGCTAATGCTAATGCCAATGAGGCCAACACAATGAGGTCGACGACAATGTCCTAAAGGGCAGGGCAGGTGGCAGGTGGCATCTGGCATCTGGCTGATGACAGGTGGCAGGCTGGATTCTGGCCTGGCCTGCAGACAGTCTCATCATTTAGACCAAAATAAAAAAGTTCGATGATGTCGTCATTAAATCAGCACAACATAACATCCTGTCGCCTCACAGGGGTCTCTTCCTTTATCTCTCTCTCTGTTACTCATTCTCAATGTGTGTCTCTTTCTGTGTGTGTGAGTGTGTGTATCGTCAAGTGTCAATAAATTTGGTCATGGCGCGACTATCCAGGACGCGCAAACTAACACAGACACACTTTGAAAAAAAAATATGACCTCAAAATTAAGAAAACCGCAATATATTGGGAAAATTAATGTATTGAATCCTTAATTAGTTATGATGATTCGCGTTTGCATTTTTGTTATAAAGGAATGGCATGTTCTATCATTAAATTATTATTAACGAAAGCACTATGAATAAAGAATATGCGGCATAAATTATAAAAACTTACTTACATGTGACAGTCATAATGGATGTACATAAGTACATTTTCAAAGGGATATTCAGATTGCTGCCGATTTCCACCATCGAAACTCAAATCTTGAGCATCTTAAGTTTTTTTTTCCCACATAATCCATTTCAAAAATGAAGAAAATATTTTACCAATAAAAAATGTAGTTTTTAATAAAATGGTCACTGAAAATTAATTCCTATAACAAGTGATCACGATCAACTTGCCATTTCTAGAAGCTTGCACTGCTAAATTAATACTTTACGGGACACAATTACCACTGGCACATTTTAGCTAAACATATAACAGACAAAAGACAGCATTTATATTTTAACTTGTGACACAGCAACATAAATTCCGTGATCATTATTTTTTATGTTTTACTTGATTTCATTAATGAAAGGTGTTGACACCAACTCGCCAGAAAAAAAGAAGTTTTTTTTTAGATAAGCACAACCCCTTCTTATTAACTATTTTCTTTTTTTTCAGTGTACAGTGGAAATAACGCATTTGCGATCTTTTTCATTCTGCTGCTGCTGCTGTCACCAGCTGTGTCCTTTCCTAGACAAACAATAAAATATTCAAAGTTTATATTGTAAATTAACCCAAGTTGGCCAGCTTGGCCTCGGGACACGTTTCAGTGTCCTGCCATCAGGCCATCTTGTCTTGAATATACAATACACATCTTTCTTTCTCTATCTCTCACCCTTCCTCTCCCCCTTTTCTCATAAAGTGGATGTACATTTAAAGGGCAAAGTAAAGCATATCTCTGTATCTCTATGTAGTATGTGTATATGTATAGTAGAACCTGCAATTGTGTGTGGCAAGCATCAATTCTCATATTGCTGTTGCCCCCTACCCGTTTTGTGGCAGCTGCTGCAATCTTGAGACCTAAAAGTTGGAAATATTGTGTATGTGCTTGGACTTTGGCAAGCCGACACGAGATGAGCGATTCAACTTTGACCAGGTGACAGGTGAGCAGCTAACAGTTAACTGGTAACTGGTAGCCGGTAACAGGCGCAGACCAAAGCGGATGAAGTGCAACTAGTCCAGCATTCAGCAGCAGCATCATTAAACCCTACAGAGAACAAAATTGAAGCTGTCCTACTAAGTTATTTATTTGCAGCGACTGGCTTAAAAGCTTGAAACTTAAATATCAGACGGAAGACTTTAAGACCCCATTAAGTATGTACATATACATATATGTATATATGTATGTATGTACAATCTTGAGCTAATTGTGTTCGTTTTTGATAAAGTAAGTTCGTATTTTCAAATCAGCTAGATCGGACCAGATTCCAGACTCTTAATATTTATTTAAGAAGACAAACAAATATTTTGTATATAGTACATATAAAGTAAAGTATTTACAAAGCTATGAGTTTTGACGTCCGTTAAAAATTAAGGTACCACACATAACCCTTCCGAATATATATTTTTTTTTGCAGTGCAGGTAATAGGTGGAGCTAAAACTGGAACTTGAGCTGGAATGTCGACTACTCAAAATGTTTTACCCGCTCGCACACACACACACACACACACAAACACACACACACACACACACACACACACACACACACATAGACACACACACACACACACACACACACACACACACACACACACACCACACACACACACACACACACAGACGATTTCGACGACGAACGTATTTCGAGAGGGTTGCGTTTTTCACTCGCTCCGGCCTGGTGACAACTTGCAGCGTGTTTCCTCATTCTAGAAAGGCAAACGGTCAGTTTGGTGCTTCGAGTGGTTGGGTAGCTTACCTGGTTACTTGTTTTCCTACCGTCCTGTGTATATCCGGTGGTTTTCGACGGCTGCATCCCGCGTAGCCTCTATCTGAGGTTTTCGGTGCTTTGTTGGTCTGAGTGTGGTTTTGCGTGTGTTGCATACTTTCACAATTGCACTTTCTTTGTGGTGTGCTATTTGTGTTTTTGCGGCTAAACACACGCTCAGCTGTGACATCTGTGTTTTTCGGGTGCCCACACTCCCAGCTGATCGCACTTTCCAGGGCTGTCAAGCTAAGTCGCTGGGCAAGCCGAGCTCCAGCATCCCTTGGTCTCTGCGCATTGAGCAACAGGTGGCGCCACTTGTTCTCGGTTCCTGCATCGACTAAGCGCCCGGGGGCAGCAAATAAGTGTAGCATAGCATTCAGGCGGTTTCTTTGCTAAAGTGACTTTTAGCAGACAAGTGCAAAAGACCACGGAACCGGTTATAGCCAACCCCCCCCGCTGCGGCGGTGCACTTTGCGGGCGCTCTGGTGACCGAAAAGGGGCGGTATAACCCCCACCAGTTAAAAACCGAAGGGAAACCTTTGACCACCGCGGGACTGCTAACGAAGTCTTTAGCAAGGTACCTGCGCTCAATAGTAGGATGGCAGATGACATGTCGCCCTTCGCCCGAAGGCCGGCGCTGCACCGGTCTCCACCGCCGCTTCAGCCTAGCCTAGGCCTAGCTCTGGCTCAGGTGGAGGCTGGGTCTCCGGCAATGGAGGCAACTTCATCAGTGCCTTTGGCAGCAGCGGTCGTGCTACCGACTACACAGGGAGCTGCAATCACGGCGACAAAAGCCCATCCACCGAAGTCTCCCGTCAGCTTAAGAAGCATCCTGGCGCAAATGGGTGAGTGCATCGACGGCATAAGCGCCCGTTTTGACACAAAGCGGCACATTAACAACCTGGAGAGCGAGGAGCTTGCAAAGCTAGTGGAGCTGCAAAGGCGAGCTATGCGCTGTCTGGGTTTTGCAGCAATGGAGAAGGCCGTCCAGACTACACCAACTGTCGAGAGCTGTTCCATTAGTGCTGTTAGGAGTGCGCATGGTTCGGCACAAGCCAAGGGAACACCTAAACGCTTACGCGAGCCATCGACATCTCGCCGCAATACACCCCCCAAAAGGAGCAAGGTTGTTGCGAGTGCAGGCACCCAAAAAGTGGAGAATCTCCGTGGATCATCCCCGCCCCCGCCTAAGACTAATCCCTGGTCGAAGGTTGTTGGCCGCAAAGGCAAGGCAGCTCACAAGCGAACTGACGCGGTCACCGTGTCCGGCCTGGGCGACTGCAGCTATGCTGATATTTTAAAGGTGGTCAGGAGTGAGCCATCACTTGCGCATCTGCGAGAGGATGTTAGCACCATCCGTAAGACGGCTAAGGGCGACCTTCTGATTCGGCTAGGCAAACAGCCGGCACACAGTGCGAATGAGCTTCAGCTAGCTGTCGGTAAGGTGCTCGGTGAGCGAGCCACTGTCAAAACGCTTTCAGATACCAACCAGGTGGAGATCTGTGATCTGGATGAGCTTGCGACCAAGGAGGAGGTCCTGAGCGCTGTAAGGTCTGCCCTTGAGGACCCGACGCTGGATAGCGGCGTCGTTAAGTCGGTGCGACACACGAGAGCGGGACTTCAATCAGCAACTCTGGGCCTACCGACGGATAAAGCTGTCAAGCTGGTCGAAAGGGCGAAAATCCGCATAGGGTGGGCGGTATGCCGCATAAGGCCCATGATTCAGCCAAGGCGCTGCTTCAAATGTATGGAGTATGGCCACATCGCTGCCCATTGCAAGAGCACGGCCGACCTGAGCAAGGCTTGTTATAAGTGTGGTGCTCTCGGTCACATTGCGAGAGCGTGCAACCAGCCGCCAAAATGTGCCCTATGCACAAGAAAAGGCGTAAAGACGGCTGACCATGCGACTGGCAGCTACAGGTGTCCTGCATACCGGGAAGCGGTCAAGCACGCCAAATGGTAAAGGTCCTGCAGCTAAACCTCAACCACTGCGTCGCTGCCCAAGCCCTACTTGAACAGACAATCTTGGAGAAAAAAATCGATGTCGCCGTGTTAAGCGAGCCGCACCACCGGGCATCCACTAATGGCAGGTTGTGGGCCTCGGACATCTCAGGGAGAGCCGCTGTGGTGACCTACATCCCCCCTTAACGCACACTCTGGCCTCAGATTGCTTCGTGCGTGCGAAGCTAGGAGATTTCTGGATTTACAGTTGTTACTTAGCGCCAAGTCTCACGATAAGCGAATGTGAAGCGGTGCTCATGCAAATAGTGGACGACTCCAGGGGTCGCAGCAACGTTATTATTGCTGGCGACTTTAACGCGTGGTCAACAGACTGGGGCAGCCCGACTACGAACGCCAAGGGTACCATGCTTGTGGAATCGCTTGCGTGCCTCGACCTGGTGCTTCTTAACACTGGGTCAGAGAACACCTTCAACAACGGACGTGCTGGGTCTATTATCGACCTCACCTATGTGAGCAGTTCACTCGCCCGCTCGGCACAGTGGTGCATAAGTGACTGATACACCGGAAGTGACCACGTGGCCATCCTGTTTTCTGTTGGAGAAAGGATGCGGATACCGCCAAGGCCCAACACTGGTGTTGCATACAGGGTAGAATCTCTGAACACCAGGAGCTTTGCAGATGCTATATGTCGTATGGTAGCAGACGGACCGGCGCAGGACATGGCGGATCAGATGGCCCGGCAGCTAGAGGCTGCGTGTGCTGCAAGCATGCCGCAGAGGAAGGCCTATAGACGCCACCACACCTGCGTGTTTTGGTGGAACGACGAGATTGCTGATGCTCGGCGAGCCTGCCTGAGATTGAGAAGGCGTTTTCACACACACACACACACACACACACACACACACACACACACACACACACACACACACACACACACACACACACACACACAGACACACACAAACAGACACACACACACAGACACACACACACACACAAACACACGGCGTTTCCAATTTCATGGAGCAGGGAGGATGGGGGCGGAAGGAGTGGGCATGGCATCCAAATTTTTGATGCAGTTTTGTAAGAAATGTGAGAACGAATGTATTCAGTGAATGTTCTATGACTTCGTTCTATTGTCCCTAATGTCTGGTGATGATATGCAGTTAATGTACGATTTTTGATCTTCGTGCACTTGCACATATCTGAAATTACTTGATTTTTATACTCTGTTCCCATGTCCGAAATAACCGTCTTCATTGGACCGTACTTTAGTATACAATTTTCGAATATACCTTTTGAGACACTATTTGTGCTTTTGTTTGCAATTGGTGTGGCTACTAGATATTTTGTTAAGTTGTTTTTGACATTTGGCATTTATGACATCTACGTATGTACTCTTTTATATGACGAGTCATATTTTTTTCAATAATAGTGTCTTTTATTTTTCGCTAGCGTTTTTGTTATGCCAGTATGACCTCCTTGAATTGGATCGTCGTGAAATGTAGACAGTATTGTTTGTGTCTCTTTTTCGTTTTGTATAATGGTCACCGGCTGGAGTAGCACTACTCTCAATGATTTTAATTTTGTATTGCCCATTGTTTTAAAAGTATCTATTGAAATAGATTCAAAGATTTTTTCACTCGGTGCCACTAAGAGTTGGCTGGTTTCTAGTATACCGGCTTGCATTTCAAGCCTTTGGAAGAACTGATTTAAATCTAGAGTTCCATTGGTATACAAATCGTCAACATCGATTCTTGCAATAACTTTATTACCTCGTTTCAATAAACAAATAGATTCAGTTATTCGCAAGGTCACTACTTTTCGTACCTCATCATTTGTTATGACTTCGTGTACGTTAGGCTTATATACGTTTTGAAGACTTTGCCTTGGTAAAAGTTCTTGATTTGTAACTGTACAATTTTTATCATGTCTACTTTGTTGCCTGGTAGTGACTTTCAGGACTATGTTTTGAATGTCTTTTAGTTCGGATATTGTTATCCGTGATAGGGCGTCTGCCACGAAATTGTCTTTCCCCTTGAGATATTCTACAGTGAAATCATACTCTAGTCTCATTCTCGATAGTTTGGAACTTGGGTTTTTATAGTGAAATGTTGACCATATATATATGGTCGAAAATGTGTTATTGCCAAGTGAATTGCTGCCAATTCTTGTTCTATTCTATTTTTATTGCGTTCGCCTTTTGTGAATAAGCGAGAAGCATATGCTACGCGCAATTGTTTATCTCCATAAGTTTGAGTTAAGACTGCTCCGCTGGCTAATTTACTGGCATCTGTAATGATGCGAAATTCTTTGCTAAAATCTGGATATTTTAGTAAAGTAAATTTCATAAGAAATTTTTTCAAATAATCGAATGCTTTTTGGCATTCATCGGACCATTCAAACTTTACATTCTTCTTACATAATCTCTTTATGTGACGTGAATAATCTGCAAAGTTTTTTATAAAACTTCTGTAATAATTGCAAAATGCAACGAATCTTCTACCGCTAACAGCGTCCGTAGAGACTGGGTATTTTTCAATGACATCCTATTTTTTGTCATCTGGTAAAATACCTTGATCAGTACATTTGTGACTTAGAAAAGTCCCTTCATGCATGAAGAAAGAGCATTTTTCTGGATGTAGTTTAAGGTTATGTTTCCTACACAAGTCAAAAACATTTGTCAAGTTCTTGATCATGTGATTTTCGCAACAACCGATGACTATTACGTCATCCATATACAAGAATACTTGTGGAGGGTTTAATCCAGAAAAAGCTATCGTCATCATTCTTTGAAAAGAATTTGGCGCTATTTTTAAACCATATGGTAATCGTGTAAAACAATATGAGCCACTGGTAGTTGAAAAAAACGTTAAATTTCTAGAGTATATTTTTAACACTTTTTGGCGAAATCCAGACATTAAATCCAAACATGAAAAATATTTGGCTCCACCTAATTGATCAAGAATATCATCTATTCTTGGTATCGGAAATTTATCGGACAGTAATTATTTATTTATTTGACGATAGTCTATTACTAATCGCCATATTTTTGTATCAGAACCTGGTAATCCCTTTTTTGGGACAAGTAATATTGGGCTATTATATTCTAAAACAGACGGCTCTACTATTTTATCCGAGATAAGATTTTCGACCTGTTTATTTACTTCTTCTTTATGAGTATGAGGTATCCTGTAATTTTTAATGTACACTGGCTCAGTATCTTTCAACCTTAATTCTTGTTGATAAAAATTATTGGTTGTTATCGATTCGGTTTCTAGTCCGAATATATCTGTATATTTGGGGCAGAGATTGTTTAACTCTTTTCTGAATAAGTTGGGAAAGTTATTTTTTAGTTAATTCATCATAATTTCCTGGCGAGCTGTGCTAATTTCGTGGACTGTTTCATAGTCACTTTGGTTTTCTATTTTTAGATCATTAAGGCTTATTATTTTTATCGAATTCGTGATATTTAGTATTCGGACAAAAGTTTGTTTATTATTGGAAATTGTGTTTCCAATGAATATTCCTTTATCAATTTCTTGATTTGGAATGAAAATATGGTTGTCTAGTGAGGAAATTTTAATTTGACGGACTAATTAAGAACGAGCTGGAAGTATTGTGGCATTGTTATCACAAGTGTGAATTATTGGTATATTTATTGGATTATTTAAGTTATTCGGCCGAAGTATTAGAGAATCACATGTTTGTGTGAAATCTAATTGGCAATTGTATTTTTCAAAGAAATCTATACCAATAATGCTATCGCTAGGAATTGGAAAATCTTCGTCGACTATATGAAAGTCGTGTGGAATTTCATATTTTCCTGTAGATAATTCTACGAATGCTAAGCCTTCTGAAAGAACTGAACCTTGACCTATTCCAGATATTTGGGTGTATATGTTTGTATTGATATTTTGAAATATATCAATATTTTCTTTTACTGTGTGTACTTTGGATTTAGTGCTAGTTGACTATCTTAAGGGCTTAGAGAGTTTTCCAAATTGCCTTGAGTAGCTCGAAATTTGTTATTATTTGAATTGTTGTTTGTATTGTTTTGGTAGTTACCTCGGTTGGAATTATTCCAACCTCGGCTATTACCACGGCCGTTCCCGTTGGAACGTCCCCTATTGTTTCGGTAACCATTATTGTGATAATTACCTCTGCCACGATAATTACCACGGTTACCTCTATTATTATTTGAGTTGTACTGATTATAGTACAGGACAGTGTTTGACTGTCCAGTAGCATCAGTACAACTGTTGACAAACTTTGATATGGCATCATTCATGTTACTCAATGTGCCGGCCTGCATGATAAGTTTAACCTAATCTATCGCGCAGTTCTGTGTCATTGCCTTAACAGCCATTGTTGTTCTGTATTTATTTGCCAAATCTGGATGTAAGCCATCATTAATGTAGGCTCCCTCAAGCGACTTTGTCAATTTTTCCACCTCTTGGGTGTATTGATTTGCCGTCTTGGACTTTTGTTGAAGGTTGAGTAATTTTGCGGATATGACATCCACTTATTCACCTTTAACTTTTTTAGTCAATGTTGCAATGATGGCAGCTCTGGTCTGCTCATTGCTTATCAAATTTCTGGCCGTGCCTTTTAGTTTTGTCTTTATAAGACTGACAGCTGTTGCTTCATGATCTTCTTTCAATGAATCTATGAGATCAAAAACATCTTTGAAGCTTTGTAAGTTCTCTGCCTTTCCATCAAACTCTGATAAGAGCGATCAGGCTAATTTGAGAAAACTTATTGCTGTTTTGGGCCATTGTTTTTGATGCTTTTTGATTATCGTCTGAGTCAGAACACTCCTGCTCTAACACTTCAGTGTCAATGTATGGTTTTGATTCGAGTGAATCTTGGAGTTGACTTTGGCCAAACTCAATTGGAAAATATGGGTTTGTTGGAATGTTCAATATAATCATTAAGCAAGTACACGTAGAGGAGTCAAATCGCGTTTTCCCAACTGCCGAAAAAATCCGTTGTGGAGGCACCACCTTCATTCGGCTGCTGAAAGCAGCGAGCCGAACGCAAATTTTGCAGACCATTTGCGTAGCTAAAAAAGTGCAAGTCATTCATGCGCCGGCGCTTGACTCGGTACAGACGGAGTGCCAGCAATTTGCTGTGTATACGTCTGTATGTCAGCGACGTGATCGCCGTTAGGTGTATATATGTGTGTATGTATGTTTCTGTATGCTGTATGCTCTGAGCTGCTGTATAATGTGGAAGGGGGATAGCAGCAGCAGAGTGCGAACAACAACAACACATGAGCATTTTTTCTGTATTTGGTGGCTCCGAGATCAAATGAAGCAAAAATCATTTGGGCGAATGTATACCTAAATACACATATATATGTGTGTGTGTGTATGTGCGCATGCATATTTTTTCAGTTTTTGGTGGCTCTCAAGTGATTTGGGATTTTGTTACTTTTCTAGCAACGCATATCAATGTGTGTGTGTGTGCATGTGTATGTTCATGTGCAGCATTTGGCTATTCTTGACCTGTCTCAATTTTTATGATTTTTTAGCAATTGTATTAAAAGTAAGGATAGCTATAAAATTAATGTTATTAAATGATAATTTTTTATTTATTTTTAAAAATGCATCTTAATCATTAAGATGCATTGCCTATAGTTCATAGTACATATGATTAATAATAATTTATATATTTTAATATATATATGTATATAATTATATATTATATATTTGTGTTCTCGTGACCCTAAAACATCATAACTAAATCTATATTAAATGCCGACAGCCAATATTTAAAATTAAAATTTGGCGCGCATTTTAATCTGCCTACAAAACACAGGCAATTTCAGTTTTTCACTTTCTGGTCATCCATACTCTTTCGAGATATTAGCTATATGACACCAGCAAACAACTTTGCCACACAACTACCATGCAGTTGCGCATTAACATATAAAATATGCACACATATTCCGAAAGAGTATAAATGGTTCATGTGTCGGCAGCTGGAAGAAAATCACAGGCTCGCGGCAACTGCGTGCCAACAAAAAACCTTTTCTCTACTCAATAAACACACACAAGTTCAAGCGATCTCAACAGAAATACAGTTCTGAATACTCTTTCGGAATATGTGTGCATATTTTATATGTTAATGCGCAACTGCATGGTAGTTGTGTGGCAAAGTTGTTTGCTGGTGTCATATAGCTAATATCTCGAAAGAGTATGGATGACCAGAAAGTGAAAAAACTGAAATTGCCTGTGTTTTGTAGGCAGATTAAAATGCGCGCCAAATTTTAATTTTAAATATTGGCTGTCGGCATTTAATATAGATTTAGTTATGATGTTTTAGGGTCACGAGAACACAAATATATAATATATAATTATATACATATATATATTAAAATATATAAATTATTATTAATCATATGTACTATGAACTATGGGCAATGCATCTTAATGATTAAGATGCATTTTAAAAATAAATAAAAAATTATCATTTAATAACATTAATTTTATAGCTATCCTTACTTTTAATACAATTGCTAAAAAATCATAAAAATTTAGACAGGTCAAGAATAGCCAAGGCAATTGCTACGCATACATTCAAATGTGCTGCACATGAACATACACATGCACACACACACACATTGATATGCGTTGCTAGAAAAGTAACAAAATCCCAAATCACTTGAGAGCCACCAAAAACTGAAAAAATATGCATGCGCACATACACACACATATATATGTGTATTTAGGTATACATTCGCCCAAATGATTTTTGCTTCATTTGATCTCGGAGCCACCAAATACAGAAAAAATGCTCATGTGTTGTTGTTGTTCGCACTCTGCTGCTGCTATCCCCCTTCCACATTATACAGCAGCTCAGAGCATACAGCATACAGAAACATTCATATACACATATATACACCTAACGGCGATCACGTCGCTGACATACAGACGCATACACAGCAAATTGCTGGCAGTCCGTCTGTATCGAGTCAAAATTTGCGTTCGGCTCGATGCTTTCAGCAGCCGAATGAGGGTGGTTCCTCCGCAAATTGGACCAATTAGGCTATTGGATTTTTTGCGTTTGACTCCTCTACGTGTACTTGCTTAATGATATAATGTTATGCCTACCGCATACATGTTTTAGTGTTGCGGCTAATGAACGTAAGGTTTTTAGACATTGTTCATTATGAACATTTGTAAGTCTATTTTTTATTGAATCTACTAATCCACTGATGTAATTGTACTCAGTTATTAGTATTGTGGTGTGGTGGATTAGCGTATCGACTTTTATTATTGTATCTTTATTGATACATTTATGTGATTTTTCAAATGTTTCTTTAAACGAATTGATTTGTCGTGCTATTTCCTGCCATTCCATAATTTTTAACTATCCAAGTGCACATTTTGTTTTTATTTATGAAGGCACACCATTACTATTGTTGTATCGCCGAGTATTGGATGTTTATCCATCATTGTCTTTACCTGCACATTTGGTAAAGTAGACAATACTATGCCCTTTTCAATTTTATTTAATTGAACTAGTGGGCTTGTTACGCTGTTCAAGGTTTCTACATGTGTATTTTCGAATTCATAAATTATTATAAATTCTTTATACATGCGTAAAATGTTTAAGCCGTTTAGCCGAAAATCTGGGTTTGTATTATAAATTGCTGCAATTTTTTATTGCATCGTTTCCAACTATATATATTTTTTTAAATTTTATCTAAGTCATTACTTCTG
This sequence comes from Scaptomyza hsui, assembly GCA_018152825.1. NCBI lineage: Eukaryota > Metazoa > Arthropoda > Insecta > Diptera > Drosophilidae > Scaptomyza > Scaptomyza hsui. The sequence continues at coordinate 1,521,151 of JAECXO010000207.1, read as the reverse complement.
CTTATATTGCGTTTTTTGAGGATTTTATTATGCTTGGTGTACAAAGTAAGTACAAATTGGGCAATAAGGGGGATTGCAATTATGAGCAATAAAATCCATAACGATTGTATATCATTAGTATGATCTACTATCTTGACATTATTGACCACATTGGCCGTATTATCTTTAGTCTGACTATTGTCAGAGCCGAACCAACCCATTGTTATAAAAAAAAAAATTTTAATTGAAAATTTTCATGAAAATTGATCGAATGAAATATATAAGTATACATATATATTTAAAAAAAATTTTGGGAAAGAACTATTTTTGTCTTTCTTAAAAGACTCAGTTCTTGTGAGTGTGCGGCGTCCATCGGTTGGACACACCACAAGCGCCTCTTTCAGCGTCGGTGCATCCCTTTGCTCAGTAGAAGCAGCGTTTGTGAATGTTGTGTCGATTGTAGTGTCATCCATGTATTATCGGTGTTCACCATATAGGAACACTTATAGTCATCAGATAGTAATTAATTCTTAACTTTGCCGCACTTTTTATTGTAAGGATGTATGATTTGAGAAATGACTCGAAGTATGTTAGTTTGGAGCGGCCGCTTTAGTTTGCTTCATATTCTTTTGGCCGTCGTCGTCTGTTTTGATGCAGTTTTCTTTCTTGTTCACAAATCACGTATTTGGCAATTCTTCTCGCCCATCACTGTTTTTATATTTAAATTGTTAGTGATCATTATTGTTTATTTGTTTAATTTGCAATTAATCAATATGAAATTAAGTTTTAGTGGACTTTATATGTTTCGCCAACGTTGCGTCAACACTGTCACGGTCGCCATGTGGAAATTGGATTTAATTATGTTGTGTTTTAATAACATACGACACAAGCACGTCAATGCTATTTGGTTTGTCAGTAGAAAATGATTTTATTGGAATTTAATAAAGTGTTTTTAGCCTATGGATACATTTATGTACTTATGCTGTTATCGGCTTACAGCTACAAAGAGAGTGAGAGTGAGTGTACTCATTTATTTGGGCGCTGAGTGTTGGAGCGCCTAAAGTGCAAGATCAGCGGTTATCCGTCGGTCAACGGTCTCGCGCTTACTTAGCATGCGCGTGTGGCATCAGCATCAGCTTATGTGCGCAGAGCTGTATTTATGTATGTGCTATGTATATTTATGTTTATATGAACTTGCAACAAAGTGTTACAAGTTGAGTTATATATTTATGTATATATTTGTATGAATATACTACAGCACAAAACTAATATACTATGAGACCTTCGGTATCAAAGTATAAAAATGCTGGAGGAAATCGTGGATGACTCAAGCGGACGATCCCCGCTAGTTATAGCTGGCGACTTTAGTAGAATGGGGATGCAGGGAAACAAACACGAGGGGCTCTTGCCTCCTGGAAGAGTTCTCTGCACTGGATGTAATTCTGATGAATGACGGGAAATCACTTACTTACCGGAAAGCTGGTAGGGGCTCTGTTATTGACCTCGCCCTAAAGAGTGAAGAGTTTACCTTCAGTGACCACCAGGCCATCTACTACGAATTGCACAGAAGCTCATTAAAGAAGCCACCCAAGCTTACTGGACCAAAGTGGGAAGACAGCTGCCTGGACGAGCATAGTTTCGTGGATCTCTCTCTCTCTTCGTGGCAATCCGAAATGGAAAAGTGGCCCTTCAGAGGATATGGCAACCCCAATAAGAAGAAACTTAGCTGATGCTTGCCACGCATCTATGCCTTGGCGGGCACCAAGCAGACGCGGATCACCTTGCTACTGGTGGAATGACGAGATTACCCATCTGAGGGCAAAGTGCCTGCGGGCAAGGCGACTCTCTCAGAGAAAGACTTCTGGAGGTCTTAGCGGGATCTGAAGCATAGCATCAAGCGCAGTAAAGCCAATTGTTTTCGCCAGATATGTCAAGAGACCGACATTAACGGTACGGCCTATAAGGTGGTGACCAAAAAGAAAAAGAGCCAATCCACGCTACGGACCACATGTCCAGTTTAGCTACGGAAAATCGTAGTGGCCCTGTTCCCACAGCACCCACGGGTGTAGTTGGAAAACCCCCTACTTGACACGGAGCACATAAGTTCAGTGACGACGGACTAGCTGACTGCGGCAAGCAGACAGATTGGTGCCCAAAAGACCCCAGGGCCTGATGGTATCCCAAACAAAGTCCTAAAGACTGCAATCGCCGTAAGGCCCAAGGAATTTGCCTTTACTCGCTTTTAACAGGAGGGAGTATTTCCAAAAGCATGGAAAGTCCAGCGACTCATCTTGCTGCCAAAGGGAGACAACCAGTCGAAGAACCTTCGGGCTTTAGACCGATTTGTCTGCTCGACACGGCGGGAAAAATTCTGGAGAAAATCATCTACGCGAGACTACTAACGATCCTGGACGCCAGACACGCACTTTCGGAATCCCAATACGGATTCCGCAAAGCACGGTCAACGGTAGACGCGATCAAGGCAGTGGTAGACATCGCAACAAAAGCGATTTAAGGGACACGATGGAGATGGGGCGGCAAAGAATACTGCGCAGTAGTAACGCTGGATTTTCGGAACGCGTTTAACTCGGCGAGCTTTTCGCGCATCCTGAATGCCCTAAGAAGAAAAAGACCACCGTTCTATCTTATGAGAATTCTAGCAAGTTATCTTTCAGACACTACTTTGGAATACGACACAGAGGATGGACTGACGAGATACAACGTCACTGCAGGTGTTCCACAGGGCTCAGTATTTGGACCCGTCTGGTGGAACGTGATGTACGACGAAGTACTTAGACTGCACCTACCACAAGGATGGAAACTTATTGGATTTGCAGATGACCTGGCCCTAGTAGTGGTGGCAAAACATATACCAGAGGTGGAAGCGGCAGCTAATAAAGCTATTAAAATAATAGCATCATGGATGAGGGATGCAAGTTTGAAGCTAGCAGAGCACAGAACAGAGGCAGTTTTGATTACGAGCAGGAAAAAAACTGAACTTATGGAGGTGGAGGTGTGTAATGTTACCATCAAATCAAAACCATACATAAAGTATCTCGGAGTCTTGCTGGACAACAGGATGTTTTACCGACCTCATATCGAGTATGTCGGTATGAAGGCAGCAAAATTGCAGGCAGCTCTCTTCCGGATGTAGCAAAATCTTGGAGGGCCCAGGGCTGGAAGGCGCCTACTACTTGGAAGGGTAGTGGCGTCAGTCTCTTTGTATGCTGCACCGATTTGGGCTGCAGCCCTAGACGGAAATATGAGCCTTCGGAGGAAGCTAACAGCGCCGTACAGACTAAGCGCACTACGAGTGATCTCGGAATTCCGTACTGTTTCGGATGACGCAGCACTTGTGCTAGCGAACATGATGCCTGTGGACCTGCATGCTCAAGAGATGATGGAAATCCACGCCTGGCGGGAGTGTATGGGAGGCATCGCACCACCTGAAGCAGTAAGGAGGTCACAGAGACAGGCGTCCCTGGCCATGTGGCAGTCCAGGTGTACCTTCTCAACGAAAGGTAGATGGACGCATAGACTCATCCCAAGAATCCAGGAGTGGATAGAACGTCGCGGCGGCTCTACTGACTTCCATCTGACGCAGTATCTAACCGGCCACGGAGGGTATAGGAAATTCTTGTTTAAGTACAGGCTCGAGGAGACACCGCAATGTCCGGTCTGTCCGAGCTATGGCGAAGACCCTGAGGATGTCCTGTACTACTTTTTAGGCAACCCATCACCGCAAAGTAATACTTAATCGTGATCACACACACACACACACACACAAACACACACACACACACACACACACACACACACACACACACACTCACACACACACACACACACACACACACACCGTCCTATCTTATGAGAATTCTAGCAAGTTATCTTTCAGACACTACTTTGGAATTCGACACAGAGGATGGACTGAAGAGATACAACGTCACTGCAGGTCCTGTGGAACGTGATGTACGACGAAGTACTTAGACTGCACCTACCACAAGGATGGAAACTTATTGGATTTGCAGATGACCTGGCCCTAGTAGTGGTGGCAAAACATATACCAGAGGTGGAAGCGGCAGCTAATAAAGCTATTAAAATAATAGCATCATGGATGAGGGATGCAAGTTTGAAGCTAGCAGAGCACAGAACAGAGGCAGTCTTGATTACGATTAGGAAAAAACTGAACTTATGGAGGTGGAGGTGTGTAATGTTACCATCAAATCAAAACCATACATAAAGTATCTCGGAGTCTTGCTGGACAACAGGATGTTTTACCGACCTCATATCGAGTATGTCGGTATGAAGGCAGCAAAATTGCAAGCAGCTCTCTTCCAGATGTAGCAAAATCTTGGAGGGCCCAGGGCTGGAAGGCGCCTACTACTTGGAAGGGTAGTGGCGTCAGTCTCTTTGTATGCTGCACCGATTTGGGCTGCAGCCCTAGACGGAAATATGAGCCTTCGGAGGAAGCTAACAGCGCCGTACAGACTAAGCGCACTACGAGTGATCTCGGAATTCCGTACTGTTTCTGATGACGCAGCACTTGTGCTAGCGAACATGATGCCTGTGGACCTGCATGCTCAAGAGATGATGGAAATCCACGCCTGGCGGGAGTGTATGGGAGGCATCGCACCACCTGAAGCAGTAAGGAGGTCACAGAGACAGGCGTCCCTGGCCATGTGGCAGTCCAGGTGTACCTTCTCAACGAAAGGTAGATGGACGCATAGACTCATCCCAAGAATCCAGGAGTGGATAGAACGTCGCGGCGGCTCTACTGACTTCCATCTGACGCAGTTCCTAACCGGCCACGGAGGGTATAGGAAATTCTTGTTTAAGAACAGGCTCGAGGAGACACCGCAATGTCCGGTCTGTCCGAGCTATGGCGAAGACCCTGAGGATGTCCTGTACTACTTTTTAGGCAACCCATCACCGCGAAGTAATACTTAATCGTGATCACACACACACACACACACAAGCACACACACACACACACACACACACACACACACACACACACACACACACACACACACACACATACATACACACACACACACCGTCCTATCTTATGAGAATTCTAGCAAGTTATCTTTCAGACACTACTTTGGAATACGACACAGAGGATGGACTGAAGAGATACAACGTCACTGCAGGTCCTGTGGAACGTGATGTACGACGAAGTACTTAGACTGCACCTACCACAAGGATGGAAACTTATTGGATTTGCTGATGACCTGGCCCTAGTAGTGGGCATTACGAGCAGGAAAAAAACTGAACTTATGGAGGTGGAGGTGTTTAATGTTACCATCAAATCAAAACCATACATAAAGTATCTCGGAGTCCTGCTGGACAACAGGATGTTTTACCGACCTCATATCGAGTATGTCGGTATGAAGGCAGCAAAATTGCAAGCAGCTCTCTTCCGGATGTAGCAAAATTTTGGAGGGCCCAGGGCTGGAAGGCGCCTACTACTTGGAAGGGTAGTGGCGTCAGTCTCTTTGTATTCTGCACCGATTTGGGCTGCAGCCCTAGACGGAAATATGAGCCTTCGGAGGAAGCTAACAGCGCCGTACAGACTAAGCGCACTACGAGTGATCTCGGAATTCCGTACTGTTTCGGATGACGCAGCACTTGTGCTAGCGAACATGATGCCTGTGGACCTGCATGCTCAAGAGATGATGGAAATCCACGCCTGGCGGGAGTGTATGGGAGGCATCGCACCACCTGAAGCAGTAAGGAGGTCACAGAGACAGGCGTCCCTGGCCATGTGGCAGTCCAGGTGTACCTTCTCAACGAAAGGTAGATGGAGGCATAGACTCATCCCAAGAATCCAGGAGTGGATAGAACGTCGCGGCGGCTCTACTGACTTCCATCTGACGCAGTATCTAACCGGCCACGGAGGGTATAGGAAATTCTTGTTTAAGTACAGGCTCGAGGAGACACCGCAATGTCCGGTCTGTCCGAGCTATGGCGAAGACCCTGAGGATGTCCAGTACTACTTTTTAGGCAACCCATCACCGCGAAGTAATACTTAATCGTGATCCCGTGGGGATGCGGTGTGTTGTTGTGAAGGGTGTGTTAAGTACGTGAAAATCGTGCATGCTGGTGGTACGGGCCACCAGTATCTTTGGAAGATTCTCACCCTTCATGGCGTTCCATGAAAAACACACACACACACACAGACACACACACACACACACACACACACACACACACACACACACACACACACACACACACACACACACACACACGCTCTGTTCGTGCCCTTCGTAGCGGCACATCGTCGGCAACTTTGGTGCTTCCAACCGCTTTAGCCAGCCGGTTGCTGGATTTGGGTAAAATCCGCGTTGGCTGGACTGTTAGCCACATACGGCCCATTGTGCAGCCATTGCGGTGTTGTAAATGCCTGGCGTTTGGGCACATTGCAGCCAAATGCACAAGCAACGACGACCGAAGGGGTACGTGCTACAGGTGTGGCGAGGCTGGCCACGAGGCGGGAACATGTAGCAAGCCACCAAAGTGCTGGCTGTGCTCTAAGCAGGCGTCAGGAAGCGCGGAGCACACTACGGGTAGTTTTTCCTGCCCGGCTTATAAAGCAGCTGTAGAGCGATCGAAATGTTAAGGTTACTAAAACTAAACCTTAATCATTGCATGGCTGCGCAGTCGCTTCTGGAGCAGTCAACTAAAGAGCAATGCATCGATGTATGCATATTAAGCGAGCCTCATCGGGTGCCGATCGCACCATCCGGTATCTGGGCGTCGGACACCAGCAAGAAGGCTGCGTTGTGGGTATGCGGTGCAACCCAGCAGCTGACGGAAGTGCAGGAGTTTGATGGTTTTGTGAGAGCAGGACTGGGCAGCTTTTGCATCTACAGCTGTTACTTCGCGCCAAGCTTATCACTCGCCACTTTCTCAGCAATCTTGGAGCAACTTGTTGACGATGCCAGGGGTCGCAGCAGAGTTATTCTCGCGGGCGATTTTAATGCATGGTCACTGGAATGGGGCAGCGTTCTAACGAACTCCAGAGGCAGGGTGCTCTTGGAAGCACTGGCTCCACTGGATCTCGCACTACTCAACGATGGAAGCGGGCACACCTTCTCCAGAGCTGGGGCTGGCTCAGTAATAGACCTTACCTTCGTTAGCCCCTCCCTATTCAACGCAGCACAGTGGGCAATTAGTAACGTCTATACAGCAAGCGACCATAACGCCATTATATGCTCACTTGGTGGTCAGCGAGAGCGTACTGTGCATAGCGCACCAATCGATAAGCAATACCGGCTGGGCACCTTCGACGCTCTGGTGTTCTCTCGAGCAATTGCGCAGCTCTCTACGTCAGGACCTGCAGAGGATCGCGCAGCTCAAATGGCAGAGCAAATTTCCTCGGCCTGTGATACCAGTATGGCACTGCGACGTCCATACATGCGCTCCCATGCCCCCACATATTGGTGGAACGCTGAAATTGAGATGGCACGCCACGCCTGTATCAGGGCCAGAAGGCTAAGTGAACGTGCAGCTAACAGGCCGGACTGTGCAAGAAGACGGGAGGAATACAGACGGGCGAGAGGTGCACTTAAAAAGGCCATCAAGTCGAGCAAGAGAGAGTGCTACCTGCAATTGTGCGACTCTGCTGAGCAAGATCCGTGGGGTAGAGCGTACAAAACTGTGGTCAAGCGCATCCATGCAGGGAATCAACACCACCCTTCGATGAGACCCGACAAAATGAAGGAAGTCGTGGAATGCTTGTTTTCACGTGGCAGTCCGCTGACCCGGCCCGCAGCACAAATGGAGCACCAACATCACATCTAACCGGATATTATCACGCCGGAGGAGGTACTCGAAGTGGCCAGAAACATCGTGGCGTCCAAATCACCAGGTCCAGACGGTATACCGAACCGTGCGCTAAAGCTGGCTTTGACGCTGAAAGCCGAACAATTTGCCGCTATTTTTACTGCCTGCCTGCACGAAAGGACTTTTCCGCAGGTCTGGAAGGTGCAAAATCTGTTGCTGTTGCCGAAACCAGATAAACCACCAGGGGAGCCATCTTCGTACCGACCAATCTGCCTGCTTAACAACATTGGGAAAGCTTTTTGAAAAGCTTCTAGCAGCAAGGCTAAGCCATGCGATAGACCGAGCCGGTGGGCTGTCACCGCACCAGTATGGGTTTCGTAAGGCGAGGTCAACCATTGACGCCCTAAGCAGAGTGGTCGAACTAGCAGTCAGTGCTATTCAGGGCACCAGGTGGGCAGGAGGCGACAAGAAGTATTGCCTTATTACCACGCTGGACATCAAGAATGCGTTCAATACTGCCAATTGGGGCGTCATCCTCAACGCACTGGATACTCTGCAGGTCCCCTTATACCTACAGGACACGGTGAGGAGCTACTTTGAAGGCCGGGTGCTTCGTTATCAGACCAGCGAAGGTATCAAAGAGCACAATGTTTCTGCAGGAGTGCCCCAGGGATCTGTACTTGGGTCACTACTATGGAACATTATGTACGACGGTGTTCTAAGGCTTCAACTTCCGGAGGAGGCGCACATTGTTGGTTTTGCCGATGATGTTGCTATCGTCGTCGTGCGTAAAGAATTGGATAACGCTGAGATCACATGCAATACATGCATTGCTTGCGTGCAGGACTGGCTTACCCAGGCGGGACTGGAGCTGGCTGCGCACAAGACGGAGGCGGTCCTTGTGAGTAGTCGCAAGACGGTAGAGTCAGCTAAAATTGTGGTGGGCAGCACTACTGTTATGTCCAAGCGGGCCATCAAATATCTCGGTGTGATGCTGGACACGAGATTGTCATTCAAGGAGCACATGCAATACAATGCATCCAAGGCAGCTGGAGCTTGTCGAGCACTGTCGCGCATAATGCTCAACACGCGCGGGCCAAAGCAGGAGCGCCGCCGCCTCCTAATGAGCGTAGTCCGTGCCACAATTTTGTACGCAGCGCCGATCTGGTGGAGAGCCGTGCAGGTCCAGACCTATTGCCGTGACATAGGCGCAACTTACCGCCTATGCGCTATCAGGGTATGCTGTGCGTTCAGGACAGTTTCCGACGAGGCTGCTTTGGTTATTGCAGGCATGATACCCTTTGAAGAGCTAGCTATTGAGTCCGGGGCGCTAGCAAGCCAAACAGACGGTACAGCGGCGCGCAGTGGTCGTCTTATGGCGAGAACAAGCACGATTGAGCGATGGCAGGCACGCTGGAACACTGCAGTGAAGGGGCGATGTACATTCGCCTTGATTCCACAGCTCTCACATTGGATCAACCGTTGGCATGGCGAGGTAAATTTATACACACACACACACACACACACACACACACACACACACTCACACACACACACACACACACACACACACACACACACACACACACACACACACACACACACACACACACACACACACACACACACACACACACACACACACACACACACACACACAAACACACACACACACACACACACACACACACACACACACACACACACACACACACACACACACACACACACACACACACACACACACACACACACACACACACACACACACACACACACACACACACACACACACACACACACACACACACACACACACACACACACACACACACACACACACACACACACACACACACACACACACACACACACACACACACACACACACACACACACACACACACACACACACACACACACACACACACACACACACACACACACACACACACACACACACACACACACACACACACACACACACACACACACACACACACACACACACACACACACACACACACACACACACACACACACACACACACACACACACACACACACACACACACACACACACACACACACACACACACACACACACACACACACACACACACACACACACACACACACACACACACACAACGAACGTATTTCGAGAGGGTCGCGTTTTTCTATTTGCTATTGGTGTTTTTGCGGCTAAACACACGGGCAGCTGTGACATCTGTGTTTTTCGGGTGCCCACACTCCCAGCTGATCGCACTTTCCAGGGCTGTCAAGCTAAGTCGCTGGGCAAGCCGAGCTCCAGCATCCCTTGGTCTCTGCGCATTGAGCAACAGGTGGCGCCACTTGTTCTCGGTTCCTGCATCGACTAAGCGCGCGGTCCGCACTATTTGTTGCATACCCCCGGGGGCAGCAAATAAGTGTAGCATAGCATTCAGGCGGTTTCTTTGCTAAAGTGACTTTTAGCAGACAAGTGCAAAAGACCACGGAACCGGTTATAGCCAACCCCCCCCGCTGCGGCGGTGCACTTTGCGGGGGCTCTGGTGACCGAAAAGGGGCGGTATAACCCCCACCAGTTAAAAACCGAAGGGAAACCTTTGGCCACCGCGGGACTGCTAACGAAGTCTTTAGCAAGGTACCTGCGCTCAATAGTAGGATGGCAGATGACATGTCGCCCTTCGCCCGAAGGCCGGCGCTGCACCGGTCTCCACCGCCGCTTCAGCCTAGCCTAGGCCTAGCTCTGGCTCAGGTGGAGGCTGGGTCTCCGGCAATGGAGGCAACTTCAACAGTGCCTTTGGCAGCAGCGGTCTTGCTACCGACTACACAGGGAGCTGCAATCACGGCGACAAAAGCCCATCCACCGAAGTCTCCCGTCAACTTAAGAAGCATCCTGGCGCAAATGGGTGAGTGCATCGACGGCATAAGCGCCCGTTTTGACACAAAGCGGCACATTAACAACCTGGAGCGCGAGGAGCTTGCAAAGCTAGTGGAGCTGCAAAGGCGAGCTATGCGCTGTCTGGGTTTTGCAGCAATGGAGAAGGCCGTCCAGACTACACCAACTGTCGAGAGCTGTTCCATTAGTGCTGTTAGGAGTGCGCATGGTTCGGCACAAGCCAAGGGAACACCTAAACGCTTACGCGAGCCATCGACATCTCGCCGCAATACACCCCCAAAAGGAGCAAGGTTGTTGCGAGTGCAGGCACCCAAAAAGTGGAGAATCTCCGTGGATCATCCCCGCCCCCGCCTAAGACTAATCCCTGGTCGAAGGTTGTTGGCCGCAAAGGCAAGGCAGCTCACAAGCGAACTGACGCGGTCACCGTGTCCGGCCTGGGCGACTGCAGCTATGCTGATATTTTAAAGGTGGTCAGGAGTGAGCCATCACTTGCGCATCTGCGAGAGGATGTTAGCACCATCCGTAAGACGGCTAAGGGCGACCTTCTGATTCGGCTAGGCAAACAGCCGGCACACAGTGCGAATGAGCTTCAGCTAGCTGTCGGTAAGGTGCTCGGTGAGCGAGCCACTGTCAAAACGCTTTCAGATACCAACCAGGTGGAGATCTGTGATCTGGATGAGCTTGCGACCAAGGAGGAGGTCCTGAGCGCTGTAAAGTCTGCCCTTGAGGACCCGACGCTGGATAGCGGCGTCGTTAAGTCGCTGCGACACACGAGAGCGGGACTTCAATCAGCAACTCTGGGCCTACCGACGGATAAAGCTGTCAAGCTGGTCGAAAGGGCGAAAATCCGCATAGGGTGGGCGGTATGCCGCATAAGGCCCATGATTCAGCCAAGGCGCTGCTTCAAATGTATGGAGTATGGCCACATCGCTGCCCATTGCAAGAGCACGGCCGACCTGAGCAAGGCTTGTTATAAGTGTGGTGCTCTCGGTCACATTGCGAGAGCGTGCAACCAGCCGCCAAAATGTGCCCTATGCACAAGAAAAGGCGTAAAGACGGCTGACCATGCGACTGGCAGCTACAGGTGTCCTGCATACCGGGAAGCGGTCAAGCACGCCAAATGGTAAAGGTCCTGCAGCTAAACCTCAACCACTGCGTCGCTGCCCAAGCCCTACTTGAACAGACAATCTTGGAGAAAAAAATCGATGTCGCCGTGTTAAGCGAGCCGCACCACCGGGCATCCACTAATGGCAGGTTGTGGGCCTCGGACATCTCAGGGAGAGCCGCTGTGTGGAGCTGTGGTGACCTACATCCCCCCTTAACGCACACTCTGGCCTCAGATTGCTTCGTGCGTGCGAAGCTAGGAGATTTCTGGATTTACAGTTGTTACTTAGCGCCAAGTCTCACGATAAGCGACTGTGAAGCGGTGCTCATGCAAATAGTGGACGACTCCAGGGGTCGCAGCAACGTTATTATTGCTGGCGACTTTAACGCGTGGTCAACAGACTGGGGCAGCCCGACTACGAACGCCAAGGGTACCATGCTTGTGGAATCGCTTGCGTGCCTCGACCTGGTGCTTCTTAACACTGGGTCAGAGAACACCTTCAACAACGGACGTGCTGGGTCTATTATCGACCTCACCTATGTGAGCAGTTCACTCGCCCGCTCGGCACAGTGGTGCATAAGTGACTGCTACACCGGAAGCGACCACGTGGCCATCCTGTTTTCTGTTGGAGAAAGGATGCGGATACCGCCAAGGCCCAACACCGGTGTTGCATACAGGGTAGAATCTCTGAACACCAGGAGCTTTGCAGATGCTATATGTCGTATGGTAGCAGACGGACCGGCGCAGGACATGGCGGATCAGATGGCCCGGCAGCTAGAGGCTGCGTGTGCTGTAAGCATGCCGCAGAGGATGGCCTATAGACGCCACCACACCTCCGTGTTTTGGTGGAACGACGATATTGCTGATGCTCGGCGAGCCTGCCTGAGATTGAGAAGGCGTTTTCAGCGAGCAGCTACAAGAGGGTTGGATGCAACTCGCCAGCTACAGCTGGAGTTTAAGACTGCTAGAAAGATGTTGAAAAACATTATTAGAGCCAGCAAAAAGGAGTGCTTTCTCAAACTGTGTGACTCAGCCGATAAGGACCCTTGGGGAAGAGCCTACAAGCTTGTCTTCAAGCGCATAGGTCAAGGCAACAACAGAGCGCCCTTGGAGCCAGGCCGAATGAAGGAAATAGTGGCGACTCTGTTTCCTCAGTGCGCTAACTCGCTAACGTCTGTCGGTGTGGTCTCCTTGCATGATGGTGTTTCCCCTGTCTCCTCGGAAGAAGTGCTGCTAGCAGCACGGAAACTGTCAGTTAACAAAGCACCTGGTCCCGACGGAGTCCCAAATCGGTGCCTGCGCCTAGCAATCATGCTTCAACCAGAGCTGTTCGCCCAGTTGTTCACGAATTGCCTGCGAGAAGGCATCTTTCCGGACAGGTGGAAGATGCAGAAACTCGTCCTGCTGCCTAAGCCAGACAAGCCTCCTGATGACCCTTCAGCTTACCGGCCTATTTGTCTCATCGACAATAGTGGCAAGGTCTTCGAGGCAATCATAGCTGCTAGACTGGATGAAGCTGTGCAAAGCGCTGGAGGTTTATCACCGCTCCAATTCGGTTTCAGAAAGGCGAAATCTACTACCGACGCTATCAGGTCGGTAGTCAGTTTAGCTTCTGATGCGATCGCAGGCACCCGCTGGCGCTTTGGAAGTAAGCAGTACTGTCTCGTCGTGACCATCGACGTGAAAAACGCATTTAACACCGCTAACTGGAGCTGCATAATGGATGCCCTGGTGAGCTTTAGAGTGCCAGACTACCTTGTAGCAATCGTGAGGAGCTACTTTGATAACCGCAGGCTGCGGTATCAAACGGATGAGGGTGAGAAGGAGTACGTCGTTTCTGCAGGTGTTCCTCAAGGATCGGTCCTGGGTCCTCTCCTGTGGAACATCATGTATGACGGGATACTGCAAATTCGGTTACCTGATGGAGCCAGCGCGATCGGATATGCTGACGACGTCGCTCTGGTACTCGTAGCCAAGGACCTCCGGGGAGTTACCGAGCTCTGTGACTGGTGCTTGGACGCAGTAACGCGGTGGCTGTCGTCTGTTGGTCTTCAACTTGCTGCCCATAAGACGGAGGCGGTGCTTATCAGCAGCCGAAAAAAGGTGGAATACGCGGATATCACGGTGGGCGGCGTCACATTGCGTTCCAAGGACTGTATCCGCTACCTTGGTGTGGTCATCGACCGGCGTTTAAACTTCGGTGAGCATCTGGCGTTCATACATCGCAAGGCGGCTGAATCAGGGCGAGCACTTGCGAGGATGATGCCTAACACGAGGGGTCCGAAGCAGCAAACGCGGCTGCTGCTCATGGGTGTTATGAAGTCGATAATGCTGTATGCTGCTCCAGTGTGGGTCGGTGCAACTTGGTGGCCAGCTACATGAGGGTATCGAGTCGATATATCGGCTCTCCGCCCTGCGTGTCTGCTGCGCCTTCCGCACGGTCTCCTCGGACGCAGCGCTGGTGATAGCTGGATGATCCCAATCCACTATCTAGCAGTCGAAGCCGCAGCGGTGCTCGACGCAGTACCAACGGAGAAAAGAGCAGCTAGGGCTGTAGCCCGCGAGCGGAGCCTTGAGGCCTGGCAGCGGCACTGGGATTCTTCCACCAAAGGACGCTGGACCCACCTGCTGATACCCGATGTGCGCCGATGGATGGAGAGGAAGCACGGGTCGGTCACCTTCTACCTCACTCAACTGTTGACGGGCCATGGCTGCTTTAGGAGCTACCTAAAGCGCTTTAAGCATGACTCTAGTTCAGAGTGCAGTTGGTGCGGAGAGGGCACAGATGAGGATGTAGGCCATATTCTCTTTCAATGTGGGCGATTCGCCCAGGAACGATTGCTGTTGGAGAGCCTGATTGGTCAGCAACTCTCGCCAAATAATCTAGTGAATCTCATGATAGAGAAGGAGGCGGCATGGCACGCGGTTTGCGGATTCGCAGCTTCAACCATGGTGGAGTTGAGGCGTTTGGAACGCGAAAGGGCGACTGCATCGTAGGCATTGTGACTGCTTCTGCGAAGCAATGCTTCGCGGCGGTCCCGCAGGAGCTAGCAATGTCTATGCACAGCATTTACTTTTAGTATATAGCTTAAATCTAGGATAATTTATTACACGAAATAAAAAAAAAAAACACACAAACACACACACACACACACACACACACACACACACACACACACACACACACACACACACACACACACACACACACACACACACACACACACACACACACACACACACACACAATGCGGTCGCTTCCTGTCGCTCCGTCCTTGTAGTGTTTTCGCAGTGCCAAACCTATAGTGAAGGCAAATTTCCAAGTTAATAGGCGCTTTGAGGGGCTGGGCAGCTTACCTGTTGTTCTCATCGCCTATGCCAGGCGCGTTCCCAAATATTTGGTCGCCGGGTCATCCTGGAGTCTCCCTTTTAGCCGCGCGCAATTCGGTGTACTCTAGCTGGTGTGAGTGTTAATATTACACGTAAATATTACACACATTGCACGCTTTTCCTCCGTAGTGTGCTATTTCAGTTTGCTAGTGTTTTAGGAATACCACAGCGACAGCTGATCGCGAGTGTACCAGGGCTGTTCGCTTTGTTTAGCAGCGCCAGCTGAGCGATCAGCGCTAATTGGCTTTCGCTTGTTGAGCACAGGTGGCGCCAATACTGCAAGAGGTGTCCCAGCTGTGTGTGGTTCGTGGACAGGGTGCAAGTGCAAACAAAATTTTTTGTTGCATACGCGCAAGGGTTTTGCAAAGAGTGCTGCATAACCAACAGGCGCACCATTTGGCGATTTCTCCAGTAGGAAACTTCAAGCAGATAAAGCAAAAAGCCACGGTACCGGCTATTACCAACCCCCTCCGTCGCGGCGGTGCTCTGTGGGGCTCTGGTGACCGATTCGGGGCGGTATAAAGTGATAAAAGTGGAGGGTATTGTGCGCCGCTCGGCATTGCCGAGATCTCCCCCCGGGGGGCTGCGTCACCCCCGGCGCAAAGTTTGGCACCTCCATGTGCCATGCCTGCACCTGCGGCGGTCGCTTCACCCCATGGGAAGGAGCCAAGAGACAAAGATGTCTTCGAGCAGCTGGGTGCCACTCTGAACGGCCTTAATGCACTTTTGATCGGGCAGCGGCACGTTAACCAACTGGTGAGAGACCTAGCAGCGAAGGCTGTTAAGCTGTATGAAGCTTCTGCTGGCAGAAGCAAGCCAGCTTCCATTGTTAGCGCGGATACGGCCACACAGACGTCGCCGGTTACAAAACTGCCTCCTAGTGCAGCCGACAAGGTCCGACAGCAGGGTAGCGGTGGTGCGAGGACTACAGTGACTCCCAAGAGACGGCGAGAGCAAGAACAGGGGCAGAGAGCTACGCCCTCGAAGCGGAATAAAACTGGCAACGCAAGTCCAGCGGGTCCAGAGTCAGTCCCACAGAATACGTGGCAAACGGCTCAGCGGAAGAAGGCTACCAAGCCAGCCGGCAAGACGCCTGGCAAGCCGCTTGGCAAGCCGCCTATGAAGAGCAGGTCGGATGCGCTGGTAATAAGCACCAGCGAGCTTTCTTACAGCGAAGTTCTGTCGCTAGTTACGCGCAGAAGTGATGGAAAGCTCAACGGAGTACGCGAAAAGGTCTCCAAAGCTCGTCGCACAGCAAAAGGTGACCTGCTACTGGAGCTAAACGGAGTAGGCCTAGAGTGCACTAAGCAGCTCAAGGACGAGGTGGAGCTGGTGCTGGGCAAGAGTGCTGTGGTTCGCTCATTTACCGAGCAAACTCACTTTGCCATTCGGGACCTGGACGAGTTAGCCACTAAAGAGGAGATAGTGACTGCGCTATCAGCGCAGGCAAACATCCCAGCCGACGTTTGCAATTTCAAGAGCATTCGACCTGGATACGGCAACACCCAGGTGGCACAGTTTTCGGTCCCGGCGAATCTGGCAAGCAGCATTACTGCCTTGCGCACAGTTCGCATTGGTTGGACCAGCTGCGCCGTTCGCCTGCAGGAAGCACGCACGCGGTGCTACCGCTGTCTGGAGATGGGACATACCGCAAGCAGTTGCCGTAACCCTGTGGATAGGTCCCAGTGCTGCATCAGGTGCGGGGATACGGGCCACAAGGCAGTGATCTGTAAGAGCGAGGCGGCGAAAAGCTTCGTCTGCATCGCCAAGGGCAGTGCCTCATTCAGCCACCAGGCGGGCAGTAGCAGATGTCCACTCAGCGGTAGTGTATCTAGACGTACAAAATGAAGTTTATCCAGCTGAACCTCAACCATTGTGCAGCAGCCCAGGATTTGATGTCGCAAACGGTGCGTGAAAGCTCTGCAGACCTTGCGGTGCTTAGCGAGCCATACCGGCTGTGTGAGGGCCCTAGATGCGCTGCGAACACATCTGGGAGAGCGGCTCTGTGGTCCTGCGGGAATGACGGGGCTCCGCTGGTCAGCGTTCATCGGGACGAAAACTACGTGCGCGCATTGGTGGGCGACCTGTGGTTCTATGCAGTCTATTTACCCCCCAGTCTGCAGCTATCAGAGTTCGCTAACACCTTGGACTCCCTGGTAGCAGACGCTAGAGGCCGTCACCCGACCGTCATCGCTGGAGACTTCAACGCGTGGGCAGAGGAGTGGGGTAGCTCATCAACTAATGCCAAGGGACGGGCGTTGCTCGAGGCATTCTCTCTCCTTGACGTGGCGCTCCTTAATCATGGAACGCAGCACACGTTCAGCAGATCTGGACTGGGCTCGGTCGTTGACTTAACCTTTGTCAGTAGCTCGCTGTTCAGTTCCTCCGGCTGGAGCATCGACGACACTTTTAATGCAAGCGACCACGTTGCCATTTGGTGCACCGTTGGAGTACGCCCTGAGCGCCGACATGTTCCAGCTCAACATTGGCCTAGGTATCGGGTCGAGACGCTAGACACGCGGACCTTTAGTGCCCATCTAGAGTCTGCTGAGATCCCCGATACTGCTGATAATACCGAAGACGTGGTGGACAGAACGATGCTGATGCTAAGCCGCGCTTGCGATGCTAGCATGATCAGGAGCAGAAGGTACCAGAGGCACCATGTCCCAGTATACTGGTGGAACGAGGAGATCGCCGAGGCTCGGAGCGACTGCAACTATGCCAGACGCCGCTACCAGCGCTCACGTGGATCGCCGGTGTTTCAGGAACGGCAGGCGGAGTTTCTCGCCAGCAGGAGACGCTTCCAGAAGCTTATCAAAGACAGCAAGCGCAGATGCTTCCTGGACCTCTGCGACACAGCGGAAAACGACCCGTGGGGCAATGCCTACAAATTGGTAGTAAAACGCTTCAACGCCTCTTCCCGCTGCCACCCAATGGATCCAGTATCGCTGAAAGAGATTGTTAGGCATCTCTTTCCCAGTATGGCTGATGATATCGGCGAGCTCCCGCCCGCGCCAAGCATGCTTTCTGCAACTGAGCCCATCACATTGGATGAGATTCGCCACGCTGCAACGAGGTTGAAGCCGACCAAGTCGCCTGGCCCAGACGGGATTCCCAACCGAGCGCTCAGACTAGCAATTTCGCTCCGCCCTGAAGTTTTTTCGGGCATGTTAAACAGCTGCCTACGAAGCGGAGTATTTCCAAATCGTTGGAAAATTCAGCGCCTGGTCCTCTTACCGAAACCTGGCAAACAGCTCGAGGATCCAGCTGCATATCGCCCGATCTGCCTGATCGACACTGTCGGTAAGCTACTGGAGCACCTGATTTGTACCCGGCTTGATAGCGCCATTGCTGCTGCTGGTGGAGTTTCACCGCAGCAGTATGGCTTTCGCAAAGCGAGATCTACGCTGGATGCGATCGGCAAAGTGGTCGATTTAGCTTCAGGAGCGATCGCCGGAAGTAGATGGAAAGGCGGCGCCAAGAAGTACTGCCTAGTGACAACGCTGGATGTCAAAAATGCCTTCAATACGGCTAAATGGGGCTGCATCCTGGAGGCTCTCGAGGCGCTCAACGTTCCGGAGTACCTATTGAGGATAACCAGAAGCTATTTCAAGGATAGAATCCTAAGGTATGATACCAGCGAGGCGACAGAGGAGCACCAGGTATCGGGAGGCGTGCCACAAGGGTCGGTACTGGGACCTCTACTGTGGAACGTCATGTATGACGGCGTTTTTCGTCTATCAATGCCTGACGATGTTCACCTTGTGGGCTTTGCTGACGATGTGGCGATAGTGGTCGTCGCCAAGGAGCTCAACGCAGTAGAAGGAAAGTGCAACCTAGCCATCGCGAAAGCTACACAGTGGCTCTCTTCAGTAGGACTGCAGATAGCACCCCAAAAAACGGAGGCTGTGCTCATTAGCAGCCGAAAAGCTGTGGAGACAGCTACCATCACCGTGGCAAATACGCTAGTCAGGTCAAAGAGGGCAATTAAATACCTGGGCGTGATGCTGGATACCAGGCTTTGCTTCAAGGAGCACTTGGAGTACGCTAGCACAAAGGCCGCCATAACAAATCGTGCAATCTCGCGGATCATGCCTAATACGCGAGGCCCAAAGCAATCCAAGAGACTCCTCTTATCCAGCGTCACAAGAGCGACGATGTTGTACGCGGCGCCGATATGGCAACCAGGTTGCCGCTTTGACAACTACACCCGCGGATTGAGAGCTACCCACCGCCTTGGAGCGATCAGAGTAAGCAGCGGTTTCAGAACCATCTCGGATGACGCATGTCTGGTTCTGGCTGGAGTAGCACCCATAGCCGAGCTGGCTAGAGAAATCTCGGAGATCTACGAGGGAACACACGGCCAGGAACTTTCCGCTCCCCAAAAGCAGGCAGTGCGCACTGCGGCCAAAACGCGCACCTCGGAAAACTGGCAGAGGCAATGGGATGCATCTAGCAAAGGGCGTTGGACACATCGCCTCATCCCGAGCATTTCAGCGTGGCAGAACAGGCGGCATGGGCAGCTGAATTATTACATCACCCAGCTTCTAAGTGGACATGGGTGCTTCCGAGCATACTTGCACCGATTTGGGCATGAGGGTGCCCCGTTCTGCACCTTTTGTGGCGACAGTTTTGCTGAGGATGCCGAACACGTCTTGCTTCACTGCGGACGCTTTACCGGGCTTCGAGAGGATCTGGAGAGGGCTTTCGGCTGTAGCATCGAGGTGGACAGCCTCGTGAGTTTGATGCTGGTCAGCGGCGCTAATTGGGAAGCGTTCAGCGTGTTTGCGGCGGCAGTCATGACTGAGCTGCGCAAGGCTGAGCGCGAGCGTAGAGGAGTAGTGGAGTAGGTGAAGCATAGGCATTAGCGACGCATTACCTCACGGCCGTACCGCTAATGCCATGTTTCGCTTATATATAACCTTAACTTTAGCCAATGTATATATATATAGGATAAGCAATAAATGAATTTAAAAAAAAACACACACACACACAGGTGTCCTGCATACCGGAAGCGGTCACACACAACCAAATGTAGGAGCTAAACCCTCAACCACTGCGTCGCTGCCCAAAAGCCCTACCTGAAAAGCCAATCTTGGAGGAAAAAATCGATGTCGCCGTGTTAAGCGAGCCGCACCACCGGGCATCCACTAATGGCAGCTTGTGGCCTCGGATATCTCAGGGACGTTGGAGCCGCTGTGGAGCTGTGGTGACCTACATCCCCCCTTAACGCATACTCTGGCCTCCGATTGCTTCGTGCGTGCGAAGCTAGGAGATTTCTGGATTTACAGTTGTTACTTAGCGCCAAGTCTCACGATAAGCGACTGTGAAGCGGTGCTCATGCAAATAGTGGACGACTCCAGGGGTCGCAGCAACGTTATTATTGCTGGCGACTTTAACGCGTGGTCAACAGACTGGGGCAGCCCGACTACGAACGCCAAGGGTACCATGCTTGTGGAATCGCTTGCGTGCCTCGACCTGGTGCTTCTTAACACTGGGTCAGAGAACACCTTCAACAACGGACGTGCTGGGTCTATTATCGACCTCACCTATGTGAGCAGTTCACTCGCCCGCTCGGCACAGTGGTGCATAAGTGACTGCTACACCGGAAGTGACCACGTGGCCATCCTGTTTTCTGTTGGAGAAAGGATGCGGATACCGCCAAGGCCCAACACTGGTGTTGCATACAGGGTAGAATCTCTGAACACCAGGAGCTTTGCAGATGCTATATGGTAGCAGACGGACCGGCGCTGGACATGGCGGGAGAGGAAGGCCTATAGACGCCACCTTACCAACGTGTTTTGGTGGAACGACGAGATTGCTGATGCTCGGCGAGCCTGCCTGAGATTGAGAAGGTGTTTTCAGCGAGCAGCTACAAGAGGGTTGGATGCAACTCGCCAGCTACAGATGGAGTTTAAGACTGCTAGAAAGATGCTGAAAAACTTTATTTGAGCCAGCAAAAAGGAGTGCTTTCTCAAACTGTGTGACTCAGCCGATAAGGACCCTTGGGGAAGAGCCTACAAGCTTGTCTTCAAGCGCATAGGTCAAGGCAACAACAGAGCGCCCTTGGAGCCAGTCCGAATGAAGGAAATAGTGGCGACTCTGTTTCCTCAGTGCGCTAACTCGCTAACGTCTGTCGGTGTGGTTTCCTTGCATGAAGGTGTTTCCCCTGTCTCCTCGGAAGAAGTGCTGCTAGCAGCACGGAAACTGTCAGTTAACAAAGCACCTGGTCCCGACGGAGTCCCAAATCGGTGCCTGCGCCTGGCGATCATGCTTCAACCCGAGCTGTTCGCCCAGTTGTTCACGAATTGCCTGCGAGAAGGCATCTTTCCGGACAGGTGGAAGATGCAGAAACTCGTCCTGCTGCCTAAGCCAGACAAGCCTCCTGATGACCCTTCAGCTTACCGGCCTATTTGTCTCATCGACAATAGTGGCAAGGTCTTCGAGGCAATCATAGCTGCTAGACTGGATGAAGCTGTGCAAAGCGCTGGAGGTTTATCACCGCTCCAATTCGGTTTCAGAAAGGCGAAATCTACTACCGACGCTATCAGGTCGGTAGTCAGTTTAGCTTCTGATGCGATCGCAGGCACCCGCTGGCGCTTTGGAAGTAAGCAGTACTGTCTCGTCGTGACCATCGACGTGAAAAACGCATTTAACTCCGCTAACTGGAGCTGCATAATGGATGCCCTGGTGAGCTTTAGAGTGCCAGACTACCTTGTAGCAATCGTGAGGAGCTACTTTGATAACCGCAGGCTGCGGTATCAAACGGATGAGGGTGAGAAGGAGTACGTCGTTTCTGCAGGTGTTCCTCAGGGATCGGTCCTGGGTCCTCTCCTGTGGAACATCATGTATGACGGGATACTGCAAATTCGGTTACCTGATGGAGCCAGCGCGATCGGATATGCTGACGACGTCGCTCTGGTACTCGTAGCCAAGGACCTCCGGGGAGTTACCGAGCTCTGTGACTGGTGCTTGGACGCAGTAACGCGGTGGCTGTCGTCTGTTGGTCTCCAACTTGCTGCCCATAAGACGGAGGCGGTGCTTATCAGCAGCCGAAAAAAGGTGGAATACGCGGATATCACGGTGGGCGGCGTCACATTGCGTTCCAAGGACTGTATCCGCTACCTTGGTGTGGTCATCGACCGGCGTTTAAACTTCGGTGAGCATCTGGCGTTCATACATCGCAAGGCGGCTGTCGAAGCCGCAGCGGTGCTCGACGCAGTACCAACGGAGAAAAGAGCAGCTAGGGCTGTAGCCCGCGAGCGGAGCCTTGAGGCCTGGCAGCGGCACTGGGATTCTTCCACCACAGGACGCTGGACCCACCTGCTGATACCCGCTGTGCGCCGATGGATGGAGAGAAAACCCATATGCTTAAGGCGCCCCCAAAAAAAAAAACAAAACACACACACACACACACACACACACACACACACACACACACACACACACACACACACACACACACACACACACACACACACACACACACACACCCACACACACACACACACACACACACACACACACACACACACACACACACACACACACACACACACACACACACACACACACACACACACACACACACACACACACACACACACACACGCACACACACACACACACACACACACACACACACACACACACACACACACACACACACACACACACACACACACACACACACACACACACACACACACACACACGCTCTGGTGTTCTCTCGAGCAATTGCGCAGCTCTCTACGTCAGGACCTGCAGAGGATCGCGCAGCTCAAATGGCAGAGCAAATTTCCTCGGCCTGTGATACCAGTATGGCACTGCGACGTCCATACATGCGCTCCCATGCCCCCACATATTGGTGGAACGCTGAAATTGAGATGGCACGCCACGCCTGTATCAGGGCCAGAAGGCTGTGCAAGAAGACGTGAGGAATACAGACGGGCGAGAGGTGCACTTAAAAAGGCCATCAAGTCGAGCAAGAGAGAGTGCTACCTGCAATTGTGCGACTCTGCTGAGCAAGATCCGTGGGGTAGAGCGTACAAAACTGTGGTCAAGCGCATCCATGCAGGGAATCAACACCACCCTTCGATGAGACCCGACAAAATGAAGGAAGTCGTGGAATGCTTGTTTCCACGTGGCAGTCCGCTGACCCGGCCCGCAGCACAAATGGAGCACCAACATAACACCTTACCGGATATTATCACGCCGGAGGAGGTACTCGAAGTGGCCAGAAACATCGTGGCGTCCAAATCACCAGGTCCAGACGGTATACCGAACCGTGCGCTAAAGCTGGCTTTGACGCTGAAAGCCGAACAATTTGCCGCTATTTTTACTGCCTGCCTGCACGAAAGGACTTTTCCGCAGGTCTGGAAGGTGCAAAATCTGTTGCTGTTGCCGAAACCAGATAAACCACCAGGGGAGCCATCTTCGTACCGACCAATCTGCCTGCTTAACAACATTGGGAAAGCTTTT